>VWZI01011225.1:11382-101173 GCA_013396835.1 Psilopogon haemacephalus | reverse complement strand
GTATCATCTGCTTCGCTTCCTGATCAGGAGGCCTGTAGCAGACTCTTACTATGATGTCCCCTCCCTGTGCCTTCCCTTTAACCTTTAACCATTTGCTCTCTGTTTTGGTGTTGGACATCCCCAGGTTGAGCTCCATGGATTCCAGTTTATCACTGTTGTAGAGGGCAACTGATTTTCCTTTACCCTGTTCTTTGAGCATGCTTTTCTCATGCAGTATTTGGACCTCTCAATGCTCAGACATGTCTGTAACTACTAGCCTATCTCTACCCCTCATATCATTACTACCACATAAATTACTACTTGATGTTTCCTTGTTGGCAGATAAAACCTGAAGTGCATATGGCTCATCTCTGCAGAACTTTGAATTCATTATTCTGTCCCCAGGATTCTTCAGGGCAGCAGGTTGAGAACCCTTACTAACCCCGCATTGCTCCCACACTGATCTGTCTTCCACACCTTGCACATGGAGGTCTGATTACTTTGTCCCACTCCCCCTTCACATCCCATTTAAATCCCTCTCAACTAGCCCTGCTATCTCCTCTGCAAAGATCCTCTTCCCCCTTTAAGAGAGGTGTCTAGTGTTTGGTGTCAGCAACCCTGGTGCTGTATAGGTCATACCATTATCAAAGAAACCAAATGTATGGTGGTGACACCATCCCTGGAGCCACGTATGAAAAGATTGCATTCAGCTGCTTATTCCAGTGTCTCTGCCGTTGACTGGAATCCAGATGAAAAGATGATTTGTGCCCCTGAGTCCCATATCACCCATCCCAAGGCTCTGAAGTCTTTTTTCTATTTAATCTCCTGCTGCATTTTGTGCTCTTGGCAGGCCTCGGTGAAAAAAAGGCCTATGTTTTCCAATAGGCATCGTCATCCTAGAGATCCAAACTTAGACTCTTTAAAAGTTCCACTGTGCAGAGAGCAAAGACAATTTGTGCACAAATAACCATAGATTATATTAGTTTGCTACTTCCACACCAAAAGACCTAAGATACTTGCCCATTATCATTCCTTTTAGGCACTACTCCATGCACAACGCAAAATTCTGTGTACAGCTACATGTTAATACTGACCAGCAAAACTAAACACAGATTAAATTAATAAATGTTTCTTGGACAAATTTCTACCTGTGTTTTAAATCTAAGTTATTAATCAATCTCTATTTACTAGAAAACAAATGTTAAGGACTGTCACTACAGTAAAATGGGGGCCTCAGCCTGTTCCAAAATTCTGTGTTTAGTTATGTGGTGGTTTAGCAGTTACCTGCCCCCCCACCCTTTGATATAACCCAGGCTAGGACTCAGAATGGCTGGAAGTCAGTAAATGAAGCTTTATGTTTACAGCAATGCACAATATACAAGCAGATATTTACAAAGTATAACAGATATATTCAGTGAAAAGGTAATACAGAAACAGCACACCCCTCCCAGAGATCAAAATCCCTAAGAGGGGTTTTCTAACCACCCCTACCACCTTTCCCCTCTTCCCCAATCTTATCTCACCATCTGTTGATGCAGCAGATAAGTGAAAGCAGATCAGCCAGAGGGTTAGCAGTATGAAAAGAAGTTAGTGGAATTATTGAGAATTAACTACAAAAGGCAGGGACAAAGTAGCCATGCAAGAAAGCATCCACAGCCCAGAGAGGCTGGAAGCAGTCTCCCTTATTTGGGTTACAACTCTTAAAACACTTATTTTTTTTTTCTTTCTCAGTAAAGCTGTGAGTGGAGTAGCATCTGTTCTCCTCTCTCAGCCTATAGTCTAATTTCTCACTCAAATCCTCCAATTAGTTCAAACCAGCACAACTTACAATATCAAGGACTAGCACTAAGGAGGCGAATATTAATCTGCAACTCAGCAACAGCTTCCCTACAAATTATGTCACTTTCTTATCCCTCCTGATCCCCTTCTGTCCAGCTTCTTGGTGATTTAAGACTTGTCCGCATTGTCATTCCTCTTGTTTGCTTCAGTCCACGAGCACAATTCAAAGCAAATACTGTTTAAGTATCAGGGGTGGCCATACTCCTGTCTTACTTCACTAGCTGGAAGTAACTTAGTTATTTATATTAGTTATTATTAGCTATTATTAGTTATATTAGTGTTCAGGTTGGCTCCTGTGATCACACACAGAGGTACATTTAACTGCAATTGTAACTCTCCACCCTTTCCTTTAAATCAGAGATATTGGACAGCCAACACCAGCTCAGAACTTGAACAAGACTGAAAGTTAGAACAAGTATGCAGACAGGTGGGTGAGTGCCCCATAAAAACTGGATTGTGCAAAACCCAAAGATAGTCTTGTGAGAGACATGTTACTCTCTGGTGCAGAGGAGAACGGGAGACTTTTCAGGTACCTCACTGCTTGAAGGATGGATGAAAGACATCTGGTAGCATTAGAGAGGTCTAGGGAAGTTAGTTGTTGGAGTTTCTGAGAAATGTGGGGCTGGGTATTAAATAGTGCTTGAGAAAAGCCTGGAGGAGCTGTGGATGTGGCTTTAAGCCTGGATTTGAGATACAGGCTGCTAGACTATTATTGTCTGTGTTACAGAGCTGAACAGGAGGAAAATGGCATACTTTACTTTGTTGCAACGTGTGGTTCATATGTCTTATCACTGGGAGTCTTTCTAAGTATTTGTACTTGTGGGGTTTGTCACTTTACACTGCCCAGATCCTTTCCTGCTGTTTTGGCCTTGGTTTACATGTTGTTGCTTAGTCATATTGTCGTGAGATATCAATTTAATTAGTATTGATACTCGCGGAGGGGGGCCTGGAAGAGTCCCCCAGGTTCTCTAGATACATGGTTGGCAGGAATAAATGCACGAGTTGCTTGAAAATGCAGAATGAACAATTTAAACAGTCAGAACTTAGGGAACAGAGAGCTTACATACAAAACAGATCCCAGCCGCACCTATAAATGCCCGCAGAGCACGAGGGAATACAACGTTTCTTCCCGAGGGAAAGAGAGAGAAGGACCGACTTATCCCGGATAGAGAGAGAAAAGAGAGAGGGTTTTTTGCCTTGCCGCTTCTCTATAAGCTGCGATGTCTGCCGCCGCTGCCTTTGCTTATGCCACTGAGCACGTGTCTGGAGCTCCTCACGGCGCAAGGGGAAGATGAAGAAGAACCCCTAACGGTCGCTGTACCCTCCCTAAATACCCAATAGGGGAGCGTGGAACTGACCAATAGGCATTTAGCATCCACTGAATAGCCAATTGGTTCAAAATAGTCCCATGCGTACGTGCAGCCTGAGGTCTTCTGGGTCCCGGGACCACGTGGTGTGCTCCCCCCCTTCTACACCATCTTCCGGACCTTGTAACAGAATGGGGAGGGGGATGCCAGGAGCCGACCCAACTCTGGGCATTAATTACGCCCGTACCAGGACACATATTTATAACAAAGCAGTTATTATTAGGACTTTTTCTCAACTGTGTGTTTGCACAAATTGTTTTGAAATTACTAGATACTAGGTATTGGTATTGTATTCTTGGATGGGAATGGAAATGGTTCAGTAGCTGTTATAAGCTTCTTATTTATGGTGGGCTAAGATTAGTTACAGAATATGTAGCCAGCATTGAGTCACTGACAATGCATTTATTCTTGACATAAAGTGAAATCAAATTTGGCTGTGTCTCATTGCATAGCGTTTGACCTTTACATTCTTAGCAAGATTTTTTTTTTTTTTTGTGAGGTTATTTTGCTTGTGTGAATCATGAAGATTGAATTTATGAGGAGACCAGTAGCATTTTCTGCCTAATCTAGCTCTGTTGTCATGTTAAAACACATATGCCAAGCTGCAGTATGTTATAAAAATTGTTTGCTAATATAGTGGTAATATTAATTTGTGATTAAGTATTTCATAATGGGTATAAAAGATAACGCAGCAAGTAAACACAAATACACGAATCAGGAGTTTATGATTGAATAGCTATACTTTCCAAAAGAAAATGTATGTATTTTAAAGAAACTTCATTTTGGTTGAACAAGTTTTTAGAAGGGAGAGACATAAAATGGGAGGAAACTTCTCCAAAAGTCACACTTTAGCTGTGAAGATTCAGTCAGCTCATGAGTCTGGCACCAGTTAATAGTGATTCAGTCAAGAATAAAAGTCACAGAATCATAGAATTGCCAGGGCTGGAAGGGACCTCAAAGATCATCCAGTTCCAACACCCTGCCATGTGCAGGGACACCTCATGCTAGATCAGGTTGCTTACAGCCACATCGCTCCAGAGATAAGGCTTCTCACCACCTCCCTGGGCAACCTGTTCCCAGTGTCTCACCACCCTCATGCTGAAGAACTTCATCCTAACATCCAATCTGAATCTACCCACTTCTAGATTTGCTCCATTCCCCCCAGTCCTATCTCTACCTGACATCCTAAAAAGTCCCTCCTCAGCTTTCTTGTAGCCCACTTCAGATACTGGAAGGTCACAATGAGGTCTCCTCAGAGCCTTCTCCTCTCCAAACTGAATAACCCCAACTCTTTTAGTCTGTCTCCATAGGAGAGGTGCTCCAGACCTCTGATCATCCAAATAAAAGTCATTTTGGGGGGTTCAAGGCATGAACAATCAAAAGAAAACCACTAATGCTTTCAATTTTATTAATTTGGGGTTTTCTTGATAGATCTTTTATTTTTCTTTGGAAATATCAATCATATTGATTATGGTACTAAGACATGCAGAGTAATATCCCCCTCCTTACTGCTAGTCCTTGATATTGTAACTAAACACAGAATGTTGGAACATGTTGAGGCCCCCATTTTACTGTAGTGACAGTCCTTAACATTTGTTTACTAGAATAGTGCCTAAAAGGATTGGTAATGGGCAAGTATCTTAGGTCTTTTGGTGTGGAAGTAGCAAACTAATATAATCTATGGCTACTTGTGCACAAATTGTCTTTGCTCTCTGCAAAGTGGAACTTTTAAAGAGTCTAAGTTTGGATCTCTAGGATGATGATGCCCACTGGAATCACCGAGGCCTGCCAAGAGCACAAAATGCAGCAGGAGATTAAAGCCTGCTTCACATCCAAGGAAATGGTCTGTTTCCTTTATGTTTCTAAGAATGTGGCAGCTCATGGCAGCTCAGAGTTGGAGTTAGGTGTGATGATAACTGCAATGACTGTAGTGCACTGTGAGAACTATTGAAGCCCATACCCTGCAGTAGTCTTTAGGGCAGCAAATATGATGTGCAGTATGTTGGGTGGAGTTTCTGGAGAAATCAACCTACTGTAGAGCCACAGCACTGGAAATGGAAAGGCTTCCATGTCTACAGGTAAGAGAAATGTCTTTCACTTGTTCAGTCAATGCTGCAATTTCAATTAAATTAAAGCACTGAAAAATGGCACAGTGAATCACGACTAAGAATATTTGAAACTCATCTTTCCAAGATAACTGAAACTGATGGGTATTTTCCCCTCAGACTTCAATTTTCTTTATGCAGTGTTGTTTTATTTTTTATATTTCCTGATTTGTTGCTGCATCCTAATGTGAGTTAAAGGCTTTGATGTTCCTGGCCAATCTTCAGTAGACAAATGCTCGCTGCCAATGAAATTGCCTTGGTGTTATTTTTAGAAGCAGGTAAATAAATATACAAGAATCATATAGTGTAGGATGAAGGAATATTTTTGTAAGGACTAGGTCAATGCTGTATTAATGTGTAAGAGACGTTGGTAATATATATATGCAGTGCTACAATTAAGAACATTTACATTGTTTATTGAAAAATAGATTGTGGTCCAGTTTGTTGGAAAGCTGAGCACTCTAATTTGTGATTCAAGTACTGACAGCTTTCCACTACTTTTCTAGGCTTAGCTTAAAGTTGTGCCTTTTTCCCTATGTGCGCAGCATTTGATTTTTTGATTCTTAGGACTCGCAGTTAGATGTTCAGTTTTCTTACGTGCTAAGGACTAGGAAACATAGTCCAGGGAGGTTTTTAAAAGCCATATTCTTGACTGTGCAATTTCCTTTAAAGCATGTCTGATAGTAACAGCCCCAAGAGATGGGAAAAACAGTCTAAAGTGTTGGTTTTGGTTTTGTTGTGGCTTTTTTTTTTTTTTTACATTTCCATGTTAGTAAAATAATTTTGCATCTATTTTTTGTGTCCTTGTCCATACTGAGAAGGACTTCATATCATGCTAATCCCCCTGAAGTTAGAAGTCTATAGCAGAATAGTATTTAGTATAATCAGGTTATGAGAATAACCCAAGGAATCACTTTGGATAACTAAACTTCCAAAAACGAATATATGTAATCAATACAGAATATTGCTTTTCAGATACCTCCACTTTTTGAAGGCTCATTTTTGTGTGACAACTGCTGTCTTTCTACTTTATTCTTCACTTTCTTCCTGCTGATGGTCTTGATACCACCCATCAGATTTCTAGGCAGCCACTGTTCTTTTAATCTAAATTCCAGCTACAAGCAGCTGTTCTGTAGGCAGGGTTTTGTAATTAACTTCATTAGGAACTATGCAGTATCATATTACTGTCTTCCGTTCCTGATCCATGCAGCTGTAGGCTTTGCTTTCCATGGTTGTCTTTACAGAAAGTCATAATTTCTGTCTTTTCTCAGTAGATTGCTTTGTGCATGTCCTTTGCTGCCCTTAGGTAAATAAGATTTTTTTTTTTTTTACTATTTCTGTTGGTTTAAAACAGTTCCAATGGCCCCAGTCAACTTGATCTGAGCCTTTGCACCATTCTGGTGGGTTTTGGTATTTTGGTTTTGGGGTTTTGTTGTTGTTGTTTTACCAGGAATTTCCTTTCATTTAGATCCTCATAGAAAAGTTTAATCGTAGAGGACCCCACCATCTTTGGAAGGGCTCATTGCAACTAGATGAGCATTGGGAATTTAGGCCAAGGTCTGTGAAACTAACTTCTATTTAGGTGCTCTAGCTTCCTGTCAGCTTCAGTGGGAGTTCAGGCATGTAAATAGGTTTTAGGAGCTGGCTTCAGGCACTTGTTGGAACTTGGCCATCATGTGAACAAAGGTGGATGAACCTGAAAATACCTCATTCCCCCTCCAGTCCAGAAACTAGCATTTCATGGTTGGTCTTTCTACCAGCTCCCTGGATGACTTTCAGTGGGTGTATTAAAAGCTATGAAATAGAAAATGATAGAGTATATTGCATTAAAAAAAATCAGACTTTGAAATATTTCCTGTTTTCAGAGCTATCTGAATTATAGAAAATGCAATATAATTCAACAGGGATTGTCAGATTATGAGATTTAGGGAGTGCTACCTGTGATTCCTGGGAAATGTTATTAGGGGATTTGCACTAGAATTCCAGATAACTAAGCAGAACACACACCTAGAAAATTAGTGTCCTCCACCACTACAAACAGCCTTTTTAAAGGCTTTTCTTCAAGTGCACCTTTCTGGAAACGAGGAATAATAATAAAGTTCCTGTAGGCACATTTCAAAGCATCAGTGTAGAAAAGTAGATACCTAAATCTTGTCACAGTTCAAATTTAATCTGACAGAATAATTGAAAAATATTCAAATTTTGCTTTAATTTTTTTTAATGTGAAGAGAGATCACTTTATCACAGCTGAGTCATGTTTAGAAAATTTAAACAAGCTGCGTGGAATGTTTTGTTCAAATTGATTCCACCTGTGAATAGAAAGGGGGATGGGGTGTTTTGGTCTCTTGGGGTTTTTTTGGGGGGGGTGAGGGAGGGTTGTTTTGGGTTTTTTGGGTGGAGGATCTGTTTAGTCCTTCCTGACAAATGGAAATCTGATTTTCCACGATGCAGTAATTGTAATCCTCTTTGTATCTGTAACCTAATAGCAGAATTGTCTTGAAATTGTCTCATTGAGCACAATCATCAAGTGCAAGGGACGGTGTGCCACTGGTTGTCACTGCTCCTCACTGTGACCTTCAGAGCAACCCTCTGCTCTCCTCCAGGCTTAAGTTGCATATTCTCACTTGCTCTAATGAGCAACTGCATTGATATTTGGTCTACATAAAAAATCAGCCAAAATGGACTAGATTTTAAATTGTCTGTTGTTCAATTCTCCAATTCATTTTACAGCTCTGCCTAGGCCCTGCCAGAGAAAATGTTCCTGTGTCTTCTGAAGACTGACTGTTCCTTTCATGGCTTAAAAATATGGGTCTTAGAAAGCAGAAAAATGAGGGCATAATGTAGCAATAAAAGCTTCTGTGTGAAAAAAGCAGCACTTATCTAGCCTGTCTGTTATTGTGATACCTGCAAGTTTATTATAGGAAATGGTGGTTTTCATGTACTGTTAGACCCCAGGATAATCACAGACACTGTGCAGTCTTGTGAGGGCATTGTGTGTGAACACCCTCTGTAGCCAGTGGGGAAGTGGGTGGCTGGAAACACAAGCGACTGTTTTTCTGTCCTCCATTCTTTTCTCCGTTCTCTTGGATTCTGTCTCTGCACCAAATGCAAGGAGAACTTGCAGAATCTGCCTTTATCAGACTTTGTGGTGCTGTGTGAGAGCCCACCAAGCACAGCCACTTAAGCTTATAGTCCAATAATCAGTTTTCAGAAGACGGTACTTAGCAATGATAGACTAAGAGGCATTAGAGACAGTTGTTTCCATCTCCATGTTGCATACTTTTACACTTTTAATCCAAACCTACCAACTCTGACTGCTCCTATCACAGTAAGAGTTCCTGGAGTCATGTACCTAGAAATGTGGCACCATATTCCTTATGGGAAAAAAAAAAAAAAAAGAAAAATCCGATCATCACCATTTGAGGANTTTGCATGGCTGATTTTTTTTTTTTTTTTTTTTTTTTTTTTTTCTGTTCTTATGTCTTTGGAATTGCTGCCTCTTTAATTCCTGGAATATATAGTATCAAGTCTTAAAGATAATTTAAGCTCAGAGTAAGCCTGGGTGGTAACATCCATTTCACTTGAAATCCCACATTTTATCATCATTGCAACTGAGTGCAGACTCATATTCCTTGCAGTATCTTAACAGCTTACTTCACAATAAAGTAGAAGATTTTAAAAACAAAACCACAGATATTTCTATAGTGAACATTGAACATTTCTCTGCCTTTGTTTTCCATTAACTAATGAGCAAACTAAGCCATTTCTTGTCATTTGCACAAGTAGCAAATACAGGTTATAGAGAACTATTACGGAAATATTGCAGCATTTATATTTTGAAGATGGACAAGCTGAGTCTTACATTTCCAAAATTATGATCAAGCAAGGATCGTAATCTGTTTGGGATTTCTTTAGAATCATAGAATCACAGAATCAGTCAGGGTTGGAAGAGACCACAAGGATCATCTAGTTCCAACACCCCTGCCATGCCCAGGGACACCCTACCCTAGATCAGGCTGGACACAGCCTCATCCAGCCTGGCCTTAAACACCTCCAGGGATGTGGCCCCGACCATCCCCCTGGGCAACTCATTCCAGGCTCTCACCACTCTCATGCTCAACAACTTCCTCCTCACCTCCAGGCTGAATCTCCCCACCTCCAGCTTTGTTCCATTCCTCCTAGTGCTGTCACTACCTGATAGCCTAAAAAGTCCCTCCCCAGCTTTTTTGTAGGCCCCCTTCAGATACAGGAAGGTCACCTGGGACCCTCCTCTTCTCCAGACTGAACAGCCCCAACTCTTTCAGTCTGTCCTCATAGGAGAGGTGCTCCATCTCTCTGATCATGCTCGTGGCCCTTCTCTGGACACATTCCAGCATTCCAGCATCTCTTGTAATAGGGGCTCCAAAACTAGACACAGTTCTCCAGGTGGGATCTCACCAGGGTGGAGCAGAGGGAGAGAATTACCTCCCTCGACCTGCTGGCCACACTTCTCATGCGGCCGAGGATCTGGTTGGCTTTCTGGGCCGCAAGTGCACACTGCCAGCCTATGATGAGCTTCTCATCCACCAGCACTCTCAACTTCTTTTCATGCTAGCAACAGCATAGCAAAACAACTTTAACTTTAATGTCATGAAGTATGATGATGAAAACTGTCTCTAGGGAATATCTTTTCCCTAGTTTGTTCTTGCACTGCATTTGGTTAGTGTTTTGCAGGCTGTGAGCCTATTGCATGCTGTGATGTTGCATATGTGTTCATGAGAGTTGAGCGGAAGCATCCACAGCTGCTGTGCCTGTCTCCTCTCCTGCAGGCTCCACATGGTTTGGGCTTATTTGAAAAGATTTGAATTTCTCAATCTTTCCATTGTCACAGCTTGGTTGAACTCAGAATTTGCATTTGTTCTTGAATATTCCTATATAATGGAGAAACTTCAGCTAGGTCCAGCATGATGAATTTTATAAACAAGTTGTTGGAGATAAAAGCAAAGATCAAGCATTCCCATGAGGCTGAGAAAAAGAAGAGAATTTTCTGTTTCTTCTCCTGTAACACTGGTCTGGGATCTTTCTATTCTTTATGTAAACCTTGGGGCTTCTTCAGTTTCAGTTTGAGGATGTATCATGTTTTATCTCACCAGCAATATTTCTTCCCCATGAGACTCTAAAGCATTCTTTAAAGTCAAGTTATTTCTGCACTGGCTTCTCCACAAAGTGTTTGTCATACAGTGTTAGTATTATCTTACAGAGTCTTAGAGATAGTATTAGCTTGCCGTATGACTATGTGGTATAGCACAAAACTGCGTGTTGCATCCAGTTCGTGAGAGCTGAGAGCACACTCTTGTCTTAAAATAGATATGGAGAAAAGTGTTCGCATCTGGGTATATGTATGTTCATACATGCACTGTTTTTGTCTCCATGCATATGAATGTAACCGGTGTACACCCACTTACATGTATGGACATAAATACATAGGAGAAAGGTTTGTGGGATATTTCTTTTTTTGCATTGAATTGCTTTGCTTTGAGCTCTTCCTGTTGGCATTCTTTTGATATGTTTGTGGAACAGTCTGTAAAGCCCTTACATAAAGATACATAAAGATACATATTGCATGTATTGATGTTTTCCATTCAGAAGAAAAAACAGGACATTTATGAAACCTTGAGGAGATTTTATGTTACCAAAGGAGAGAGAGACAATTTCTAAGTGAGAGGTGAGGAATCCCAGTTAGCAACAGCAGTAAAAGATGCTATGATTAGGCCAAAAATAACTTTGCTTGATATTCCCTCCTCAGTTGAAACACAGACCCAAAGTAGCAACAATGTCACACCTCTCAAAGCTCCTAGTGTGCCACACCTAAAAGTATTTTTCTTTATTTCAAAAACAAATCAAAAAGCAAATGTGTGCTCCCTATATGTGTGGAGGGTGATTTATGTCAATAGAATTGCTCCTTACTAACCATATGAAATGGAATCTTCAACGTCAGACACACTTACTAAAACGTATTTTCAACTCTGGGTAAAAGTTGCAATCATTTTTCATTCAAATGAAGATATCTTACAAGTGTTTTCATTTGTAGTTCCTACTGCTCCCAGGGATATTGTTTTTTCCAATGTGCAATCAACAAGTGTGACCTTGAATTGGAAGTCACCAAAATCTGTCTTTGGCTACTTTCAAAACTACAAGATTACCACACAGCTAATGTCCACCCACTGCAGTGACTGGGAAACAAACGAGTGCATTGAATATGAGATGAATCAATATTTGTATGAAAATGTGGTGGATGACTGGATAGAAGAGACAGTGCAAGGACTGAAAAAATACAGATGGTACAGATTTGCAGTTGCTGCCAGTACAAATGTTGGTTATGGCAGTTCTTCGCCTTGGATTTCAACACAAACACTTCCTGGCTGTAAGTAAGATGTCTGCCATGTGTCATGCTATAACAATGTGATGTTCACCCAAATAAACAAGAACACTTGGTAGGAGTTATTTCTTCATAGACCTAATTTTTGGTGAAGTTAGTAAGGATTTATTTCAACTTTTAGCATATGAAATAATGATTTAAATCATGTAATGGCTATGCGTATCTGATACTGCTTCACACGTTAATGCCTTCTGTGTGTTCTACTATATTTACTGTGTCCCAAACAGCAATTTCACTCCTCAGCCCTACTCTGTCTAGAATTGGTAAACCTGGATTTTGGCTGTTCTAGGTTGATAGGCCAGTTTCAAGACATCTACACATTTGGCTATGCCTATGAAAAGTAGCCTCTTTTAAAATTATATGAGCAAATTCTGTTATATGTTCCTGGCAACAAAATTTAAGTAGTAACTCCAGATGAATTAAAATTTCTTTCTAATACCCCATCAACAGGTATCCCAGGGAGGTGGTTGAATCCCCATTCCTGCAGGTGTTTCACAGAGGCAGAGATGTGCTGCTGAGGGACATGGTTTAGCACCAGACTTGGTAGAGTTAGATGCTAGCTGGACTCAGTGATCTTAAAGGTCTTTTCCAACCAAAGTGATTCAATGATTCTATGATCAACCTGAAGAGATTGCAAATCAGAGTAGCTATGTAAATGCCTGCAAGACTGCTATGACACATATTAGAACTGCCATGCCCTCAGCTAAGGATGCTGGCTTCAGAGCAAGAGAAGAGTTGTGGCAGAGAACTCATCACTAAGTATCTGAGAGAAGGCCACATGAAACATACATTATTCAGGCACTTATCACCTTCTTCAGCCAGCCTAAGTCAAAGCACATCTGAAATCTGGCCTCTGGCCAATGTAGAACATGAGTGGCCTAAGTCACAGCTCCTTCACTTCTTTCTCACTTCAAAGTAATCGTAATAGAGATACCAAGGACCTACCACAGTAGTTCATATACTTATTTCGTTTCACTCATATTTTTACAGTCATGCAGAGTCTCCTTCTCTGGAGATATGCAAAACCCACCTGGATATCATCCTGAGCAACTTGCTCTAAGTGAAATTTCTTTAGGAGGAGGGTTGCACTAGATGATCACCAGGGGTCCTTTACATCACCATTCTGTGATGTAAATTCTTGAAGTTTTATATGATACTTCTCAGAATATTTGTGCACTCTCTCTGCAGTAATATATCCATCTATCCTGAAATATTCCACCATTTTTGTACTAGCTAAGGGGAAATACTGTCATCTTCATCTGAAGAGAAATTGTAACAGAGAAATTCTAAACCCCAAAGGGCAAAGAGGTTTGGTCACCATGATAGTAAATATCACAAGAGCTGGTTTTTCACATGAAGCAGCCCTTCCCATTGAGAAGTACTGGAATCAGCTGCAGAGACATTTTCATGTATTCTTGGTTTATGGGTTCTTAAAGGAATAGTATGCCTGGAAATTAATGCTATATTTTAAATGAAAGTGGGGAAAAAAAAATAAACAAACAAGAAAAACAAAAATCCCCCATATAACCCCAGATGGAACAGAAAATAGCTAACAGAACCTGTTCAACTCCTGAGCCAGCAGCTCTGGGGAGACTTTTCACAACTGGTTGTATAGATCTCAGCTGCTGACATAAAGAAGTACTTCTCTTGAAAAGAAATTGTTGCTAAATTTCTGGAAGACAGAGACTTAAACTAAACAGAGAGGCAGAAAAGACATACAATCACATAAAAGTCAGATCATTTTATGATTTCCTCTCTTGGTTTAAGAGTTTCCTAACAGTCCTGCTGAGAAGACAGTTGATAAAATACAAAAGCCTCATTAGACTGCACAAGCAGCCCGAGCACCCCTGTCTATGACAACACAGTACTGTTCTCAGCAGCAGCTACCTTAACAGTGCTGGGGTAGAAATTTAAAAAGCTCCACCAGTTCTTCCAGCTCAAATATCTGGGCCTGCTCACCTCTGTTTATTGTGAGGGAAGTCTGCAGTGACAAATTTTCTGTGGACTAAATCAGTGACACATCACGAAATGAATTGCCTATAAAGCACACTACCATGGAGTCAAGGAAGCATAGGCACTATTCCTGGTATCATGGCTGGGTACTGGACTTTTTCCTGTGGTAATGACAATCAGCTGAGGAGGGGAAAAATCAAGGAAGGTGTCTTGTCACAGCTGGGTAGCCAGCTGGCAGTTCTGGCATGCTTCAGCAGCACTGGGGCCTCCCTGAGCAATGGTTGATCCTCAGCAAGGACAGGTCTTTAGCTAACTAACCTAGTACATTCCAAAGAATAGTCTTTAGAAATGACATTAAACAGACTGAAAAAACCTTAGTTCCCCTCTCTCTTTTGTGAAGGGGACAGCTTGTTACAGGAAAGAGAAATTCAGAATACACAAAACAGATCCCAGCACTCTGGGAAGCCTTGCAGAGTGCATCCAGAGAACAGGTGTCAATTCCCCTCTCCTTTCCCTCCTGGACAGGGCCAAGCATCCTCTGGATTAGCCTGCTGATACACCGCCAATATACATGGTCTGTTAGGGTTTAATGATGCTTAACTGCTGTGTAAAATACCTTTAGTACTTAGCCTGAAAAATCAATGGAAGTTGCATTTGCAGATTTGAGGGCAGAAGGTAACCACTGCTGCTGATTTCCAAGAAATGCCCCTGTAAGACATTGATTCTACAAAAGGGAAAGGTACCTTACATGTGAAATAAGAGTCAAGTTATTTTTCTTCAGAAATAGTTGTGTCTTAGAAATTTGTTTCTCCTAATCCTAAAGAAAATGCTATAGTTACTAGTCACTGTATGGTGAAAAACAATGACATTTCATGTCTTGTATGCCTTTTCTTCTGACAAGTTTTGACTAAGATAACTTATTTTCCTTTGTTCCTTTCATCCTCCCAGAACTAAACACTGGAAATATGGCCTAATCTAAGATATAAATGTTCAAATGCAGGTAAAAGTAACATAAACACAAGTAAAAGTAACATAAATAATTACAAAATTAAATAAATGAACCTCATAGTTATTTTTTCTGTTGGGAAAAAAAAAGGCAAAAAAAGAGCTGGTCTGAACCACACTGGCAAGCATGAACGTCTGTTAGAATACTGGGGTATTCAGCCTTATTTTTGAGGATTATGATAAATGATGGGCTCTCCAGACTTATCTCCAAGCTGACACACTTAACTGCTGCCTTAGCATCAGGACACAGATGGATGGGAAAGATGACCCTGACCTCCATAAGACCCACATTCCTGTGCAAGGGTAGAAGCATGATAATCAGGAAATGATGGTTATTAGTTACAGAAAATTCATTATTGTGAAAACCAGGAGAAAAGTGCTTATGAGAGGAAGTGATTGGATTATGGGGGAATGAGAGAATAAGACTAGGTCATTTCTACGGAGTAAATTGCTATGATTTATAAGCGAAAGGGTATAGTGATATCAGGGCCTCATCCTTACTAGATCCGTTTCACAAACCTAAATCAGAATGTGGCAGTTGCCCACTGAAACAATGTTTTTAAAAAGGTAGGTTTTGTAAGTCATGATACTTGTTTTCAGAAAAACTTCCTTTTCTATTTGTCTTTATAATTATACAGGTTACTTTAGAAATTAAGTGGATGATACTGGAATTTAGGATTTTTTTTTTTAAACAACCTGTGCAAGTTTAATTTGCTATTAAAATAAACCAGGTATTAATGTATAGATTCACTTTAGATAATCATCTTAAGTGCAGCATACTCAAGTAGAATTTTCTTGCAAAGATTTAAAGAGAAATCAAATATATAGTGTAAGGAAATGATCTATATAAATAACTTCAATTTGGATAAGCATCTAAACCTAAAGTGCCTTGTGAAAAAAAATACTAAGAGACTACATGCTCCATTAAAGCCATAAAAACTAATTTAAAATTGTCTTTGGAAACTTGCTGATTTGGAAATTTGAGGAAGCTATGTGTGCCATTTTATACTGCTTTTCAGAAAATTCCTCTTGTGATAGAAGTAGTATAATTTTTAGTGTAAGCAAATTCTAGTTTTGCTTACACTAAAAGACACTACTTGAGCCACAAGTCTGACATGCATTACCTGCAAAACAAAATTAATTTGTGCTAGTAGTCAGGGAACATGGTTTTCCTTCCACCTTCTTTTTATTGGTTCTAGCTCCCCACTGGACAGCCAGACTTCTCTGAGAAGGCTGGTCTTTCATCACCCCTCATGTGCTTTCAGAGTTCATTCAGTTACACTCTCCATTCAGTTATTCCATGCTATTCAGTAGTTTTGAGGACTGCTTCCAGTGATTGAACTCTATCCTGCCCACAAAATCTAGTATATTCCTGCTAATCCCAACACAGCAATCTACCTCCTATGTCCAACACTCTAAACACGCTGAAGCACCTTACAAACTCCCAAATCTCTCCAGTTCGTTCTGCAACCATTGTAAAATTTCTTTTGATTTTTCCTCATTAATCTCTGACACATCATTTCAATAGCTACATAATTGCTCCCATGCTATCTTTCCTTTTCCAAATGTTTTCTGTGTAAAAAAAAAGTGAATAGCTTTATATACACTCCAGCTGTCCTCATTAAGTAAAGTAAAGGTGAAAAAATGCATACTCATGCATTACTCATGTCTGAGAAAGGAGTCTGCATCTTCTGATTTTATAATATTTTATAATATTTTAGAGCAGGTTGCTCACTGATATGGTAAAGGTTGGACTAGATGATCCTCATGGTCCTCTCCAACCTAATATTCTATGAATCTGTCACTCCATCAATGTATTAATCCTGGCTGTACTTTTTAAAGGTCAGTTAAAAGAAAAGAAACACTGTGAAGCCAGATTCTGGACATACATATGCTCAAATCGGTTGTTGCTTCTGTAACAGGCTTTTCACTGACACACGTAACAGCTGCCTTTTTTAGGTAGTAGTAGTAGAAGACTCCATAAAGATGGCACCACTGGCCAGATTCTGTAGTCACTTCTACGCCAAATTTTATTTTCCTGAGATGTGGCATAGAACCATAGAATCAGTCAGGGTTGGAAGGGACCACAAGGATCATCTAGTTCCAAACCCTTGCCATGGGCAGGGACACCTTTCCCTAGATTAGGCTGGACAGAGCCTCACCCAGCCTGGCATGATCATAAAGAAAAAGTAATGCCACTTACTGAGAACTGCTGCACTGTTATCATGATTTCATTAATTTCTTATTCAAAAATGAGATGTTATCATGTTTTGCCACTGTGACAAAAGGAAACTTCAGCAAAAGTCCTATTTCTTCGTGAGAATATTATTGCTCTTTCACAATCCCTATAATTTCTGGTGTGTATTTTCACATTTTCATAATAACAGTATTGTTCTTTGAATGATTCATTTGACATAAATGAAAATTTTGTGCTTAGCTGTCTGACTAAACATACACCATAATACATATTTTGCTTGTGTCATGTAAAATGCTTATCAATAACTTGCAATTAAAAATTTCTATATGATGTTGTAAGCAGTTCATAATCTAGAAAAGTTGTAGTAATCTTAACAAGAGATGTCTTTCTAAATCACACTGTATGCAGTATATATGAAAAAGAAAAATATATCCTGTTTAAAGCAATGTATAGCGGTGAATATGTGAAAATATTTTCTTTTCAAATTTAAAAGCAATCTCTACTGGCCACGATTCACAATTTTTTTTTTTTCCCCTTACAGCTCCAGATGGTCCTCCAGAAAATGTGATTGTTTTAGTTACATCTCCTCACAGCATAAATATCAGTTGGAGTGAACCTGTCATCATTACTGGCCCAACATGCTACCTCATAGACATTGCCTCAGTAAGGCAACTCTCTTTCATTGCTGATAGTTTTACAGATGTTTGGTGATGCAAATATCACAGTAGATGTTCTTATAGAAATCACAGGACAGGCATAAACCCAACAGAAAAAACAGCAGGACCGTATTTTCACTCACACTCCACGTAGGAATTAATGCTACATTTATAGCACCCACTAAATTTCTTAGTGGGTGACAAATTAATTACTCAGTATTAAAAATCTGTGTTAACAAGAGTTTTTGGTGAAAAGAAAGGTAGCTACAACTGGCTGAAGGAAAACAGAGGAGTTCTGTGAATATGTAACTCTAACTATAATGAACTGTTTACCAGTAAAAATAATAGCAACTTTTTCTTTTCTCCAAAAGAAGGAAAAAAAAATTGTTTTGATCTTACAAACCAGAGACAAAACCTAACAAAAGGAAGTGATTTGTACAAAGTTAGAGTGATTAGGTGGCAATTTTGAAAGTCAAACTAGATTTCCCATCTCCCCTTAGTGCTCTGTCCATCAGATCAGCCTGTATTTTGGTAGCACTGCCTTAACACTTATTGATCTTTTAAGGCAAAAAAGGCTGACATAAAATAAAAGCTTTAGTGACCTTTCTTTTTTTTTCCCATCCTCTGCTACACTTACAGTGTTCCCTGAAATAACCTCATTTCCTGCATTGTGCAAAGATGTGAAAATCTCTGCATTCAATACATGAGAAATTTTAAGTAGGATCTAGGTTCCCTGTCCTTCCAGAAGTTACACAGGCAGAGCTATCAGTGAAAATGGGAAGCAGTTACCGGACTTTATCCAGGAAATCTTGCTTTAAAAGTCCTTCATCCTGTTAGATAATAGAGGAAAAAAAAAAAAAAGAAAAAAAACTCAAATTATTTCAAACACTCCTAGTGCCTTAAATAGAAAATTCCTTCAATCTTCTGAGACCAGATGACTATGTGTAAATTTTCAGTGTTTCTGAGTTAGACATAAGGATTACATATATGCTACAATATTAATGCTAATATTTTTGTACTATCAAAATTGCTAAACAAATAAATAAATAATACCAAATATTTTTAAGATATTCAATAAAGTTATGAGAGAATAAGGTGTAGTCCTGCTATTTTACCTCCCTCTAACATCACTGTACAATCTGTTCAATCCCAAACACACCACAGCGGTAGTGTGACAGGGGAAATACCAAATGGGAAGAAATGGTTCCCCGGTGGATGTGAACTGGTTGAAGGAAAGAAATCAGACAGTTGTGGTCAAGGAGATGGAGTTTAATTGGAGGCCTGTAGATAGTGGAGTCCCACAGGGCCACAGGGGTCAGTACTGGGACCAATACTGTTCAATATATTCAACAATGACCTGGATGAGAGCACGTTCAGCAAGTTTGATGATGACACCAAACTGAGTGGAGTGGTTGCCACACCAGAAGGCTGTGGATGAGGACTGGATGAGCTTTTGAGGTCTCTTCCAGCCCCTGACTTTCTGTGATTCTATGATTTTTATTTCCCCTTTACTGAAGTTACAGAAGACCTCTTCTTTGTGAACTTACCTTTGACTTAGCAGTCAACAGCCTTACAGTGCATCCACAGAAAATATTTACTTTCTTCCTTTTGATAAGACATCCAAATTCAATTTTCAAAGTTTGGAATTTGTGTGTGTGTAATATTTAATCAGTTCTGTATTTAAACAATTTATCCTCTGTTAACTCTTAAATTATAAACAGGGTGCAAATTGATTCTACACTATGAAAATGTTAAAAATACCTTAACAGTTGATGTTGTAGTAAAATGAAGTCTGGAATGTTTCATCTGAACCCTTCCAAGTTCAGAAGGAACTTAAAGACTTGGTTTAAATGTTCAGTTTGGAAGGCTTTGGCTTTGTTTTCAGACAGTAGGTTTTTTTCCCAAATGCATTTCAGATATCTAGCTTTATGTTTAAGGATTTCTTGTAATCAGGTGTTGTCTGTCTAATGATCAATGACTACAAGTTCTGTAGATCTCAGAAGACAGATCTATTCCTTCTTAAAGGCCCATAAAGCTGTCACAGCCCTTTTCAGGGAAAATATAAGTATATGTTTTATTGTTCCCATGGGAATTCTTTTACAAAGACTCCAAACTCCACAAACTTCCTCTATATATAACTTTACTAATTTTAATTCTCAGCTGAGCACCTTTAAAAATTTATAAGAATAGGCTGATATAACAGAATAACTTCAGATTTATAGTCCATGATTTCCTTATTCTTAAAAGGTAGCAATTAGTATTTATCAGTTAATTTCTTAGGGCTCTGTTTAAATTATTACAGTGTTCCTTGCAGTTTTATATATCACAATAACTAAAAAGTACTCCCTCGTTATCATTCCTCTCAGTAATTTCAGTTTGTTTTGCTGTCTACAATGATTAGAAGTTGTTGTCAATACAATAATGCTAAAACTGAGTCAGGAAGACAGAACTGAAACATTTAACTTCAAGGAGAATAGAAATACATTTAATGATGTTGTGCTGTGATTGTATTTTAGCTCTTGTACAAATATTTATTTGCCATATTACTGATAGATAGGAAAAGGTGTTTCAGCTCTTGATGGCTATTCCAGAAAATAAGTATCTGTTTAGTCCATCAGAAAGTTTAGTTCAGGTTAATTCTCTGTGAGGATGGATGCATATCTGTCAAATAAAAGGTATGCTTGAACTATTTTAATGTTTTAGCAGCTGCATATAATGTGGATTTCACCCAGTGGGAAAACTACTGTACAGCTACGTGATCCTGTCTTCAAGGACACTGACTGAAGGAACAATAATGAAAACATTATTAACTGAAGTAGTGGGAATACTGAAAGAGTTGGGGCTGTTCAGTCTGGAGACAAGGAGGGTCCCAGGTGACCTTATTGTGGCCTTCCAGTACCTGAAGGGGGCCTACAAAAAAGCTGGGGAGGGACTTTTTAGGCTATCAGGTAGTGACAGCACTAGGAGGAATGGAGCAAAGCTGGAGGTGGGGAGATTCAGCCTGGAGGTGAGGAGGAAGTTGTTGAGCATGAGTGGTGAAAGCCTGGAATGAGTTGCCCAGGGAGGTGGTTGGAGGTGTTTAAGGCCAGGCTGGATGAGGCTGTGTCCAGCCTGATCTAGGGTAGGGTGTCCCTGGGCATGGCAGGAGTGTTGGAACTAGATGATCCTTGTGGTCTCTTCCAACCCTGACTGATTCTATGATTCTATGAATAGATGTTTAAAAAATTGCCAATTATATTGAATCAAACACTAGAAAAGCTCCCAATTTTTCTCTTTTCTCCTTTTTATTTGGCTAATATTAGAAGCAATTAATTGGACTTACAGCCCAACACTGTTAATTCATCCACAGAACTAGAGATCACCTGAGATGTAGGGATGATAGTTCCCAAGATGTAGACCAGTCCATATCTTGCCCTGATAGGAAGAAAAAAAAAAAACAAAACAAAAAAAACAACCCAAACAAAAACCCCCCCACAAATAACAAATGTACCTGAAATCTTTTTCCCAAGTGATTGAAGACCTTGTTCATAAAAATGCCCAGTGCAGAAAATTGATCAAAACCCCTCACTAGTTTCTTCTGGGTTTTAACTAAACATATAGTTTCAGTTAGATGTTTGGGTATATCGTTGCAGCTTTGGTAATTCTTAATTCTAATAATTTTTGGTGCCAAAACTTTTCTGTTTCTGGTTCCATGATCACTGAAACAAGGAATAGCCTTAAATTTAGTAACTCCTTTTTTTATATTTTGAAGTTATTACTATGTCTTCCACCACTATCCCTTTCCTAGGATAAAACTAAATTATTTCTGCTTTCCAACTCTTCTAGTGAGAGAGTTACTCCCTCCGAACTGTCTTATAAGTAGTGCTTCTGTCGAAGCATACCAAGAGGAACTGCATTTTCTGCAGTCACATCACCACTATATATTGTTGCCCAATTATCTTTTGGATTTTGGATTCCAAACAATTCTTTTCTATATAATGGCTCATCTTCTGGATCTTTGCCTAGTTTGATTTCTGTTACAGGTGACTGCAGCTCTCCTGACCCTGCATCTAACAATCAGTTTCTGTTTGCTGGTGGAAGGCAGCACCAAGCAAACAGCCCTTTTCTTTAATCTCCTACTATCTGAAGTGCTAAAGAGCGACACATGGGTGAGGTGGGGGTACACTCATATGTGCAGCTTTCTGCTCTGGGTAGCCAGAGACTCTTTGTGAATGTTTCTATCTATATGGTTAGTAAAGTGGAAAGAGAGAAATTGAAGATGTTCAAATAATTATATCCTGCTATTTTAAGTCTTGTAATTGGAGTGGGGGTTTTGTTATTGTTTCACAGGTAGATAATGACAATTATAAAGCTCGATTTCTGAAGACAAATGATGAGAGCAAAGTCTTAGAAGTTTCTGATTTAAAAGCATTTACAAGGTATTCTGTAGTGATCATTGCCTTTATGGGAGACATTAACACTGCACTTCTTGAAGGCAAGGCTAGTTCTCCAGTAATTGTCTCCACTTTTGAAGCAGGTTTGTATTTTTTATACTTTATATCAATTAAACTTTGCAATTTTCCTTTCATCTGATAAATCAATGATGGTTTTGAACATTTGGTGCACTTCCAATGCAGATTTCTTTTCACATTTGTGTTGGTTTGAGGTAATTGGAGAATTTGAGCGAGAAATTAGACTATTGGCTGAGTGAGAGTTAAACATACAGTGTCACTTCACCGAGTTTCACTGAGAGAGAAAAATAAAAATGTTTTGAGAAATGTTCTCAAAACATGAGATAGCCAGTGTGCTTGCAGAGGGCCAATCTGGCTTGGGTCTATGCTGGCTCCGGCAGCTTTTTCCTTTGTCTCTCTGCCTTTGAACTAATTCAGAGTTAAATCACTAAAACGACTAATTTCTGCTTCTATTACTAATCTCCCTGATCTTCAGCTTATCTGTAGCATCATCAAGTGGTGAGATAAAGCTGGGGGAAGGGGGGAAAGGTGGTAAGGGGGTTTGATTACCCTCTCTTAGGGATTTTGGTCTCCAGGAGGGGTGTGGTGTGTATTACCCTTTTTTACTGTATATTTCTGTAAATATCAGTTATATCTTGTAAATATTTGCTTGTATATTTGCATTGCTGTAAATATAAAGCTTAATTTATTAACTTCCAGTGTGTTTTTCTGAGTTTTAGCCGGGGTTTAAAAAGGTGGGGGGGGGCAGGTCACTGCAAACCCACTACAACATTATTTTTTCTCTCTAATGTTTGAAAAGGTGGCAGTCAATAAGACAAGCGATGGCGATAATACCAAGATTTTGCTTTCATAATGAAGAGATCTTAACTTGCTTAATGTAAAGTATGGGTGTACAGAACACAGTCATCTAGATTGCTTCTATAGTCTGTGAATACTATAGAATGAAGTCCTATCTGTATGAGCATATGTATATAAGATAGCTGTCTTAGAAAGGGATCTTTACTGACTTGAGGTCTCCTTCTCAGTGGAAGGAGGTTGCTAGTTAAGGCCCACAGGGATCTGCACTGGAGTCAGCTGTTCCACAGATTCAAAACTCTCTGGAGAATGAAGTAGATATTGAGGTTACAGAAACTAGTAATGCTATTAAGTTACTCAGAAAAGCAAAACTGAATTGAGAATTTTTTTAAAGACCTCATTAAACTGAGAGGCTACATTACAGAAAAGTAGGTAGACGATACAAACAGATGTACACGAGGAAGATATAATCCTAGCTTTACATACATGGTTCCTGGCTATTCTCAGTCTGTTTTCTTTGCTGGTTTTTAATTGTTCACTAAGGATATTTAAACAGACAAACAACAAAAAAATTCTGAAAACATACTGAAGTTTTGTTTCATTCAAACTAATTATCAAGCGTGTACAAAGTACAATTATCTTATCCCTAGTTTGGTTAGATGCAGGTCAGATTCTTTAGGTATGTATTCAGGTTAATTTCAGATTTAGACATATTGCATTGTGATTATATTTATCCTTTATCTTTAATTTAATATATGAAAAACTAATGTCCCTAATGATAGTATATGATTTTGTGTCTTTATTTATTTATTTATATAAATCTAATACCTTTAATACATTAAAGTATAAGGATTTAATGATCTGTTTATATCCCTAGAGAGTGATAAGGTCTTTTTCTATGTCAAAATGAATTAAGATTGTCACTACCTTATTTAATCTGTCTCATGACCTATCATTTTTGGTAGCCCTTTCTCTTACATTAAACCATGATGCATTAGGAGACGCAGCAACCTTAGAGAGGAACAGATGTTTTCTCATCTTGCCTTGTGTGAGTTTAGCATGTGCCTGAGTTAGGACCAGTTTATGCAGACTTACTTCAGGGAAGCCTGAGTAAGCATCTTTTGGCTGGTGTGAAAAAACCTTAAAGATATGACAACTACATCTAAATCTTTGCCTGAGAGAATGTTCAGCTGCTTGATTTTCTGTTTTAGATGTCATGCTACATTCTTGTCAGGTTCAGGTAGAGCAATAAATATTTAGCTGCCTGGGAAGAATGGCACATCCTTCTTTCAGATAGGGACACTGAGAAAATGATTTGTACCTCTGCTCTCTTGAAAATAAGCTACTGGAATAAGTGATTGAAAAAAAAAAAAAACATGTTTGGAAGAAATACATGCTGTGTTTGTGTCTGGGCATTGGCTAGTGGGAAGTTCTTGGTAAAATGTTAGCTGTGCTAAACAGAGACTCTAGAAAGCTTGTTTATATGTCAAGAGGGAGCTTGCTGTTGACAAAGGGCTTTCAAAAGGGGATACTCAAGACTAACAGTTGCTTCTTACTTGTCAGCCCATGCAAGGATTTGTTTACCCTAGATGTATTTCAAGGTATAATGATGCATTCAGGCTTGCCAAGTACGAAATTAGAAGAAACCTTTCTGAGCAGAAACTGATGAGGGTTGTCCCGATCCTTAGTTTTGGTATTTGTAGCATTAATGTTATCCATGAGAACAGGATTTCACTAACTATTGAACTTGTCCTTGCCTTTATAAATATGCAGTAAGTATTTGAGATGTTATTAATAAAAGCAGAAAATGCCAATGAAATAGCACCGACATGCAAAAATTGTTGGTTTTGGCGGGCTATTCTAATAATAATAGAACTAAATTAATTAAGTGGATCATTGAAACATTTATTTCAGTGCCTGATGACCCACCTAACAACATAACATTTCAGAAGATACCAGATGAAGTAACAAAGTTCCAAGTAACATTTGTGCCACCATCTGAACCAAATGGAAATATTCAGGTGTATCAGGCTATGGTTTACAACGAGGATGACCCTGCTGCCATTCAGATCCACAACCTCAGTGTTATTGATAAAACGGATCAGTCCGTCATTGCCATGATAGAAGGACTAAAAGGAGGAAATACCTATAATGTCAGCGTAAGAACTGATGCTTTTTCTTTCTATTTTTACTCTGATGTAAAGTGAGAGATTAGCATGGTTAAGGAACACAAAGCTAGGCGGTACATGAGATTTTCGTGCTGAGAATATTAACTGATGTGAAGAGAGACAAGTCTGAGGAATGAGAGCAGTGAAGAACAGGAGCAGGCCTCTTCACTAGTAATCAGCTTTGTACTTTGGTTCATGTGCTAGCAAAGCAGCCTGTGACACATTATTACAGATGCAAGACTCAGCATGTCTCTTAATTTCACTGCTTACATTCTTCATTCAGCTAGATGAAAGGTCCATTTCTGCAAGGTAAGCTTGCTAGTTGAAGATGTCTCAGCTCCATGCAACAGGGTTGGACTAGATGACTAGATGACATTCTACAATACTATGTGCATGGAGTCCTTTCAAATAATTAGAGTCTAAAACACTGTGGTAAGTGGGCTTATTTTTCTCCTTTTGGGAGAGCTACATTGCAAGGGCTGAAGTGTCACTAATTATAAAGAATTATAGAGTAAGTTGTAGTGAAGTGCAAATGGCAAAAGGAGTCTTTCAGCATCATTGTTGCTTCAAACATATTATTACAGATACCATTACAAATACTAATTAAAATAAGTTTGTGTGGTTTTTGGTTTTTTGTGTTTTTTTTTTAAGGTGTATGCAATTAATGGTGCAGGTGCAGGGCCAAAAATTCAATTGAAAATAACCATGGATATCAAAGGTATGTCTCATAATGTACCCTTCAGCTGAATTACCCATAAATGCTGAAGAAATTGCTGTTCTACCTGTGAGTACACAGCTGTGCAGCTCTGTCTGTTATTTAGAGGTCACAATGTAAAAACAGGAACGTATATGTGATAATCTTCAATTGCAGTGCTCAGTTTTGCTGTGTATTAGTGATTATTTGCTATTCACATGTGAACAATACTGTATGCCATGCACACACTCAGTGAAGTAATAATATTGACTTCAGTATTTTAGTTTCCATCAGTGACAAGCTCAGACGGATGTCACAGAGTTATAAAAAAGTATAGAGTATCAGTAGAGTGAGCCCAGAGGAAGGCCACAAAGATGATCCAAGGGCTGGAACACCTCTGCTATGAGGATAGACTGAGGGAGCTGGGGTTGTTCAGCCTGGAGAAGAGACGACTTAGGGTTCACCTTCTAGCTGCCTTTCAATACCTGAAGAGGTCCTACAGGAAGGCTGCAGAGGGACTTCTCATAAGGATGTCCAGCCGTAGGACAAGCAGGAATGGTTTTAAGCTGAAGGAGAGTAGGTTTAGATTGGATCTCAGGAAGAAGTTTTTCAGCACAAGGGTGGTGGGACCCCATCCAGGAGAGGCTGTGGATGCTTTCTCCCTAATGATATTTTCAAGGCCAGGTTGGACAAAGCCTTGAGCAGCCGAGTCTAGTTGAGAGGTGCCCCTACCCATGGTGGGGAGGTTGGAGAAGATGATCTCTAAGGTCTCTTCCAACCTAAACTATTCCATGAGTCTGTGATCACAACTGTGAAATAAACAGTCATTGGTTGAAATTAATTGAAAAACTAAGATTCAGTGCTTTTTTTCTGTTTTCTCTTTTAATTGAAAGCTTATATGCAGAGGCATTTATCAGGATACAGTTTTTAAAGGCTTAAGGCACTGAGTAGAATATTAAGTTGTCCCTGAAGATATGCTAGAGATGTGTCTTACATCATACAGCTATATGCCTGAACAAATTACTTGTAGTGTAAACATTTTAAAACAAAGCTCTGTGATATGTTTGTTCAAAATCAGAACCACCACGGCCTAAAAAGAAACCAGCACCAGTATATGATACCAATGGGGCATTGCTTGTCACAGCTACCACAATTACAATCAGAATGCCAACATGTTATTACAGTGATGATCACGGCCCTATTAAGAAGATACAAGTTCTTGTTGTGGAAGCTGGAGGTAGAATTTTACAAGTTCTTTTGAAAAATGCTTTGTCTATTTTTAAAAGTTCTTTATTTTCAGGGTATTTTCCTTTTCTCTTTTGTTTCTTGTCTTGGGTCTCAGTAATTTAATGTTAGAAAACAGCCGGCAAAGTCACTTTAGCTGTGGCAATAATGCTAAGATCAAAATACCTCTCACAATACCTGTGGGTTGATTAGTGGATTTTGGAAACACTTGTCAATGAAGAGTCATCCATGCTGTTTAAATTCATCAATATTATTCCAACCCTCTAGTTGTTATTATATTTATTCCCCATCTCCCTGGGCATTTGCGAAAGGTGGAAAGCTGGAACTTTTTTTTACAAGATTATTCTTGTGTTGCTATTGCAGTTGCCTGTAAAAGAATGCAGTCAATGTGCCATTGCTATTTCTATTTCATAATGGGGGCAGGGGAATTTATATAAATCCCTTATGTAGACTGGGTTGGAATCCTTTTATGGATTGCTGAACATTTATTCACATAAGCGGTGCTACGTGCTCTTTTGAATAACTGCCTACCAATGTGAGTGGGAGGTTCGTGAAAGGGCATCATATGGTCAGTCTCACTGTACCCAAGGAGGACAACCTTGCTTTTGTTGCTTTCAAACTAGAGAAGCAAAGCATTAAGTGACTTCACATTAAGTTTCTCACCATTCTCTGAGTTTCGTATTTTAACTCTAAGCCTACAGACATTTCACTGCTTAGCTATTCCTATGAAAACTCTCTTGAATGGATATATATCCAAATGAAGGGGTTTATCCTTACTTGCTGGGCACTCTCCACTTACAGAAATCTAGTAATTTCACTACAAAAAAGTATTCACTGTCTTCAAACACTTTTTATTATCCTTTCTAGCCATGCCCAAAGTCAAGTGGCTCATATGTGAAATTTTCTGGTTGTTTGGAGTTAAGAAAATATGGGTAGTGTGTAGGAAATCTGGATTCAAGCACAAATACAGATATAGACTTAGCTGTGTAAATGGTGCTGCTAGTGTGCTAAGCTCTTGAAAAAAAAAAATCCTATATAACTTCTCTAATTGAAGTCTGGTTAGAAGGTAAATTGCATCTGATTATTTCTTTTATTAACAATAGCTCAACATGATGGGAACGTTACTAAGTGGCATGACGCCTACTTCAACAGACCAAGGCCATATTTTACAAATGAAGGCTTTCCAAACCCACCATGTATAGAAGGAAAAGAAGATTTGAGCAACAAAGATGAGATCTATGTCATAGGTGCTGATACTACCTGTCTGATACCAGGCAGTCAAGATAAAATATGTAATGGCCCACTAAAACCAAGAAAGCAATACCTGTAAGTAGGTTTGTTCATCCAAGATAAATATTTCAGTGAAATATACATAAAGAATGTGCAGCTCAATTGTGAAATTAGAGACTGAAATGATCTTCACATGTTTCTGATTTTTTTTGCTGAGCATAAATATGTGAAACTATTTTTTGTTTTAAATGCTTCAGGTAACAAAGGATGCTTACTCAGTACTTAAATTAAATAAGCTCAAAATCAGGATAAATAATAAATAACATTTGCTTATACATTTTAATGTATTGACACTGAAATCCTTTTTGTCTACCACTTGAAGAGGTGACTAATGATTCTAGCTTATACTATACTAAAACTGAAAAATAGTTTTTAGTTCCTAAGTGATATAATATTTAAGAAAATGCACAAAACTATAATTTCATTAGGTTCCTTGGTTTTCTTTCACAGATTTAAGTTCAGAGCAACTAACATTAAAGGACAGTTTACAGATTCTGAATATTCTGACCCTGTCAAAACATTAGGTAAGGAGAGTGTTCATTTACTAAAGTATGTCTCTACTTCCAAAGAATCTAGGCAAATCCACGTTTCTTTTTAGTATAGCAGTTTTCCTGAAGTAAATAATCTCCATTTTATTAGACCTAGCTTTACCATAATAGCTGAGGAAACATGCCCATTCCCCTGTATGTTTCTTTGTGCTTGTCAAGAGGTCTTAAACCTCATCCCGGAGTGTCAAATGAAGAAGCAGTATTGACAAAGTTTATTAGCAGACATTCGGTTATACCAATGCAAACACCACATTGTGAGGATAGCTCATTTGGCTCAGTGAACAGTCAGAATCTACACTGTGCTATTTCCCTCTGTGTTGGATGTAGAGATAATACTCTTTGCTGGGTAAAAAACTGGCTGGATGTCTGGGCCCAAAGTGTTGTGATGAATGGAATTAAATCCAAATAATGGCTGTTCAGAAATGGTTTTCCCTGGAGCTTGTTACTGGGACCAGTTCTCTTCAATATTTTTATCAATGATCTGAATGAAGAGATCAAGTGCTCTGTCAGTAAGTCTGCCGGTGACAATAAGCTGGGCACAAATTTCATTCTGCTTAAGGATAGGAAGGCTCTGCAGTGGGATATGGACAGGCTGTATTGATAAGCCCAAGGCTAGTAGTATGAGGTTCAACAAGGCCAGGTATCCTGCACTTCAATCACAACAACCCCATTCAATGCTACAGGCTTGGAGAATAGTGGCTGGAAAGCTGCCCAGTATTGTCAAGTGGTTCCAATAAAGGTCCTGGACTCTGAGACAGATGAAGTTTGTTCTCAAATGAGTTGGAAAGAAATACAGAATTCTATTTGAAAAGAAAGACAGAAAAATTGCAGAGCATATACAGGATATGTGACAACCCTCTTAAACCTTCCCCCAGTCTGAACTAATCTACAATCCCCAACACTTCTCTCTTTCCCCCAGTGCATCTGCTGGCCATAGGCCCAAACAATGCCTCTACAGGCCACAGCCAGGCCCACTCATAACATGTACCCAGAGAAGTACTGCCACTAGAGACAACAGGCAGGAAGGAGAGGAAATGAGGACAAGTTGGCCTTGCTGACAGTTTATAAAGAGATAGCAGAATTATGGGATTGAATAACAATATTACACTTTCCTGGGTCCACCCCTCTAGTCCCTAGAGGATTTTTTTAACTCTGTGGTTTCTCAAACCTGCAACATTCTGTTCTACTGAGACCTACATAGGAAGTCTCCTGGCTGCAGATCATTCCTTCTAGTAAAAGGTCATCTGAAGCCATGACCCTTTAGCCCTTCATCTGTTAGATACAGACAAAGCAGACATAGTTCCATACAATTAATTAATATTGTCTAGTAGAATCCATCTATTTTTGATGTCACCAGCCAATAGGCCAGCTCTTACGAGGTCTCAAATCCTACATAAATTCCTCCATAACAGTGTTGATCTATCCTCAAAACTAGGAATGAAGATGCTCATAGCAAATTGCAGTAAGATCCGTAAGTTCTTTTAATATATTGGCAAGCCAAAACTTACTCTAGCTAAGAATCAGCCCTCCCTTTCTGAAGAGGCATCCCAAGACAACTGAATGAGTACTCAGAAGAATTTTAGTGGGCACGTATTTTTCATTTGGCATTCATCTTCTGTTATAATACTTCCCTTATTAGCCTAATCTATCTTGCAAATTAGTTATATGATCTGATCTTGAAGATCCTGAAATGCAAATTCATTACCTGAATATTCTGAAAGGGTTTGGCACTATTTTCTAGCCCTGAATGTTTTAGAAATTGCAACACAGAAGTTATGCTCATATGTTCTGAGTGTAAAAGCTCTAAGTCAATGTTTGCAGTAGTTTTTCCAATAAGGGAAAGGCTGTGATCCATCAGGGAAAACAAGCCTGCTGGCAGTGAGCCCAACTTTCTCCTCTCTAGCAGAAAAGTCTGCAATGCCTAAAGACATTATGCTTTAGTGGCAGGCAGGTGGTGTAATTCCTTTACTTCTGTGTTGTTACTGAAAACTTGAGACTCATCTGGTGCAGATCATAAAAAAGCAAGATCTGTTTGTATGCTGAATAAAATTTACTAGAAAAAGAATCAAACTTAACAAATTCCTGAGATATCCATGGCTCCTTGAACCCACTCAGTGCCTTCTGCACTAAAATTTGACATGAACACCATTTTAAAATGAACACTACAGCAGACGCTTGTCTAGCCTTAACTTCTGAATTGCAGAGAATACCAAACAAGTAACAAAACTGAAGTGAAACAGACAACTAAAAGTTCATTCTATGCTTTCTTTTAAGTGTTGTGAAATCAGCATACATTGATGTATCACAAGGGATGCTGGTACTGCAGTTGTGTGTCCTTGAAGATGCAGCACTGGTCAAGCCATTATTATTGTAATTTTAAGTGAAAAGGAAGTAAAACTTTTTTTTTTTTTTTCTGATACATTTTCTTGAGACACATAACCTGAAAAACAATGCCTAAAGTTTTTGCTCCTACACCATATCTGGTTATTTGAACTCCAGACTTGCTTTAGAAACATAACCCAGAAAATATACAATCATAGAACTGTCAGGGATCCCAAGCATCATCCAGCTCCAACCCTCCTGCCTTGGGCAGGGACACCTCAAACTGAATCAGGTTGCTCATAGCCCCATCCAGCCTGGATTTAAAAACCTTCAGGGATGAGGATTCCACCATCTCCTTGGGCAACCTGTTCCAGGGTCTCACCACCCTCATGCTGAAGAACTTCCTAACATCCAGTCTGAATCTACCCATTCCCCCCAGTCCTATCACTACCTGACATCCTAAAAATTCCCTCTCCAGGTTTCTTGTAGCCCCCTTCAGATAATGGAAGGCCACAATAAGGTCTGCTCAGAGCCTTCTCCTCTCCAGACTGAATAGCCCCAACTCTCTCAGTCTGTGTCCACAGCAGAGCAGCTCCAGCCCTCTAATAATCCTTGTGGTCCTTCTCTGGGCACGTTTCAGCGCATCCAGATCCTTCTTTTAACAGGGACTCCAGAACTGAATGCAGTACTCCAGATGGGGTCTCACTAGAGCAGTGTAGAGGGGGAGAATCAGCTCCCTCAACTGGCTGGTTATAATATAACAGCGATGGAGAGACGGGGCTCTACTTATACAAGTAAGGTGTCCATTTATTGAGTGCAAAGCATCAACTTATATACTCTAAAATCCAAAGCCTTTTACATTGTGTCAAATAGTAATTGGTTAGCACAGTTGCATGTATCAAGCTATTGGCTAGTAACAGCTTACCGAGATGAAAACGCATATTCGAGCAAAGCTTAAATTCTTTTTACTTGTTTCCTAGACACTCATTATCTCTAACAAATACATCTGCCAAGTTTCTCCTCTTTGCATCTCTTCAGATCTTCACATTATCTATCTGTGCCCTAGCAGTAGTTTTCCACCAGTTCAGTGGCACCCTGTACCCATTGTTTTCATTCCAGTAAACTCAAAACATCCTTGCACCAGTCCCTCAGTATTCTGAGCAAAGGCTAACAAAGGGATTCCTACAATAATATATACCAGCAAGATCAATAGCTTTTAGGTGTCTCTCTGACCAATTATTTTTCTTCCACTTGTACTAACAACATCTTTTCACAAGAATTTTATGCTGCCTGAAATCAGAATTAAATTGCAATTGTTAATTTTTTTTTAATTATCAATTAAATGTGTGGTTTTCCAACATTATAATTTTGTTTTAATAAGTAAAACACTAGATGGAATTTTGGCAGAAATATTCATTACCATTCAAAGAAACTTACTTTTTTTTTATTCTAAGTGTACTTAAAGAATAGTTTACTTAAAATAGGGTTAGCCTTGTATCTGTGCTATTTAATACTGCATGTTAAAGGTGTTTGAAGTAGAAAAAAATGTGGAAAACCTATAAGAGAGTTTGTAACAGATGTTACATTCACCTGTTAATAGGAATTTTGCTAGGGAGGAACATTGAAGCAGAAATTATTGGCATACTCAGCTGCGATAATGACTTTTTAATAAAGGATATATTTTAATACGATGCTTCCACTCAACCATACTTGGACTACCACAACTCTCCTCTTGAGCTGGAGAAGTGGAGTTTCTTACTTATAACTTATGACTGATATTGTAAAAGTAATGTCCAATGAAAGGTCAGGATTTTTCTGTGAGGTATTCAAGATGTGGTGAGAAATATAATTTAAATTTCTAATAGATCAAGGCAGTTTATAATCTTCTCATAAACTCTGATAGATAGTTCAGAAAATTACTGTGGGGCATCTGGTAATCCTCTTTAAGTGTATTCTGAAAAGTGTAAGGATTTTTTCCATGTGAAATAAAAAGTTGATGAGACAGGAAATAATCAAAATAGGGTTTCCTGACACTGTTTTTTGCATGGAAACCTACATTTATAATGTTTTTGTATTGCAGTTTGTTATGCTCATATGTGGAGTTGCAGTTCCTGTTCTCTCTTTTCCCTTGCCCATGATCATCTCTACTGATGAGTGTAGTCCTTCACTGTTGCAAAGAAGCAGAACGACATGTATTTTATTGTTCTTTGTGAGGTTATTCATCCAGCACTGTTTGGACTGATGTTAACCCTGGAATTTAATATTGACTTCACCATTTAGTGCAAAACAGATAGAACTGGAGTAGAGGTTCCTGTGAAAACTCTTCTGTTCTTCTCCCACATGACTAATGTTTGTGCCTTATCACAGAGATCTGTGCATGGCAGGGACTTTGTCATTCCTTTTCTCCTTGCAACATTTTGTTATATACCTGCTTTTCCTTCCAGTTGCCTTTCCTTGGCCTAAATTGTTCTCTTCTTGCAGTGTCCAGTGTGGCATCTGAAACTTTTACTTATACAATGGAATAATTATTTCAGGTGTTTTTTAAACTCTACTTAATTCTACTGTCTGTTGTTTCATAGAGGCATGACATTGCTTATTCATGTTGGGTTTGGTCTATAATAATTTCACAGTTCTGATAAACTTATGTGCTGTGTAGTATGCTGTCTTATCATAGCCGATTACTCCTGCCTACTTTAGAACTGTGAGATTACAGGATTGTGTAGTACGGTTTTAAGATGATTTCCTAAACTAAATCAATGCGGAGCAACTTGAATTTTAATCTTGTTCTTCAATATGTGTGCAGTCCAGATCGTCTGCAATATACTCTCTAATCCAAAACTCAAAGCCTTTTGAGAGAAACAAGCTGGAACTTCAGTGCTTTCAAGTGTGTCCTTGGGAGGATGTTGTCCCTTTAGAGGGAAATTTTAATTTCCTATGAAAGGAATCAGTAGATTTTTCTGTCCTTCTGGCAACTGGACAGGAGAGATTTTTACAGTGGATCAGCAAGAGCAAATGAATGTCAGCATAGGTGAACAACATCAGCAGATGTCTTCGCTTGCTTTTTTACAGTGTATGTCTAAGGGGAAGAAGAGGCTGATGATTTTGAAATAAAGAGTGGGAAATTAGAGTCTCAAAAATTTAGCACCAGAGATTTAAAAAGAGGTCTAGAAACTGCTAATCTAAGTGGTTTATCAGTCCCTGAATGAGCCTTCACTGTTACCTGGAAGGACTGATGAGAATATCAGCATCTTTACTTTTTATCATAAGGCCTTTATGACAACTTTTGTACTGCTGTTGATTATTCCTATAAATATCACCAATTCCCACAGAAATAAAAAGCATAAGTCAGTGACGAGAGATACATCCAATCACTAGATGGATTCCTTCAACACCCTGAATGTCTCCCAAAACAAACACCTTTTATTTCACGCCTGCGAATGATGGCTGCAAGCCTCCTAGTTAAAAAGTTGTGACTTCCTTTTCCACTTCAGGAGTTTGATGACTCTTAGCTATCAGAGCATTGCGGCTGCTCTTGGCTGCATAAAGGCTGAAGCAGGAGCTCAGCTCAGGCTAGAGTTCAGATTAATGTTACTTACAGTGCAGACCTACCTTAAACTTTTAGCAGGTAAAATTGAAAAGCACAAAGGGATGGCTGCCCATATAGCTGTAGATATATGCTGTTAGCCCTCTGTATTACATAGATCGACAGTGCTTAGAAACCTTAACATAAATTGTTCCTGGGGTTCTTACACTTTTCTATCTGAGCAGCTATTTCATAGACAAAATTCTCTCTGATTCCACCCTGTCACAATTGTAAAAATTGTCATGAATCTATGAAATATTAGATTTCCACTTTTTGTTTCAGGTGAAGGACCTCCACGAAGATCTGTAGAAGTTATCCTTGCTGTTACTTTGTGCATATTTTCAGTTGTTCTTTTGGTAGCAGCAGTATATGCTTTTGCCAGGTAAGATTTATGTATCCTTGCCACGCTATGTTTGCAAGGACTCCAAAATTATAAAGAGAGGAGCCAATAATGGAACTAATCTGTCATTTGAAAATGTATTACCTTTTATTTTTCTTTCTATTGACAGCATGATATAAAATAAATATCATAAATAATATTTTCTGTCTTAGAAATAAATTGAATCAGTTAGATACACCTAACTCTTACATGTCAAGGATTTTAGATGATGCAACTCCTGGATTTTACATTACATTTTAAATTACATTGTTGGATGAGAGATTCCTGAAAACTGGGGTTGTGGCGTTTTTGTTGGGTTTTTTTCCATTTTCAGCCTGACTAATCAAAGCATTGATTAGTCAATCTTAATATTTTTATTTTTCACTATTATTTTCTGTTTAGAATTCATCAAAAGCAAAAAGAGGGAGGCACATACTCCCCACGAGATGCTGAAATTATTGACACTAAGTTCAAACTGGATCAGTTGATCACAGTGGCAGACCTGGAGCTGAAGGATGAGAGATTTACACGGTAAGCTACTCCTTAGGCAAAACAGTAGTCCACAGGGACTGCAGCCATGACCCCTTTCTGACTTTTGCTTGTTTGGAAGTGTTTGTCGTGCTCTTATTTACACAGGTCACTGAGATCCTCTTTCAAAGTATGACCTCCATCCTCAAGACATTTCTCACTAGTTTTTAGAAAATCATTTAATCTTCAGCTCTTTATATAATAAGATAAGGATCTAAGTGCAAATCACTGCTTAATTGTGCTAGCAAAAAAAATGGCTACATGTTTTTAAACATGCATAATTTCTAAGATTTTTTTTAATGGCCCAGTGGTTTTGTACATTGCAAACCCACGTAAGCATTTGAAAGAGCTAAAATGCTCTCCTGAAGTCTCAGTCAACTCATTCAAGAAATCTATCATTGTTTAACTGACATTTTTAAAGCCTTCCCCCCCAATAGATTTGCGTGACATCTGGGTTTCTGTGGAACTCAGCACAGATGTCAGCTATCCTGACATCTACTCCATTTAGACACATGTAGCAATTCCAGACTATTCATATTTTCTGTCCCACAAAGAATTCATCACAGGTATTTATTAGATTGAAATCTGCTCTTTCTGACTGCCATAAACATGGATATTATTCACAATAAAAAATACAATTATGATTCTCAATAATGTATGACATTCAGCTAAATTAGAAATGTTTGATGACATTCTTTACCTGCCTGTATTTTCCCTGCTGTGTCACACTGTGGTAGGCAATCTTAAAGATGAGAAGCCTAAAATAGTCTTAACCTAGCGGTCAGGCATCCTACTATTGCAGACTAGGAATAGCTGCAAGATGAAAGGTTGTAGCTGTTGACCTGTTTTGTCTGTGTGTGAAATGTCTATGTCAGGTATAGAGTAAGTTGCATGTACAAACCTATTCAAAGTAGTGTACACAGAAATGGCTGCTGTAACAGATGAGAAAACATACTGAGAATCATCTGGAAATCATCTACGGGATGTGGTATGTTCTGTGTGTGGCAGATGTCATTCAGCTAGTGCTGCTTAATACTCACTAATAACAGCAGCAAACGCTTGCTGAAAACAAAACCATTGCCAATGCACTGTGATTTCTATGACTCCTAGGAACAATTCTTCTTTCCAACCTGTTACCTGAATAAGAATAGTATTAATTTTGTTTACATACTAAAGTGTTAATGGGTTTTACTTCCAGATACTCTTCATTTTTCTTTAGACGCAAGGAGATATTTGTCATCCAGTAAGTCTTTGTATTACTGAAGCAACATGGTGTGTTTTTCATTCTGTTGTTTTAACTTGCCTGCTACCATACTATACTGAGTAATACAGTTAATTAAAATGAAATGTCGATCTTTGCAGCTATACTACAAACAGGGTTGTTTGCTATCATGAAATCATGTTTATTTTGAGTCCCTATCGCAAAGGTGCAACATTTCTCTGACTTCTACAATAAATCAGGGCAATTTTTAGGTTGAAATTATAACACGTTATGGCCATATAGCACTAATAAAGGATAAGCTGTCCTTAAAGCAAATGTAGTGCAAATGTAACATAGGAAACATTCTCTTTCTTTCCTTTGGCAGTTCTCTTTTCTGCTCAACTGCCTTTTTATACTCACTTAAAATGTGGCTGTTTCATGCTATGCCACAACAATCTCAGCAATATATCCAGACAGACAAAATCCTTTATCAGTTCTTAGAGTACTGTTCTGCCACTTTTCTGTCTAAATTAAGGGTAGCTTAGATATGTACAGTCTTAAAATCTAATATTTCATATTTATTAGGAAATATTATGCACTTGATTATGTGCTTTAGGCACAGCATAACAGCCATTCCACACGTATTTTAGTGACTCAGTCTCACATTTTCATTTGCAATTTGTCACTTCCTTCCATATTTATTTTTCTCTTTTTTCCTTCCTCACTTCTATAATGACAAAGAGCAAAGATTTTCTTCTCCTAATGTAGCTGTTAAATTTTGGATTATCCTTTTTCAAACAGTAGCAGTGCTGAAAGTACTACAGGCTCCTTGATGGTCTTTACTACAAGTTACTGAAGTTTGAAGTGCAGGCACTAACTCAGAGATCCTCAGGAAAGGATTCATGCAACCTTTTCAATTGGAAGTCATTAAATGTTCTGTGGATCCCTTATAGATAATATACATATAATAATGAGGGGCAGGATATTCTTTATCTGGTCAGAACTTTTTTGTTTATTTTGGCTTTTTGTTTTGTTTTGTTTTGTTTTGTGTGGTGGCAGTGGTTTTCTTTAAGGTTTCAATATGTGCAAAGTTTTGTTCTGCTGGTGTCATGGACCGAAAAATACATTTTAGATGTCTCTAATATTGTCTTTCTTATAGATACATCCTTCATGGTAATTATGAGTTATATCAATAAACTGACAGAAAGCTGGCAGCAGACAGCAAGACAAATCCTAATGTCTAGAATATTTTTACTCCTTGTTTTCAGACTTCCACAGTTACACCACAAAAGGACTTGTATCTTTCACCTTTGGAGAATAGCTCTGTAGAAATCAATCACAATCCCAGTTATTGCATTGTCCTTATTACCACGATTTGTGGTTAGTGACATGCTAGCATGTTAAATTACTGTCTTAATTTTTATGATTACAGTGTACCCTTCATAAATTCACTGTGCACTTGGAATGGTAGTGTGCATCACTGCGTAACCTGCTGCCATTACCTGGCTCCATTTAGTCAGTTCTCTCAGCTATGTTTGCAAAGCTTGCTGTGTTGTAGAACTCTGGATTCTGTTCAGTGCATCTTTTAATTGTATGAGGAAAACATAGAAGGGCAGACTCCTTTTCCAGGCCAGGTTGTTTGTATTTCTTGGATAGCCATAAATCAGATAAAATCTGGCCCAGCTAAGTATACTTTCTGCCCTGAAAGGATGCTGAAGAGATTGTATGGAAATTATAGGTAAAAAAAAAAAAAAAAAGAAAGAGCAATATATATTTCTTTCCATATCTACGAATCATCCCATTCAATGCTTATTTGAAGAAGATGCTTTGGAAATCAAGGTGTTTTGTAATTTCTCAGCCAGCACGCACATTTGTCAAGTTAGCTGCTATAAATCAGTAAAGGCATGGATTTATGGCTGACAAAGTTTGTCCACAGAATCAAGATATTCTAGCCTGCTCCAACAGATCCTTCTTGACTGTCCCTCTTACAATGTGTCTTCAGACACAGTTGTAGAGCATAGAATCATAGAATGGTAAGGGGTGGAAGGAATCTCTGAAGATCATCTGGTCCAACCCCACTGCTGATATACCTGCACTGGGGCACTCATCACTTTTTGTAACATGTCCACAGTGTTTGGCAAATCACTTTTCAAAGCAGATGTTCATGTGCTGTGAATAGACTGTCAATAAATTTTCATGGTGCACCAGGTTAGTCACAAGACAAGTAAATCTTCCCTGTTCCAGATGTTCACCTAAGAGACAGCTTCCCTAATTTTGCAGTGAATTCTGCAGCAAGGATAGAGCTGTATAGGTCCCTGTTTCTTAAAACTTTTCCTTAAGAAGCTGCACCTTGTTGTGGATGCTTCCAGGCTTTTGTTTCATTCTGTGTGAAATAGCTTGTCAAGCAAACGGTGCCTGGATACAGAAGGGAAGTTTCTGAATTACAGGTACTGTAACTCTTGCAAAAGCTGGATAATTAGAATTCTTTATGGAAAAATGTGGCATATAAAATTAGTGTCTGATCTCAACTTTCCTGTGCATTCAATAGATGTCTATTGTCAAGTTAATATATAGCACATACATTACTTCCCTAGACCGCCGTGTTCCTTTTTTGTCTGAATAGGAATAGACATGGCTCTTTTCTTGCCTTTTTCTTCAGTAAGTTTCCCTATTAAAAACAGACTTCCTGAGCTCTGTGTCACAGGAGTACAAAGTTTTATGAATGTAGCTGTCCTGGTAGGATTTAAAAAAGGACCACGTATTCTCTTTCCTTAGGCCTTTAATATTTACAAAGGGTTAAGCTCCACATTGCTTTAAATTAACTTGTTAAAAATTAGTTCCTCTGTTGGTTGTAGGAAGTGCCAGTGGTGCTTATGAGTTAAGCCTTTTGCCTACATACTCACTTCTGGGTTTTTTTTTCCAGTTTGGATGAAGGTTTAATTCCCTCTAGATTTTGGATGATTGACCCAGAGAGAAAGCCAAGTCTCTGTGACAATATAGTCTTCTGTTACCACTGCCAACACAAATAAATGGCTTCTTTCTAGCTCTATCATAAGTAATCTGAGTGGAATTCAGATTTTTGATAGACTTCAAAACAATCCCACACATGAAACAATACACTGTTTTAAAAGAAAATCAGATTTAAAGCAATAAACCATTCTTTATCTCAGAGAATGTTTTTCTTTACTAGTTTGAAAGTCACACAAGTGGGACTCTGGGATTGTCCATCTGAGATCAGGAAATTTCCTACTTGAAGATTTGAGTCTAGTGATATTTATATTCTTATGTTGCATACAAAAGACTGGGAAATGTGGAGAACAAGATGACAGGTAGATGGATATTTTTGTCATTCATGAAATCCTGCAAGATTATTATTACATATTCCAAGTCAAGAGACTTGGAAAATAATACTTAACTTTTGAAGCCAGAAGATGATCAAACTGACCATAGCTGGAAGCCTTTAGTGATCACACAAAATTAATCCCTTCTGGAGATTCCTGCACAACAAAGCCAACCCTGTCACAGCCTTCAAATTAGACGTTAACCCTCTTATATAAACAACTAAATAATCTGACTTTCTGAGTTGCTAAACTACTGTAATGTACCTTTGCTACCAACAAAAGCATGGGAGTTCTGTAGTTCTAAAAATCAAGTTCTTCACTTGCATTCCCACAGAGGTGAAAGTGTCAATATGTATGTGCCTTCTTTAAAATGCTGAAAGATAATACAAGATTCCACTCTAAAAGAAAAAAAATAAAGCCTTTATTAATATTCAAAATTAAATAGAAACCTGTTTATTTATCACTGATAATTAGTTCTTTTCTTGAGCTATACTAGTGCTTTACTTTCCTGCTTTGATTGCTGTAGTGGGTTTGCAGTGACCTACCCCCCCACCTTTTAAACCCCGTCTAAAACTCAGAAAAACACACTGGAAGTTAATAAATGAAGCTTTATATTTACAGCAATGCATATATACAAGCAAATATTTACAAGATATAACAAATATTTACAGAAATATACAGTAAAAAGGGTAATACACACCACACCCCTTCCGGAGACCAAAATCCCCAGAAGAGGGTGACCAAACCCCCCTACCACCTTTCCCCCCTTCCCCCAGCTTTACCTCACCACTTCAGCCGCAGATAAGCTGAAGATCAGAGAGATTTAGTGGTAGGAGAAGAAATTAGTCGTTTTAGTGATTTAACTCTGAATTAGTTCAAAGGCAGAAAGACAAAAGGAAAACGCTGATGAAGCCAGCACGGACCCAGAGCAGACTGGCCCCGCAAGCAGACTGGCTTATCTGGATGTTTTGGGAACATTCCCAAAACAATTCTTTTCTCTCTGTCTCAGTGAAACTCGGTGAAGTGACACGGTATGTTTAACACTCTCTCAGGCAATAGTCTAATTTCTCACTCAAATTCTCCAATTAGCTCAAACCAACACAATTGCAAGTGAAAAAAAAAAAAAAGGAAATCTTTTTGAGTAAGGTGGTGGTGATGGTGCTGCTTGTTTCCTGTGTTCTTTGATGTTGAATCCATGTGCCTTCATCACTGGAGCTCTGAGTCACATACTCAGGTTGCACCTATACAACATAGACATAATTTTCATTCCCTAATGACAAAAGTGCATCTCCTTACAGCAAATTAGATACAGCATGCCCCTAATTGCTATGAATCCAAAAGGAGGAAAGCCAACAGTATTTTAAAACTTACTGGGGTGTCATCTGAGAGGTTACTTCCTTTCTGCTCTTTTTTTTGGTGTAGATAGGTGAATGTAAATGAAAAACAAGTGCAAATTCTTTTCAGAGACTGCTTATGATTTTGTCATGAAAAAAAAAGGCCTAAAAAATGTTTGATTTCCACTCAATATACCTTCATGCAGTACATCAGCACAGCTATTAAGAATAATGTTTCTTCAGGAAGCATTGTCTTTATAATGTTGCCAGTGTCACTAGAAGGTAGCTTGATCTATCACATAATGCAAACTACGTAAGTGATGCAATGATCACTAACTTAGATGTTCGAAACATTCTAAATAGGATTGCATGTCTTGTTGTCTTACTGCTTTCTTTTTCCTTCTAAAGCTCTCTTTTGGTTGTTCTCTAAAGTGCTTCAAACCTTTTTCTGTGAGTTCTTACACTTCTTTTTACTACAGTGAGATTGAGCTGTGGCTTTCACAGCAAATTTGTTTTGTTTCAAGAGAACTGTCATACCGAAGTATGTACCCCAAAGGCATCTTCAGTAACTTAGAAACTGGCTTCAATGTGTAATAATAGATGATTCAACAATTGTGTTAATCTCATTTTATTGTCTGATTTAAAATGTATATATAACTTCATTAACCAAGGTAATTTTAGAACAAATTGTTGCAGTTTGTACTAAAATAATGGCAGCAGTAGATATTCACTTTGGTGTTCTAGAGTAGTTTTTGTGTTATTTGTATGTAGGAATGTATGATTTTTGGAGAGAGAAATACATAAAAGGTATACTTAAAACTTTATTTAAAAGGTATACTTAAAACTTTATTGAAGGAGCATGTTATTTTTTAAACTGTATCAGCTCAAACTCTTTGGCTTGGTGAATCTGAGTGCTCAAAGTTTGTTTCTAAATTAATAATGCTGAGACATTCTTAAAATTAGTTCAGAGACAGTTATGATGGCCAAGTTTTTAAGGCCATCTCAAAGTCATCTGAGCATAGATGCTTGTCTGATATCTTCATTAAAACTGCTGTGGGATCAAGTTAAAGATTTAATATGCAGCACAGTTTTTAAAATTGTTGTGCACTAGACGGAACAGTGAACATGTAAAAAGAGCCATAGCTGTTTGGCTTCTTCAAAGGCACACCAATAGCATGATTAATATGTGATTCATGTTATGCATCTCCTTCAGATGAGATGAAATCACATATATTTGTCTTCATTGATTATGAAAGGAATCTCAAGCAACTGGCTCAGGAATATACGTGTACATTCAGAGAGATTAATCTTATCCTTATGCTCTGAAACAACCCTTAGAAAAATGGTATTGAGTACATAATGTAAAGTGAATATGTCAATGTATATGAAGTGGTGTGCTGGAAGTATGGATTTCCCAGAGCTGAATGAACCCAGAGCACTGCAAAATTATCTGAAGGGAATGATAGAAACTGTAGCTACACATCTGCCAATGCCTGAGAAAACTAAGCAAGACCATCACCCGAGTTACCTAATATATAATGGTGTCTGAATTTGGTACTTTACTTCTTTGAGTATTTAATCTAAAGCCTATTAAGATGCACAATATCGATTAGCTTTCAGCTTGTTGTGTTTAACAAAAATCTCTGTTGCAGGTTACTTAGTTATAGAAAATCCATCAAGTAAGTTGATTAAAGATTTTTTTAATGTTGTGGTCATTGGTGAGTCTCAATGTGTGGTTCCATGCCCTGTGTTTATTAGAAAATAACTCCAAGCTGCATATAAATCATAAAAGCATGACTAATTGCACGGTAACAGGAGAAATGCCTTCTCTCTCCCTGGGGTGAAGCCTGCATGCCTGTGTTTTAGCTTGGGAAGTAATACAGGGATATTTAAACTCCTTCAGGTTTAAAAAACCATAAAATTTTGAGAATGAGGTCAGTGTAATATTTTACATGTCTAAAACTTTGCAATTTATTAAATGTTTTCTGTGCAACAAAAAAGCATTATGCACTTTTAGAATGCAATATTAACTTACTGAATTTGCATCACTGTCAAATTTTGCCCTGAAGAGCTATTACCTACTGAAAAAATATCCTACTCTACAGTACTGTTAGTAGCAACATGAAAAACTTGGGTGGGGGGGTGAAGCAAGAAAGGGAGAAAATATTTCTATTTTAAATGACAGAAAATAAACCAAATAAGTATGTGGTAAGCAATATCACATACCTATAAATATCTGCCTATAAATATCAGTTTCTTCTGAACTGAAAAACATAGTTTATTAATAAACTCTTGTTAAATAAGAATAAACATAATTACAAAGAAATTCCCTATAGGTTTCTAATTCTTCTGTCATTGCTTTCAGGCCAGTAAGCAAGAAATCCTTCATACAACACGTGGAAGAGCTTTGCACAAACAACAACCTAAAGTTTGAGGAAGAATTTTCGGTATGTTGCTAGCAGTTGTCACAACATCGCAAGACCTTTGGTCGTTTCACATGTCACATTTCATGTCCATTTCAAGCAGGCAAGGCCGTGAAGGACTCTGGCCTTGATAACCAATACCCAATTACCAGGTTTATTGTTTACAAAGTAATATTACACCGATTTAGATTCTGCAGTCTACACTGCAGCCTGATCAGAATTATTTACCAGAAAGTCAGCAAAAGGCAAACTTCAGACAACAACTTTTGCAAGAACACTGTACCATTAACGTTTCTATGTATGTAGCAATGCATACATAGCTTAGCCAAGAACAGCTCTTTCAGAAATAATTTTCTACCATAGACACAGGTATATTTAACTGATTTGAGTTTGCTTTCCTGAGTGATAACAACCCCAAAAACAGAGCTGACTTTTATTCTATGAAATGTTCAGGCCCCAGTCACACTGCCATAGAACTCAGAAATGTTGAGGGGTTTTCACAGATTTCAGTGTGGAAAATAAAATTTTGAGCATTTTGTTTTTGAGTTCCTTTACAAATACTAGGTCATACTTAACATGCTTTTGTTAATAGCTTTCATCTTCTTGTGTAAGTAAATGGGCATAGCATGCCTCTCTTTCTGTTTGAAAAGAGACCAGCTTTCAAAATATACATTAAATATAATGGATATATACTTTCAAATTTTGATCTTTATTTTTTCACTATTTTCATTAACATTTTTACAGCTATTGTGTTTTTTCTCAACAATATCTTCTCATTATTCCAGAATCTTTATTATCACCATCATCATTTTTAACACATTTGCCCTCACCAAAGCAAGTTGTCAGTCTCCAGTGAGATGTATAGTTTACCACGAATTGCTTACCAACTGGACTAACAAAAATGAAGACTCAACAATTGGGTTTTCTTCTGCTAGATTGCAATATTTCAGTCTCTGAGGGAAGAACGTCAGAAGTGTGAAAAGATTAATGGTATTCCTACAGCTTTTTTTATGCTCCTTAAGTAAAATTAGTCTGGATTTAATAACAAAAAGCACCATAAAATTCTATGAGCAATAAAGGAGAACTTTCTTCCAAGAGCAGAGTTTTATTTCACTTGAATGATTATAGTTGTATTATGCACAGCTCAGCAGATGAAAACTTTTACTGGCAATAACATCTTCCCATATTAACATTTATCACTGGAAGCTTCTAGTATTACTTTCTATAGGTGTGACTCACATTGGATGAGCCTTATTACATTGTAATGCCTGAAACAACAGGTTTTTATCAAATCAAGGTCTTGGCAATTAATTTCAAATTTAGAGAAATACAAGTAGCTGAGGATTTGTTTGACATAATCAACAGGTCTAGATGTCATCTTGGCTTTCTTTAGTTTCCTTTTTATGAGCTTCAGCTCCCACATTTCAGCATGTGTTATCATCCCACATGACTTATCCAACGTCAGGCAGAAGTAGAGGGCAGGTCTAGTTTCTGATGTACAGTCTATCTCCAGTATTTACAGCACCCATCTTGTCAGATGAAAAATAGGATTGACATCAGAAATGAAAATGCACAGGAACAGTCAATATATAAAAGAAGCAAGCAGACCTCATGACCTGTGTTGCTTCCATACACATTTATCATTTTAATTTCACATAAATTATACAAGTCTCCTAAAATATGTGTAGGAAAACTCTGGTTATAAATCCATGCTCCATTACATCTGAAGCACATAACTAATAGCGTGGTGCTGAGCTTGCTTGTGCTCTCTGACATCACTGTCCTAATACATTCAAGTATACTGGGAGCTAGACATGAGAATATGGTAATTTACGTTAGTAAATTCCTAGTATTTTCCTTGCCTTGAATGTGTACTGTTTCAGCTAGCAGTCTTCCTGGTATGCAAAGCAGTCTAGGGATTATTTACAGTAGGTAGTTGTAGACGATCAACCTGCTTTGGAGTTTTCTAGCATAAATATGGCTCTTTCTATTTTATATAGTGTTGCAATTCAGGGACATTCATGGTCTCATCTAATTTGCTCTACTGTCCAAAGTCCTGTGCCTGGAGACCTCTAGGGTTCAGTGTGAACATGATCTGTGTGTAAACATGATGAGAAGTGATTATGGTCCTCAGAATTGATCTGAGTCCATGACTTGTCAGAAAATACAACTATGAAGAAATCATGGGGAGCCTCAGGACATGGTGGTTATTGCCACCTAGGTGATATTCAAACTTCCAGCTTTCCAGATTATTCATAATTCTCTCAATGCCTTTGGAATTTCTTTTTTTTCCTAGTAACTGGAAAATTATGAAACAAAAGTACTTTTATAAGTAATTTCCCATAACTTCTGTTCGTGAATCAAAAGGTGAAACACCTCTGAATGTCACCACAGTACCATAAAAGTAGTGTGGTAAAGAAAGTGCAGATTTATTAGTGCAAAGTTTTATGAGTCTGCAACCAAATACAGTTTTGTGGGACAAATTGTTATTGAATCTGTAAATCCAAACAGTCTTTCTCCAATTCTGGAAATAATAATTTAGACTGAAATCTGAGATCCATACTGAGTTGGTGCAAGGTTTTTGAGCACTTATTCCGATATGGAAGCATCATTAAAAAAGTAATGCAAAACATATTCTGCTACTCTGTTTCCTCTCTTCTACAAAGCCCTGTACAAAAATGCTGCTTTGGTACTAGTGAATTGGAAAGCTAAGACTCAGGGAGTGAGACAAGTTGAAGTTCACACATAATATGGGATCACATGGCCCGTAACACCTGTAGAATGCCATAGGCATTCTGTCTATGTTCTTCCCTCATGCAAAGTTCAATGACAGATATTTGGAAGGAGAGTTTCAGCTTTCTGAATTAAAGAAATTTAAAATTCTCCACTCTTAACTGTGCTTTACTGTTCTTATCAGTGACAGGAATGCACAGGAGCCACTCTACAGTATCTGAGTACAGGAATCTTTCTCTAGGTTCAGCTATAGGATTGGGATTTCTCTGAGGGACTGAGACAAGACAGGGACAACCAAATAGGTAAAAGAAATGTGCCTTGGGTATAGCAAAGGGTGATTCAAAGACAAGATTTTAATTTTTGTGCCTTTAAAGATATTTTTTCCATGGCTTATCACTGTTTAGTTTTGTATTTGTTTCATGTCTGTTAACCATGTGTTTTAATTCTTTAAAGATATTGATAGAAATGTAGTCAGCCATTCTTCAGAAAGTGGGTTTAAGCCAGAAACTCTTTTCACCCTTTTCAGAAGGATCATAGAGTTTTCATCCCTAGAAGATGTTTAGTGAAAATTTGAAGGGCACGGATGGGATATAGTCTCTTGTCAATTTTCAAAGGCTGATGAGCATCTAATTATGCTGTGCAATTCTTCCCCAAGGAAATACATGTCACATGTAAGAAGAGAAGCTGGGGCCCTTACCTGAAAGTCCTTTGCTTCCATCATGGAATTATCCTTCCCCTCCTGTGCAGAAGCATCTGCAGTTATATTATTTAGGACACTGTTGTAAAAGTAAAATAGTCCTCATGCCTCAGGCCAGTTTTGTTAGAGGGTGAAAGAAACAAATCTCACTTCAAGGGTTTTGAGCTCTCATGTGTCAGACATTATCCATTGTACAAAATAGAGTACCAGATTAGATGAATCATTGACTTGGTTTGTTTTTTATATTATCCCATTTTGGTAATGCTTAAATTATTGTTAATATCTGAACCCATCAAATGAGGGTAACAACATAATGAAATAATAATGAAACCAAAACACCTGAATAAAAAGTACCCCTTTTCTTTTTTCTCCTCATTTTTCATTTCCTCTTTAATTCATTTATGTATTTATTTTCTAATAGTTGCCCATTAAAAAAACTCTAAGACTTCATCTGAAGGACATGGACCTGATGGAGAAGGTTCAAATGAGAGCCACTGAGATGGTTGGGAGACTGGAACACCTCTGCTATGAGGACAAGCTGAGGGAGGTGGTGTTGTTCAGCCCGGAGAAGAGAAGGCTCCAGTGAGACCTAATAGCAGCCTCCCAATACCTGAAAGGGGCTACAATATGGCTAGAAAGAGACTGTTTACAAAGGCCTACAGGGACAGGATGAAGGGTAGTAATAGGATGAGGGGCAATGGTTTGAAATTAGAGAAAGGTAGATTTAGGCTGGATGTTAGGAACAATTTCTGCACCATGAGGGTGGAACACTGGAACAGGTTGCCCAGGGAGGTGGTTGTGGCCCCATTGCTGGAGATATTCAAGGTGAGGCTGGACAGGACTCTGGGCAACACTAATCTAGTTGAGGATGTCCCTGCTGACCGCAAGGGGCATTGGATTAGATGGCTTTTAGAGGTTCCTTCCAACCCTAACCTTTCTATGAATCTATATAACGTTCCACAATGCCAAACCAAGGCAGAATATTTTACAATAAATGTAGTTAGAAATTCTGGGTAAATTCTACCTTCCCCAAGCCTTCTATTTTCTTATCACTCCTACATGATCATCACATTCATACATTTTTTATCACTAAAAAGTTATTAAATTGAGCTCCATTGGGCTTTGGAAATGATCCCTACTTGCATACACAAACACCCCCATCAAGTAAGTTCCTCAATATGAATGATTTCTCCTTGTCTGCCCTTTATTAACAGAAGTGATGACCACTTATGAAACAGTACTACAACCCAGAACAACTCCTGGCACCCCCTTTCACAATAAGTCCTGTGAACAGTAGCTAATTGGCAATTGTCTCAAATTCCCATCGGTCCTCATGTTGTGGCAGGAACTCTTCCAAGCTACAAGAATCAGGAAAAGGCTGGGGAGGGACTATTTACAAGGTCTTGTAATGACAAGATGAGGGGTAATGGATTTAAACTGGAAGAGAGAATATGTAAACAGGATGTTAGGAGTGAGTTCTGTACAGTGAGGGTGGTGAGATATCAGAACATGTTGCCCAGATTCTGGATGCTCCCTCCCTGGAGGTGTTCAAGGCCAGGTAGGATGAGGCCTTGAACGACCTGTTCTAGTGGGAGGTGTCCCTGCCTAGATGATCTTTGAGGTCCCTTCCAACCTAAACCATTCTATGATTATTCAAGAGTAAGACTGAGTCATTAGGGCAGAACCATAAAAGGTGATAGGCTGGCTTTAGCCAGACTTGTAAAGGTGCAAGTTTGTGTAAGCTTTAATTGTTCAACTCGACAGCATTGTCTGCAGTGCTGCATCCAGCACTGCTGGAATATCTGGGGGCTGACAGTGAAGTGGAATGCCCTGTAATGCTTCCAGCTATTCTTAGAAATGCTCTCTGTTGTACAGCTGAAGAGTTCTTCACCTTACTGGAGGATTGTGTTATTTTTTTATATTCAGTGAAGGTGAAATGGAAAGGTTTGCCAATAAGCGTTTATTCCTCTGCAGGAACTTCCCAAGTTTCTTGAAGACCTTGCTTCAACTGATGCTGAACTGCCTTGGAACAAGTCCAAGAATCGTTTCCCAAACATAAAGCCATGTATGTGTGTTTACTGAGCGCCTCCTCCATTTCGCTCCTTGCCTTTAATAGTGCAGAATATATTTGAAATGCCACTTTCTTTCTGTTTGGCCTGCCTTCAAACTGGCAGGACAGGATGTCCATATTACAAAATATTTTTTCATTGAGTAATTTATCTTTTCATTGTATTTTATTTTAAAGACAGTTTTGTTTGAAAGTAGTTTTCAACTTGCTGTCACAAGCTTAATATGCAGGTGCAATAAATTGTAACCTCAGCAGTTTCTTAGCTTTGTAATTCAAACCTTGTAGCAAACTCTAACATTCTTCCTCATTTTCCTCCCCTTTAGTGATAAGTAATTTTTTTTTAAACACACAAAATCCATATGTTTGTGCTTTCAGCTACCTCAGAAGCCTCAGTATGCTTTCTTGTGGATATGTGCTGGAAAGCTTCCACAGAAGATCAGAGCGACTGTATAAAAACTTATAAGCCAAGGGTAGATTTTATCACAAGGGACAGAAGTCTGTCTCTGTAGTCAACACTGCTTCATTTTTCAGTTAATAAGACAAGAAATGTCATTATTATTTTAGGCATTAGGTGAGATGTGAGATGGGAAGCATGGCATTCTGTGCTATTAACTTTTCAGAGCAGCTGTTCCCTCTCTCTGCTGCCTTTTTCTAAGTCATGGTCACTAAAAATTGTTATTCATGACACACAATGAAATATAAAGATATGTTTCATAAATCTTTACCTTTGTTGTCCAACTATTTTTTTTTAGTTAAATTCAGACCTAACATCCAAATTGGGAGTGTTTGGTTTCAGCATTTATTTATTCACATATGATGACTTTCCTGGGTTTTGTAATGTCTGCATGTGCACCATGGGCCCACACTGGAAACCCTCAATAATTTCACCTATTTTTTTTTCCTTTTCTGTGGTAATGACCTTGTCTTGTGTAAAAGAAGAAAAAGTTTAGAAAAGTGCCATGATTTGGTTCAATTCTATGATCTCTGGGCAGCAAAGAAAGACTGTTAGACCCCAGACCCTGCTGTCTGAGTCACATGGAGGTTGTCTGTGCTAGGACAGCATGGCTTAAACTGCACAGCCAGCCTTAGGCAGAGGATCCTCTCAAGCATACATCAGATTGGAGGCTTTGGCAAGTTCACTGTTTTAATTTAAAACTGCTACAATAAAATATATCTGGGACTTTAAAGGATGACTAAAGGCAATGTAAATTGGTTAAATACCCTTTGTAGTCATTGTTGTACCAAGTGCAGTCTTGTCAGATTAAAGACAATAACTATTTTTGATTTCTTACCATTCCAGGAACACTTGTTACATGCACCAATGGTTTCTGAACAAAGCTTTTAGTTAACTAGACTTTCTTTCTGTGACAGATAACAACAACAGGGTAAAGCTGATGCCTGATGCTGGAATTCCTGGATCTGACTACATTAATGCCAGTTACATGTCTGTGAGTAGAAAGTCTTTCACATTTTTGCTAATTTGTTTTCTGCTACATGAGAGAGTAAATAATTTGCAAGAAGAACAGGGTTCTCATTTTTCTTTCATTCACTACATCTACTGTTGCCATAACACTCTTCAAGTGACTCCTGTAGCATTCAATGTGACTAGTTAAAAATGTAAATAATCCTATTTTCATTGTGTTCTGGAAGATATATGTCCTGGCTTGCCCAGGCATGATCTCATGGTCCCTTCCCTCTGCTGAGGTGGAGGAAGCAGTGTGCATGGAGAAGACAAAAGGCTTGGAGACCAAGACTTGCCCAGACTTGTTCTTCCCAAGTAAGGGAAAACAAGCTCCTGAATTCACCTAATACAGACATGTTTGGGAAAGTGCCATTCTGATTGGTGACTCTGGCCACGGTGGCCATTTACATTTGGGCAATACAATAAATAGGCTTCCGCCACATGTTTTCTGCTTTTGCTTTTACTTTTGATTCGCCTGCTCTGTCCTGCAACAACTTTCACGATACCAATAGAATTTCCTTTGAGCTTTGGGTACTGTCTGATACTATTTCATGAGTAAATATTTCAAAGCCTCTCTCTAAGAAATTCTGTAACTAGATTCTGTTGTGCTTTTCTGCCTTAGTAGCAGAAAGGAGCCTCTCAAGTCCCCTGGTGGGCAAGAGGTATATTTGAAGCTAAGAACGTCTTTCCAGTTTTAATATTTGCATTTACTACTTATTTCTTAAATTGTTGTAGTTTTGCCTGTTCCCTGTGTGTTATAAGTGTCCAAACTGTTTTTTGAACATTGTAAATAAGTTTTCTGGTGAGATTTAATGTTAATAAACTTTTTTTGGTAGTTATTAACAATCTTCACCTGGATATCAAAATTAATACTGATTATTAATTTTGCACAGTTCATAACAAGTTGCTAAGCAATGTTTTCCAGCAACAATTGAAATTATGTTCAGCAAATTGCTTTCTATAAATAGTCTCCTACCATTTTCATTAAAGACAATAGTGAAACTCCACTGAGATCAATTGTTTAGACAGGTATTATTTGGTCTCCTGACTCAGGAAGTAGGAACTATTGTATATGAACAGAATGATGTAAAGACAACTGAACTTTCAAGTTTCATGGAATTTGCTGATAATTTTGGTGAGCAGGACTAGTATGCCCCTTACTATGTTATGAAAGATACTATGCAAACAGGCTTCTTGGAGGAGAAACTAAGATTGTATTTCTTGTCCTTAGCTTTCTTCCCAGACCTTTTCTAACTGTTTTCTCAGAACACAATTTTTATCTATCTACCTTCTTTTTTTTTTTTCCTGGTGAAGCTCAATGTGTGACTTGTAATGATGCATTTAACTTCTGGCAGGTGGCTGATGGTCTTACATAAGAGCAACATTTGCTTTGCACTAAGCACTATTGAAACACATAGCAAGACATACAGACCACAGTCTAAACAGATAACACAGTAGCAAGTAAAAAAAATAATTATTTCCAAGTAACTAGGAGACATTCACAGACAATAAGCAATAGAGCTGAGAGCATCTTCCTCTCTCACCAGCCAAAGCTATTTACTCTTTATATAGAATGCCCTAATTCTGGCAGTCAGCAGGTAGGAAGAGGCATGCCACATTGTTGCTTGGTGCTAGGGCAATCCCACTGAGGAGACCAGGGTGTTTGGAGCATGGCCTAGTCTGTACTCTTCCTGACACTAACTAACATGGCAAGGCTTAGTCAGGGAGCACTAACAGCCACTTCCAAAACACTGCAGCAAAAGGTAGCTGCAGAGATTTTGCCTGCATACAGGCATCTCACTTTAGGTCACCACTCATCAGTGCAGACAACTGTGGTGTTACAATTACTCAGGGCTAAAGCTTTACTCTCTGTATGCTCTCACTCTTCATATTTATGGATGTGTACATACATTAACGTATATAGCTATAAATGTTTGTCTGTGTGTGCATTTACGTCCCTGTTTATCTGGGTGTGGATACACATGCATATATAAAGAGAAGGAAGAAGAAGACTTGTATGCACCTTTAGCAAATGGAAACTTGGTTGCAACTTTTGTTTTCACTGGTTAAACAATGAAAAATAAAACTGAACTGTGAGCTTTGGATCCCTGAATTCATTTTTTGCCTCAGTCTGAAACTCGGGAGGATTAACATCCACCTCACTGCCACCTGTTCTGTATATTACAGATGGAGTAAGTAACAGGCAGCTGTGAATTATAGGGCTATAATTCCAAAATGGAACTTCAATGGTGCTATAAACCACTCTGTCAGTTGCTTTGTGCAATAAGCAGAATACTCTGATATTATAGACCGCTCGCTCTACAGCATAAATTTATTGCTGTTGTTGATATTTTAGACTTTCTGAAGAACATAAAAGTTCCTGTAGGGTACATTTCTTTCCGAAAACAGATCTACAAGAACACATGCACTGAGCACACCTACAGCAAACAGTATTTCCACAAACTGCCACCTTGTCAAGCTTAAAAGCGATTTGTAAATTAACTAAGCGGCATAAGTCAACACTCAAATGAAAGCCAGTTTCTAGAGGAGATTTCTCAATCTTAATCTCAATTTTATCAGAGATCATTTATTTGAGTAAGCTTCGTTCCTAAGTCTTAGCAGATCCCTGACAATTATGGGAAGGACAAGGCCATCAGTGTGGTGTACAGCTTACACTAGTTCTCAGACCTCTCCTTAGTTGTTTTCCTGGCTCACTGCTTCTCAGCACTATTTAATTCTACTTTGTTTGCCACCCTTTGACATACTTTTTTGGTGGTCTCCATCTGGACCTACAATACGGCTAATATGAAGGCCTACATTTTTTAAATGGAAATCACTGATCTAAAATCCCTGTAATTTCTCTGCTAAAGGCATTTCTATCAGGATGGCATTTCCCAAACTTGGCTTATAACTGATCTACACAGTGGAAAAAGTGCCATTCCACGGCCATCTGCCATGCAATGACTAGCCAAGCCTATGCCAATGTGTTTAGTATGTCTGACAAAGTTTTAGCCTTAGGCATGGTACATACAGGCACAGCTATGAGTCATATGCAAACTCTTTTTTTCCTTGCCAACCTTATTATGTGTCAAATAAATAACCTTATTATGGGTCAAATATTTTCTTTTTCTTAGGGTTATTTATGTCCAAATGAGTTCATTGCAACTCAGGGTCCGTTACCAGGAACAGTGGGGGATTTCTGGAGAATGGTATGGGAGACGAGAGCAAAAACACTTGTGATGCTCACACAATGTTTTGAAAAAGGACGGGTAAGTTACCAGTGGGCCACTTATCAGCACTTGATATCACTGGAAGTTCCATATGTAGTTTCTGTCAATATTATAATATAGTCACTGCTAATTAGTAATCATCTCCCTGCAGATGAGATGTCATCAGTACTGGCCAGAAGATAATAAACCAGTCACTGTGTTTGGGGATATCGTGATTACAAAATTGATGGAAGAGATTCAAATAGACTGGACCATAAGAGATTTAAAAATTGAAAGGGTAAGCTAGAACTGGAAGCCGATTGAATAAAACCCATCCACAACCTCAAAGAACATTACATGTGCTCCATCCCACCCCTTAGTAGTGTTTAGGTACTACACTGCCTGGTTTCCCTGCATTTTATTCTTATTTCTCCTTGTTGTTTTTTGTTTTTTGTTTTTTTTTTTTTTTTCCCCCAGAGAACTATCTATAGTTTGGTCACAAAGAGTTCAATTGCCTAAGTTACTGAAGCTCTGGTCTGGTGGGAGGTGAAGTTTCTGTTTGGACACCTCAGTTGTCTCCTCTAGAAATGAGTAATCCTAATCATTCTGCAATCAGACAAATCCCTTTGAATGTATCCCTCTCAGATTAAAGGGCAAGATTTTATGGTGCAGTGCAGCTGGTTTGCATTGTGCCACCAGCTGTATTGGCCTCCACCCCCAGACATTCACCCAATATAAACGAGAGTCATCAGTACTACTCCCACTCTTTGTACTGGGGAGGGAGGTGGGGGCAGAGCATAGATGTTAATCTTAGTCACGATCCTTAACTATAGTTTCCACTAACTGGATAACAGTACCTGACATTGTCAGATGAACAGGTAGACTCAGAAAGCCACCTGGGCATAATAACCCAAGATTATATCAGCCTTCTTTTGCATTCTCACCACTGACCTCTGTTGTATGTAATGCAGCCAGATACTAGGACCTGAACTCAACTGTCCAAACACGTGTTGCCACCATGTGGCATGTGCATGTGACAAAAGGAACAGAGCAATTAGGGAATTATGTTTGTGGTAACCCCATAAGGTTATGTTGCGCACACACTACAAAGGGACAGATGACCATTTTAAATCCAGTGAGAGAAGATAAACTTACCTTTTCTTTTTCTTTTTTTTTTTTCTTTTCCTGCTAAAATAAGACATAAACAAAAATAGAAAAGGAACTGTTTAGAGTAAAAATGCATTAGAGGAAAACACAGTCACCTGCGCTGCCCAGGGTGAGACTGAATTGACTAAATGATCCATTTATCACAGCTGAAGTACTCTGTACCAGGAGCTATACACTTTGTAACCACGTCATTAATTGTGCTATGTTGCTGGCTTTAAGATTGTAGTTCATCTGTCATTCACCAATGGATGCAGTCTTGACAATATTCCATTGAAGCAGATAAGCATATGTAAGGCAAATAATTCACAATTAATGTCATATTGTATCCAAAGTCACTTCTCTTGTCTTTATGTTGTTCAGTTTCAAACATATAGGCCCCAAGCAGTCACTGCACAGTCTTTTAGTGTTCCTTGCAATATGGAAAGAGCAAGTGATGGGTTCAATTTTTTTTGTTTTTTTTTTTTTTTTAAAGGAACTCTTTCATTACATGAGAATTTATTAAACTGTGGTACTCCTTTCTGCAAGATATTGTGAATGCTGAAAACTTACAGGCCTTCATCAAACTTGGATAAATTAGTAGAAGAAAATTCTGACAAGTGCTATTAAATGTTGAGGTACCATCTCTAACTGGGGAAGTTCACGAGTGTGACTACTAAGAACTTTGGATACATCGCTGTCATGTCTTATAATTTTCCCTAAGATTTTTCCTTTCCTGATGTTGGAAACAGAATATTAGTTTAGACAGGCTTTTGGATGATCTTGTGCTTTTATTCTTATGGCCTTCATAGTTAATTTATGTATCAGACCATAACTTGCTTTTTCCATTGAGTTACTGTTTCTCTTGCTCTCAGAGAGCATCCAACACAGAAAATACATCCGTCTTTAGCAGTGTGTGTGTTTTCTCTCACTGCATTAGATCAGTCTTAGAATGGTTCGTTTCTTCCCAAATTTGTCATCCCAGTTCAGTCAACTTCTAAAGAAACTATAGAAACTTCAAACTGTAATCCACAGGTTACATTAATATAGTGACTAAAGTCAAATTGTCATATTAATACTTCCTGATGCCATCACTCAAAAACCCTGTTACAAGGTCTGTGCACAGCAAACTTTTCTTTGATACAAGTAGATCTTATAATTATTGGGTTCCAAGCTGCACCAGGGGAGGTTTAGGGTGGATATTAGGAAATATTTCTTCACTGAAAGGGTTCTCAAACATTGGAATTGTGTGCCCAGGGCAGTGGTGAAGTCACCATCCCTGAGGATGTTCAAGCAGCCTGTGGACCTGGCACTTAGAGACATGTTTTGGTGTTTACCCTTCAGTTCTGGGTTGAGAGTTGGACTGGGTGAGCTTGGAGGTCTCTTCCAACTGGCTATATTCTGTGATTCTGTAATTTTGACTGTTTCTACAAGAAATTGCTGAGAAGGTTGCATGTAGCTTACTGGATCTTCTGTCAAGTTTCTTTTTTGAAAACTGTCTTACTTTGTATTTTTCAGCATGGAGACTGCATGATGGTGAGGCAGTGTAACTTTACCTCGTGGCCAGAACACGGAGTGCCTGAAACTACTGCACCAATTATCCATTTTGTAAAACTTATCCGTGCAAGTCGAACACGTGATAATACACCCGTGGTGGTTCACTGCAGGTGAGCATGTTCACTAAATCATCATTTAATATCTTAGAATATCAAGCACTTATTAGTGCTCCAGGGAAGCTGACAGAAGAGCAGTGAAACAGTTCTGGGCTCCCCCAGTCAAGTGTGACAGGGAACTGCTTGAAAGGGTTCAACAGAGAGCTACAAGTATGGTCAAGGGACAGGAATATATCTCCTATAAGGAAAGACTGAAACCTGAGGCTGTATAATATGGAGAAGAGAAGGCTGAGAGGGGACTTTATGTCTACAAATTTCTGAAGGGTAGCTGTCAGGAGGATGAAGCCAGTCTTTTTTCAGTGATAAGCAGTGATAGATGAGGAGCAATGGACATAAACTCAGTCACAGGGAATTCCATCTCAGCTTGAGCAAAAACTTCTTTACTGTGAAGGTAACAGAGCACAGGAACAGGCTGCCCAGAGCAGTTGTGGATTTTCCTTCTCTGGAGATCCTCAAAACCCACCTGGATACATTCCCATGTGACCAGTTGTAAGTGGTCCTTTTTTTCAGGGGAGTTTGGCTCTGGAGGTTTTTTCCAACTCCTAGCATTCTGTGATTTTGTGAAACCTGAGTGTACAGGTATGTCTGTAGTAGGGAGAGCAGTGAAGCTTTCTCTAGCAGTCCTTTTCTTTTTCTTCTAGGAGGTGCAGTGCCAAAATGTGTCCTTCCATTCATAGAAATTCCATTGAGGGGATATCAGTGAAATAGTTACTTCAACAATTAACATAAGTTACTGCTGGATTTATCTCAATTGTTCTCTTTATCATAAGAGAAGGAAAAGTAAAGGACATTTTTAAAATTCAATTATAACTCTTCTTCATAAATCAGTATTAAAAATTGTACATAAAATGTACATGTCACATATGCAAAGCAAGAAACTATTTAAGAGCCCCAGAGAATGACAAATAGGAATAAGGATTTGCATGTGATGGATTCCAAGCTTGCAAACAGCTAAAATCTATATTTAGGTTCTTAAATAAATGGTCTGGTGATTAGAGGTGTTTCGCTGTCATAGTTCCCATTTATTTCATATTCAAGACCTTTAAAGTGTTATTTTAAAGAATAGGCATGTGGGGAATACTAAGTCTTCAATGAAGTAGTGAGAGTGACTGCAATTTATGTGCAGGTCAGTGAGCACACTCCAGAATAGCTGCCTGAAGTTAGCCATCTGCAATTGGTTCTTTACCTCATCATCACTGTGTGAGTCCAGAAATATGCAGACAAAAAAGCTGGGTTTGGTGCCACAAGTCTCTTTCCCAACTGCTCATGCATGGGAGTTCTTTCTATTGGTCCTCAATGTCCTACAGGTGCCTCCCACAATGAATGATAAAGCCTCATTTTACTTGATGTTATCATTGCCACTTTGACATTTCACTCTACTTAAGAAGCTAGAGATTCCATTACAGAAGAAAACTACACATCTTCATGTTTTGAGGATACTTACATTCTCTATGGCCCCTCTAAAATAAATCTTATCCCATTTTCACAACACTAAAGTGTAGGGGGGGCAGCATGGCACAGATGTTCCATCTGTGATCAAATTCCTGACGGCAGCAGGATATGTTCTCATATCCAGAAAACTCATTTATTACTTTCTGCTCAGTAGATCATGCAGGTCCAAAACAATTTTGCTATACATATCCTGGTTATCTGCAGCTGTATATTCTGCATTTATCACACCAACTGCTAATTTTCAAGCCTTTAAATAAAACACATTAGTTACCAGCATGTCTTGTACACTCATTCTCCTTTTACAAGTATTTTCATTTAGTTTTTTGCCAGATTCAGAAGGAGTTTTTTTGTCTCAAATACCAAAGACATCACAGAATCCAGATGTGATTACACAAAACTTGAAATTATTTTCTTTTATTTGAATTTGTGAACTCTAGAAAAGCTGTAGGCCCAGTTCTCCACTTACACGTAGTTGTTCTGGTTATTTGTTGAATGCAACCTCTTGTAAAATCAGAAACACAATGTAGTTCTGGTATAGCTTGATCTCATTCAGCAAGGAGACATGTACACAAGAAAATAGCTACTTTAAAATATTTCACTTTTTGTGATGCTTTCTCTTCACATTAAACTGAATTTAACCTGAATATTGTAAAAAATAAAAAAATTGATAGTTAAAAAAAACCCACACTCACACACACACTCCCCTTCCCGCCCCCCAAAAAACCCAAACCACAAAGCAACCCCAAACCTAAGCAAACATGAAAACTTTGGTTTTCACCTTGCAGTGCTGGTGTTGGAAGAACAGGTGTTTATATCGCACTCGACCATTTAACCCAACATGTAAATGACCATGATTTTGTGGATATCTACGGACTTGTAGCTGAATTAAGAAGTGAAAGGATGTGTATGGTACAGAATCTGGTAAGATTTATATATTTATCTGTCCTGGTTTCCTGTTTTTAAGAAATTGGTCATCTGAATGCCTGATCTCCTATAAAACAAGACTAGGAAGCTCATAACAATCAGCTGTCTAATGCATTTTCTACCAAATCCTGCTTTGACCTGCATTGTGCAGATGTATGGTGTGTATCTATTAATGCGTATTTGGCCAGCAAAGTCTTGAGAAGTGCTGAAAAGGTGGTAAACATTTAATTTTTTAGAACATAAATCACAATTTCTCAACTACTGAGAAAGTTAATTTCGAGTTTTGAGTGAAGAACAGTTATTAAATAAAAGATGGATTGGCTTATGCAATAATTAATATAGCTCTATTTAGCACTCTAATTTTTGTGCATGTATGTGTAGCGTAGTAGTCCTCCGATAAGGCAAAGGCTGGAAGACAAGTCGATGAAAATGCCCCAAAATAAAATCTTCAAACGATGAAACATTTGACAAGATACATGCACTTTTTTTTTTTTTTAATCTGCATCAGTTTTGTGTACCTCTTTTTTGCACATTTTGGCAGAGGTTAGAAAAATGTCTGACAAAGTGCAACAGAATATAATGGTCTCATAGTTCTGATTTCCAAACAGATCAAATATTGGTCTATATGCTAGTTGATATTGAGGATTGCCCCGACTCATGTGCAAGACCTTGCACATTGTCTTCTGCAACCCTGTGAGATTTCCCTCATCCCACCTCTCCAGCCTGTCCAGGTCCCTCTGGATTGCAACCAAACCATCCTTCAGTCTTATCAACTGCACCGCTCAGCTTGGTACCATCTGCAATCCTGCTGAGGATGCACTCAGTCTTGCTACCTATATCATTCATGAAGATATTGAACACTCAGTGTTCAAGTGCAGACCCAGTGCAGCCCCTAAGGGACACCATTTGTCATCCATCTCTGGACATCAAGTAGTCAACCACTACCCTTTGGATGTGATCATCCAACCAATTCCTTATCCACTGGGCAGTCATCAAATCCACATCTCTCCAGTTTAGAGTGAAGGGTGTTGTGGGCAACTATGTCAAAGGCTTTATGAAAGTCCAGATAGATGACAGCTGTTGGTCTCCTCTTGTCCACTCAGGCAGTTACACCATCACAGAAAGCCACTATGTCGCTGATAGGCTGGTAATTTCCAGGATTCTTCTTTTCACTGTTTTTTAAAATGGGCCAAATATTTCTCCCCATCCAGTTCCCAGGGACTTCACCTGACTGTCAGGACTTTTCAAATATTATGGAGAGTGGTTCAGCAACTACATTAGCCAATTCCTTCTCAAATCTGAGATGCATCTCATCAGGTCCCATAGATTTATATATGTTGAGGTTTGTCAGGTGGTCCTGAACTGGATCTCCCCTTATGGTGGGAGGAGCTTTACCCACTAGTCTGCACTTAGTTGCCCATTGACTTGGAAGAGGGATGGGGCAAGATTACCAGTGAAGACTAAGGCAAAAATGTTATTGTACCTCAGCCTTCTCCTCATCTGTTGACACCAGCTCTCCCTTCTCACTCCTCAGAGGGAGAACATTTTCGTTTGCCTTCCTTTGACGGTTGATGTACCTGTAGAAGCCCTTCTTGTTATTCTTTGTGTCCCTTGCCAGCTTCAACTTTGGACATGCCTTTGCCTTCCTGATCTTATCTGCACACAACCAGGCTATGTTCCCATACTCCTTCCAGTTACCTGCTCCTGCTTCCACTATCTGTGCATTTCCCTCTTGCTCTTTATTTTCACCAGCAGGTCTCTACTCAGCCATGCCATTCTCTTCCCTTTGTTGCCTGATTTCTCACACACTGGGATCAAGGGCTCTTGTGCTCTAAGGAAAATGTCCTTGAAGATCTGCCAACTCTGCTCTGCTCCCCTGTCGATGAGTGTCATTTCCCATGGAGTCCTACTGACTATCTCCTTAAAGAACTGTAAGCTTGCCTTCCTAAAATTTAAAGGCTTGACTCTGATCCTTACCTGTCCTATACCCTTTAGTTCTGCAAATTCCACCAGTGCATCATCTCTGCACCCCAGGCTTCCCCCAGTCTTGACTCCTCAGTTGCAGACAGCTTGCTGTGCTGTTTCTACAGCAGATATCGTGGTAGCTGAAGTTGCCCCAGCAGGATGAAAGCCTGTAGAGTAGGAAGCCTACTCTAGCTGGAGTAGAAAGGCTTCATCAGTGGGCTCCCCTTGATCAGGTGGCCTGTAGTAGACACCAACCACAAGGTTCGCTTTGTCTCTAATTCTTATCCATCAGCTTTTGACCTGTTCATGGCAGTTCTTCAGGGACAGTTCTTTACAATCTATGCATTACCAAGGCCTGCCCTTGGACTACATGTAAAGTGTATGATTTAATCTTTAGTGAACTTTTAAAATTGTGGTCCTACAACTTCCATAACAAGACTTTCAAATAATTAAGAAAGCCATTAATTCTAACTGGTGAAATGACCTGTCTCACAAGGACTCCTCAAGTACCCTGCTTTGATCTCCCCTGGAAAACCCAGACAGTTTTTCATTGCTACAGGTTTGCAAATAGTTATTTGAATGCAGGAGACTTTTGAACCTTCAGAATCTGTATTCGGGATTGGAATAAGCAGTCTAAAGTCTATTGAAACATAAGACTTTCACTCTAGAAATCCATATTTGTGCAGCGGATGAGTTTATCATCTCACCAATTCAAGTACAAACACTAGTTTGTAATGCCATGCTCTTGCTTCAGTAAGCAAGCTACTGAAGAGAGTAATAGTATCATCTGCTTTGGGGGGCTGGGAAAGTTTGCTCTAACTACCCATGGCTCAGGAGCTGTGACCCTTACATACAGAATTATAGAATAATAGAATTTTTGGGATTGGAAGGGATCTCAACGATCATCCAGTTCCAACCCGTCTGTCATGTCACCTCACATTAGATCAGATTGCTCAGAGCCACATCCAGCCTGACCTTGTAGATCTCCAGGGACAGGGCTACCACAACCTCCCTGGGCAACCTGTTAATATCCATGTAAGCAAATATCTCTTCTAAATCTGAGATATTTGAACTAAAAATTTATAGCAAATCTGAAACAAAATAAAAATTATTGAGCAGGGAAGAAAAAAAAAAAAAAAAGAAGACGGGAATCTATTTGTTTCTGCAGAAGTCCAAGGAGCAGAAGTTATTTTGGTCATCTCCACTTGTGGATATATCCAAAACCCATTTGGACAAGGTTCTAGGCAACATGCTTTTGCTGACCTTCCTTGAGCAGTGCAAGATTGCATCAGGTCATCTTCCAGTCTGAACCAGTCTGTAGTACTATGATCTGGTACATTTTCTGTATCTATACACACAGTACTGCTCTCTGAAGATACACTTCATCAATGTGTTTTGTTTCTATCTGGTTCCGTCATGTTTTTTCATTGCATTATTTTCCCTTTCTCTTTTCAGCAGTCATTATCCAGGGTTGCTTTATGTTCTTGAAAGTGTCAAATTAGCTTCAGTTGCCCACTCTTTGCTTTATAGTATGTTAAAAGTGATGCAGCAGCTCAAAGGTATCACTGAAAATAATGTGGGATTTTTGCTCTCAGGATCAATGCATTCTGCTAGAACATGTAGATTTAGATTCACTTGAACTTTTGTGTTTGAGTGCACCCTACTGGTTTTATTCAGTTTCTTCAGTCAGAATACAATGACACAAAGCAATTGAATGTCTTTTAGTGAAACAAACTTTTACAGAAAATTGTGCAACAACCTATTAGTCTCAGGTCTGATGAATCTAATTTCATGTGTCTCATGTGTGTTCACAAATATCAACATATTATGCCCCATAATGAATAAAATCAGATCAGGTGTATATGATAGAGTAATTGAAGTACAAAGATTGCTGAATTAAAGTGCAGCCTTCCAGTATCTAAAAGGGGCCTACAGGAAGGCTGGGGAAGTCACAAGGTCTTGTATGACAGGACAAGGGGCAATGGGTTTAAACTGGAAGAGGGGAGATTTAAACAGGATGTTAGGAAGAAGTTCTTTACAGTGGGGTTGGTGAGACACTGGAACGGGTTGCCCTGGGAGGGTGTGGTTGCTCCCTCTCTGGAGGTGTTCAAGGCCAGGTTGGATGAGGCCTTGGGCGACCTGTTCTAGTGGGAAGTGTCCCTGTCTATGGCAGGGGGTTGGAACACGATGATCTTTGAGGTCCCTTCCAACCTAAACCATTATGTGATTCTATGATTCTATATTAAAACAAACAAACAAACATATATATAAAAGAAGACCTTTTTTATTCTGATCAAACATCTCTAAATTCACATCTTACAGGCACAATATATATTTTTGCATCAATGTGTGTTGGATCTGTTGACAAGCAAGGGAAGTAGTCAGCCTATATGTTATGTGAATTATTCAGCACTGCAAAAGATGGACTCTCTGGATGCCATGGAAGGTAAGGAGATACAGACTGTCTCAAAATTATTTTTTCATAGCAGGTACATGGACTTGTCTAGACTAAGAATTGAAAAGTGATACTTTGACATGCATATTTTTGCTTTAAAAGTGTAAAAGTCTAGTGCTTTATGTGCTTTAGTGCAAACCAGCACAGCTGTTTAGTCTCCCTTACAGTAACAATCACTGATCCAGCTTTCTGCTTCCTTCCCTGCAAGAACTTTCAAATGCATCCCAAGTAGTTACCTGTCGTTAGTTACTACATTTTTACAAGGTATAGGTTAGTGTAATATGTCTCTTTCTTTTGTAGGTGAAGTGGAGCTTGAATGGGAAGAAACTACCATGTAAATACTAAGACTAAATAGCACAGACAAGAAGATTCTGAAAATCAAAGTCATATTTTTCTAAGCACAGGGGCCAAAGTGAATTCCCCTATTTTGATGATTAAAACAAACAGACATCTGAAATATCTTTTCTTCTATCAATGTGCCTTCATAGATGTTAAAGTGTTTTATTCAATCACTGAGCAATAATTATTTGGAGTACATTTGCACAGACCACACTTCTGGTATTACATAACCGCTGCATTCAGTATGTCTTTAAATAGAAACTGTGTGTGAACATATTGCCTTTTCCCAGCTAAATTTGTAAAAGAAGAAAAATGAGCCAAATATGTTAAAAAATCATATTCCCATTGAACTTATTTTGATATGACTTTGCTGTAGGGTTTGTGGTTTGGTTTTAAGTAAAAGCTACAGTTCCTTAAGTCATTCTTACTAGATTGGTTTTGATGTTGTTAGCTCTTGCAGATTAATTCCTGTACCATAACAGTGACCTTTACCTAACTGTATGTTCTTGTGTTTTGAATCTTTTTTTTTACAAGAGGCAGCATGTCAGCTCATGATCTTGAACAGCTGAAGAGTCACCTTCCGACATTGGGAGGATTACTCAGCTTTTGCACAGCACACAGTAGCTCTTTAGGGACACTTGGGGATGTTTTGGTTTTTTAAATACATAATGGTGATTGCACATGTTCAGTGCTAAAGAAAGTATTTTATGTTCCTGCTACTTTTTTAAGCAGGTAAGATAAAGAAACACTATAAATTACAATGCATGTTAGACAGAATTGAGTACTAGAACATTCATAATTAACTCATATTTCTCAAAAATAGTATTTTGATCAAAATTTACCAACAATATATTTCACAACACAGGGTTGTCAAGTACAAACTTTTTTGCTCTTTTCTCCAGGTTTGCAAGGGGGAAGGATTGATTATTACGGGCTTTTTTCTTTGTAAAGAAATATATAATTCAAATAACACTAAAGCTGTGACCTTAATCTGAGATGCAAAATATAATAGCAAAGAAACTTTGGATTTACAATCTTACATTCTGTTTAGACAGAAGAAATCCATAGCCTGGTTGAAGTATCAAGCTCAAGGAAGTAAGACAAACCTCTCTTTAAAACCTTAAAAGACGTACACTTGTGTGCATGCACTCTGAGAAGAATAGTACATGGACAAAGCTTTCCATCTCTGAGCTGTAGATGCCAGAGAGAAAATGCAGTACAGAGTGTAACCTGATGCTGATTCATAAGTAAATAAGTTGGTGTTTGATGTCTTCTCAGAAGCTGGCAAGGATGGTGCAGTGAGGACCTTTTGTAACTTAGCAAAAAGTGCTAAGTACCTTAGATGGAAATCAAGACAGCAGTTAAGAAGGTGGAAATTGTCTACAGAGATATTTGGGGCACTCTGTCTTTCAGAAAGACCAGCAATATTGCAAACATCACCTGTCATGTTATAAAGAAAACAATGCCTTTTAAAGCTGGGGTGAGGGAGGAAGAGCTGATGTCCACAGCTGTTAGTCTGTGGCAAAACATCCGGTCCATCTCTGGTTTCCTGGAGTTCCTATGAAACATGTGTTCTTCATTTATTATACATGTTCTTTAAAGTATTCTGACAAATTGCTTCTAGGGACTTACAGATGTTTTTCATGATTTGTGTTTGTACTTGGTAGCAGAACATGCAGCCCCGTGATAAATTGGCGTTATAGAGTCATAATCTTGGAGAATCTTATCCGTGAAGTGATGGAATCCTGTATGTGTGTCCTTCAGCCAAAGGGAAAAGCTAAAAAGCCTTATGCAACATACAGGTGAACTCCAGAAGCTCCAACTGTGCTTAAGCATTTTCTGGTTTATAAAATCCTTAACAATGAAGACTCCTGCATCCTCCTTTCAGAGACATGCTTGTGGTCAAACACTACAGTCAGTAGAATGCTTTTCTTGGCAACTTTTTAAGACACTAGAAAATGTGACTCTTTCCTGTAGAGACAAAGTGAAAAACTAGAAAGTAATTCTAGTAGTTTATTGTACAATTTGATGTAATCAACATGTTACATGCTGCCTTGCCACACTTCATATTACTTTCAGGGTAAAAGTCAATATTCAGCATAAACAGATTGCAAAGCATAAGACATAAAAACCTCTAAGGAATCCTCTGGAAGTTATTTATACTAGCTTTCGGTATAAGTACAACAGGAGTTCACTGACCTTCTTCACGTCTGACAATGATCTACAGGAATAGGAGAGCCTCTGTACATCAGGAGATGCCCCAGATCTTCAGCCTTGAGGGAAGAATTTCTACATAGTCATAGAGTCATAGAATTTTCAGGGCTGAAAGGGACCTCAAGGGTCATCCAGCTCCAACCTCCCTGCCATGGGCATGGACACCTCACAGTAGATCAGGTTGCTCATAGCCACATCCAGCCTGTCCTTAAATACTTCCAGGGATGAGTCTTCCACCACTTCCCTGGGCAACCTGTTCCAGTGTTGCACCACCCTCACAGTGAAGAGCTTCCAAAGTGAATCTACCTACTTATAGTTTTGCTCCATTCCCTCCAGTCTTATCACTACCCAACGCCCTAAAAAGTCCCTCACCAGCTTTCCTGTAGGCCCCTTCAGATACTGGAAGGCCACAATAAGGTCTACCCAGAGCCTTCTCCTCTCCAGCTGAACATCCCCAACTCTCTCAGTCTGTCTCCATAGCAGAGCAGCTCCAGCCCTTTGATCATCTTTGTGACTCTGTTATACAATAAATTAATATGCAAATTTCTTATTGATATTAACTTTATGTTAATGTGAAAATTATTAATAACTATGAACATTATTTATTAACATTAAATCTTACCAGAAAACTTCTTTACAAGGTTTGAACACATGGGGAAAAGAGGCAATTAAGGAAAAGTTGCAAATTAAACTATTTAAACAGTTGGAAAGAGAACCTTGCAGTCAATATTCCTGCTTGCTTCTCTTGGGTGACTTTAGAGGCTCTTTTCTGCTAAGGCAGAAGGCACAACAGAATTTACAGTCACAATAGCGGGGCTTTAATTACAAAGAGGCTTTTTATAATGTTTACTCACAAAACATTATCTCCAGATTTATGGGGCTGCATTATAGTCTCAGAAAGTACCCAAAGCACATGGAGGGGTCCTGTTGGTGGTTTCCAATCTGTTGGAGGCTTTTGGACCTTTTCCCAGGCTCTAGCAGGAAGCTAGAGATTAGCATAGTCCCTGATCTGGTCTTGACTCCATCCAGGATGGACAGCGTGCAGGCAGGCAGACGTATCTTGCTGGTGGCTAATTCTTGCCACGGCATGAAGGCACTTAATGCCTTCTCCTGAGAAACTTGAGGCATGGTAGTTTCCAGGTGGACAAGTTTGGACATCAAAGCTTGTAACACAGCAAAGCTGGACTGCAGCACGATCACAGGATCACTGGATGTCAGGGGTTGGAAGGTACCCAAAGAGATCATCAAGTCCAACACCCCTGCCAGAGCAGGACCATACAATCTAGCTCAGATCACAGAGGAACGCATCCAGACAGGCCTTGAAGGAGAAGGAGACTCCACAACCTCTCTAGGGAGCCTGTTCCAGTGCTCTGTGACCCTTACAGTAAAGAAGTTCCCCTTGTATGTGGTGGACCCTCTTGTGTTGCAACTTACACAGGGAGCAAGTAAGCAGAGCCTGTCCCCCTTCTCCTGACACCCAACCCTCAGATATTTATAAACATTAATTAAATCCTCTCTCAGTCTTTTCTTCTCCAGACTAAAAAGCCCCAGGTCACTCATTCTCTTCTCATAAGGCATGCACTCTAGTCCCATAATCATCCTTGTAGCCCTCCACTGGACCCTCTCCAGCAGATCCCTGTCCCTCTTAACTGGGGAATGCAAAACTGAGTGTAGTATTCAAGATGAGCTCTCACCAGGGCAGAGCAGATGGGGGAGGAAAACCTCCCTTGATCTGCTGGATACACTCTTTTTAATACACCCCAGGAACCCACTGGCCTTCTTGGCCACAAGGGCACATTGCTATCCCGTGGATAACTTGTTATTCACCAGAACTCCCAGGTCCCTCTCCACAGGGCTGCTCTGCAGCAGATCACCTCCCAACCTGTATTGGTGCCATTTATTATTCCTCCCCAGGTGCAGGACTCTGTGTTTGTCCTTGTTGAACCTTATTTGGTTCCTCTTCGCCCAGTTGTCCAGTCTGTCCAGGTCTCGCTGGATGGCCACATAGCCTTCAGCTGTATCAGCCAAGCCTCCCAGTTTGGTGTCACCAGCAAATTTGCTGAGCAGACACTCTGTCCCCTCATCAATGTAATTGATGAAGATGTTGAATAGGACTGAACCCATCACTGAACTCTGGGGAACTCCACTAGTTACAGCTTGTATTGGTTCTAGTTAGCTTTCTGGAGCTCAAAGACCAAAGAATAGCCTTGATTCCATTTGGAAGTTAAAAGAAAACATTTTTAACAATAAATAAAGAGTATTTTATGTAAGGGGAGTTACAAAAATATAGGGAAGGGAAAACAAAATACAAGATATATGTGTACAACCAGTGGATGGATGTGGATGCAAGTGGATGGAGAAGGATGATGGTGGATGCTGGGTGGTCCCACCATGTGGCAAAAGCAGAAGCAGCAGGAAAAGGCAGGTGGTTGCTGGCTGGTGAGGTAGAGAGGAAGTGAAGAGCAAAAGAGGGAAAAAGGAAGTTTCTCTCCCTTTATAGGGTTTCTAGACAGGAAATAGGAGTGGGCTAACCACTGCACCTGGGGGCAGGTTGGACCACCAGAAGGGAGGAGTCAGGATGACCTGTGCACTACACAAGAAGCAATTAGTAATTTTACATCCATCACCTTGTTTGTGCCAACCATGGAAGGGTCCTCTGAAAGGCCAGACATGACAGACAGCTGGTCTTTGTCTGCAGTCTCTACAGCTACTATCTCAAAGGCCCACTTGTTCCCTTTTTTTCTTTAAAACACCCTTCCCTCAGAAAGTCTGTGCAAAGAATACAAGGTCATCAGGACCAGTCACTATGGTGTGATTCTCTCACTCATTCCTGGTGAGGCTTATCTCAGCCTGCAGCATAGTCAACTCTTGTGACCCCCACCCCATAACTCTGAAATTGTTATGGGCTCTGTCCCTCTGTAGCTTGAGGGTATCAGGGTCCACCAATGCTCTGTACTTCTGTGCTCCTGAAGTGCCAGACCATTTAACAAATACATCACATTATACTCTGTTGTCCCTGTCCTCCACCTGGCTGGAGACAGGGCATCTCTAATGCTGAATGTGATTACCACAGGAAGTGCATTGACCTGACTGGCAGAACCACCCCTTGGGTGAGACAATTGCCTGCAGGACACTGGAGTAGCCCCTCTTCTGGAAGAATTATTCCCAGTGTTCGTATTCTGCAATTTCCTTACTCTGGCCCATAGCACTGATGTGGGCTGGCCATGCCATCTGTCCATGTTCTCACCATGGTCACAGAGAGTTCTCCACAGTGAACCTCTGGATGTTCTCTGCCTGGCTTGGGCTGGTCTCCTATGAGAAGGAGGAGGATGAGCAGCATGGCGATGTGTTTTTCTTACACATGAGACATGTACCTTCTTCAGAAGGTGAAGAATAAGTGTCATCCCCTGTCTTCAATTCAGAGACAGAGGCCTGAAGCTCGTTCGTGTTTCTGGTCAGGGTTTCTACAGCTGATATCAGAGCTTTTCTGGAGACACTATCTTCAAACTGCCTCAGTTCATTAACAAATTCATGGATGATTGGGAGATTGTTAAGATCTCTGCCCAAAAACAGTCCTCCCAGTGTGTGTGCATATGTGGAAGGGGCACCTTGGGCCAGCTTCTTTAAAAGAGCTGGTTTCACACAGACATCATCAGGGTCCAAAAGCAGTTGGCCATTTCTGTAGATTATTTCCTGTACAGCTAGTTGCCATAGGTACATGATATCTTCTTCCATATTTGCCCATTTAAGAGGATCATGTAATCTTTTGAGAGGTATTGGTGTTTTACAGCTGTGAGGAGTGGGGCCCAAAGCATCTGTGTGCCATCTAGTGTCCCCAGCTCTTTATCAACACCTCCGTCTCTCAATAAGGACCCCAATTGCTTAGCTTCTCTCTGATCCAGTTCCACAGTCTCTGCCCCTGCATCCCAGCAGCTCAAGAGCGAAGCCAATAGAGATTGGCCATTTGCCCTTGCATAATCCTGCTGTGTTTGTCTGATCTCCTTTCAAGGCATGGTTGTGATGGTGATTACCTCACTGTTGGACTCATTCCCATCTACTGGGTTATGCTGTGGGGTGCTGGTCCCAGCCAAGGTGCCTTCCATCAGATCTGAGTCTGGAAGAAGCCCATGCATTTTCTGTACCGTCTTCCTTCAAGTTGTGACAGAAGCCAGGGAGATTTGTTGTGTAAGGACAGCGGTTTGTGTGGAGTGGCTGTGGGCAGGGCTGTGAGACTGCTGATGCCAGCTGCGCTGCTGCTGGCTGTGCCACCGCTGGCACTGTCCATGCCACTTCTAGCCACACCACCCCTAGCAATGGGTGAGTCATGAGGAGTTGGAGCTCTACTCTAAGCAGCTGCATCAGTGCCGCTGCACCCACACCAGCAGCACCGGCAGTTACAGGTGAAATTGCCTGCATTTTGGCCACCGTTGATTCTTAAAGCTTTCCCTACCCTATTACCAAGATTCCTAATCAGGGCAGCAGCACACAGCTTCCATATGGTCCATGCTAGGATGGCAATAATTCCTCCCTGTACCATATTTAAGCATAGTGAAAATACTGCTAATAATTATCATTTATTGTCCAAAATATCTGGACCTTGAATGTCCCAGCACACATGTTCAGAGTGGTTCCATGTATCAAAAACATTCCTAAATGCAGTAAAATTTCCAACATAATCCACTAAAAATGCATACAATCTCATGGCTAACGCTTTAAAATAGTCAAGTAACATATCAATTACTATCCAGACTACATAGAATCATAGAATGGTTTAGGTTCAAAGGAATCAAAACTCATTGAGTTCCAACCCCCCCAGCATTGGCAGGGACATAATTATAAATTTATATATCCAACTCCAAAACAGCCACACAAAAGATTGAATTATTAAAACTCTCAAAACATACATTTTTAATTTCCAAATCTTGTCTAAGATAATTATTTCAAATTCTAGCCCTATGTTGAGTGTGCCAATTAATTATGTGTTGGTTCTAGTTAGCTTCCTGGAGGCCTCCACCAGAAGGGAGGAGTCAGGATGACCTGGGAATCAAGTTCCGAGCACCCTGCAGGAGGGGTTAACCCTTTACACAGCTCTCCAGATGGGCCTGGCACCACTGATCACTACCCTTTGAACGCTGTCTTCTAATCAGTTCCTAATCCACCTCACTGTCTGCTCTTCCATCTCACACTTTCTGAGCTAGCTCTCACAGGAGATGGTGTCAAAAGCCTTGCTAAGGTTAAGGCAGACTACATCCACTGGTCTCCCTGAATCTACCCTTTCAGTTATGTCCTCATAGAATGCTATCAGGTTACTCAAGCATGATTTGCCCTTAATAAATCCATGCTGACTTCTCCTGATAACCTTCTCTTCCAAGTGCCTTGAGACTCCCTCCAGAAGGAGCCGCTCCATCCTTTTTCCAGGGATGGAGGTGAGGCTGGCTCATCTATAATTCCCTGGAACATCTTCCTTGCCCTTTTTAGAGACTGCAATGATATTTGCTCTCCTCCAGTCCTCAGGCGACTCTCCTGTCTGCCATGATTTGGCAAAGATGATGGAGAGTGGAAGAGCAATCACATCAGCCAGTTCTCTCAGCACCCTTAGGTGCATCTCATCAGGGCCCATGGACTTGAGAATGTTTAATTTGTGTAATTGAGCCCTAAACTCCACTACCCAGTGGGGAGCATTCCCTCCTCCAAGTGTAGTTCAGCCTTAGGTGTAAATACTCAAGCAAAGAAGGCATTCAGCAACTCTGCCTTCTCTGCATCCTCAGTTCTCAAGGCCGCCTCCTAGTTCAGCAGTGGCCTCACACCTTCCCTATTCTTCCTTTTTCTACTGATATATTTGAAGAAGCCCTTCTTATTCTCTTTTATTTCCTTTGCCAGTTTCAGTTCCAAGAGGGCTTTGGCCTTCCTTGTTGCCTTCCTACATGCCCTCACAGCTTCTCTATGGTTCTCCCAAGTGACAAACTCCTTCCTCCATGAATTGTAAGTTTCTTTCTTCCCTGCGATTTCCTTCGGGAGCTCCTTGCCATGCAGGTGCCCTATCACATCTACCCAATGAAAAGGTAATACAGAAACACCACACCCCTCCCAGAGACCAAAATCCCCAAAAGGGGTAACCAATCACCCCTACCAACTTTCCCCCCTTCCCCAATCTTATCTCACCACCTGTGGATGCTGCAGATAAGCTAAGGTAGATTGGCCAGGGGGATTAGTAGCAGGAAAGTAGTTAGTAGAATTACTGAGAATTAGCTACCAAGACAGAGACACAAAGGAGACCATGCAAAGAGCAGCCGCAGCCAGAGCGGTCTGAAACCATCTGATATCTAATGTTTTGGGTACAACACTTAAAAACAATTTTTTTTCCTTTCTCAGTAAAACTCTGGTGGAGCGACATACTGTGTTTACCTCTCTCAGCCAATAGTCTAATTTCTCACTCAAATTCTCCAATTAGCTCAAACCAGCACATTTACTCAGGGGAACACACCTAGCTTGGGCTTGGAGGAAGTGGTCTTTAAAAATTAACCAACTTTCTTGGGCTCATTTGCCCTCTAGAGCCTCAGCCCATGGGATTTCTTCAAGCATGTCTCTGAAGAGCACAAAGTTAGCTCTGCAGAAGCCCAGGGTTGTAATTCTACCCTGTAGAATACTAAACTCCACTATGTCACTATGTCATGATCACTTACCCCAAGGCTGTTCCCAACCTTAATGTTCTCATCCTATCCCTCTTCATTAGTTAATAGAAGGTCCAGCAGTGTACCTCTCCTTGTTGGTTCCTCCACTACCTGCATCAAGAAGCTATCATTGATACACTGCAAGAGCCTTTTGGACTGCTGTGCCTGGCTGTGTGAGCTTCCCAGCAAATATCAGGGTGATTGAAGTCACCCAGGAGTACCAGGGAATTAGCTCTAGAGGCTACTTCCAGTTGTCTGTAGAAGGCCTCATCAACATCTTCCTCTTGGTTTGGTGGTCTATAGTACATGCCTACAACAATTTCACCTCCTTTCCCACATCCCTTTATTTTTACCCACAAGCTTTCAACCTGTTCTGCCTCCTCCCTTGGATAGAACTCAGCACATTTCAGTTGCTCTCACACATAGAGAGCAACTCCCCCACCTCGTCTTGCTGGTCTATCCTTCCTGAACAGTACACAGCCATCCATGACAACATTCTAGTTGTGGGAGACGTCCCACCATGTTTCAGTGATGGCAATTATATCATAAGTTATTCAGCCTAATACAGATCTCCAGCTCCTCCTGCTTATTTCCCATGCTCTGTGCATTGGTATAGAAGCATTTCAGGAAGGAAGTTATCTATTGGCTTTCACTCTTGCAGTCTGACCATTCCCAGCCACTTCCATAGCCACAAACACAGCAGTAAGCTCTACATGTGCTGATTCCTTATTAATTGATCTCCTTGGTCTGTAAGACTTTAAGAGTTCTTGTGTGTCCCCAGTATGCTGCTTGTTAACAGGCTGAAGGTTCTTATTAGCCTTCCACCCTGGTGTGCCATCCCTTACAACCTCTCCAACCCTCAAGTCATTGTTATCTGCCTCCCCTGAGATAGTAGTGGAACTGACACATTGCCCCACAGTTGTCACAGGATTGCTTATAGTAAGCCTGGCTTTCTCCCTCCTCCTCTTCCAACTTAGTTTAAAGCATGATTAATGAGTCCAGCCAACTTTAAAAGAGGTGCACCCCATCTGCTGTCAGTAGATGGGGGGGACCCGTGGTCAGAAAACCCAAAATCCTGCTGGAGGCATCAGTCTCAAAGCCAAGAGTTGAGCCAATGGGTCCTCCTCATTCTTTCTGGATTAGTCCCTTCAGCAGGGAGGATAGAAGAGAATACTACCTGTGCTCCCACTCCTTTGACCAGTTGACCCAAGGCCCTGAAATCTCTCTTTATAGCCTTCAGTTTTCTTCTTCCAAGGTCATCATTGCCCACCTGGAAAGTTAGCAATGGGTAGTACTCTGTGGGCAGAGAGCACGTAGTGGCAGGATAGAGAGCCGTAAGCAAGCATGTTGTTTACAACTTAGCTCTATTTATTAATTGCCCGAGTGTAATGGCTCCTCTGGCCACAAAGATTCACCAAGCAGAATAGCACTTGGTCAAAACTGACCATATTAGGTGAAACCAGGACTGGCTTTACCCTTATTTGGGAATACACAAGCCATGCATAAACAAATGTATATACCTTGTTGTGATGGTTTGGCAGTTATCTGCCCCCCCACACTTTGAAATAACCCAGGCTAGGACTCAGACCCCTGGAAGTTAAGAAATGAAGCTTTATATTTACAGCAATGCACAATATACAAGCAGATATTTACACTGTATAACAGATATTTACAGATATATACAGTGAAAAGGTAATACAGAAACACCACACCCCTCCCAGAGATCAAAATCCCTAAGAGGGGTTTCTAACCAACCTCCCCTACCACCTTCCCCCTTTCCACAATCTTATCTCATCATATCTCACAACATATAGGCAAAGGTAGATCAGCATGGGGGATTAGCAGCAGGAAAGAAGTTAGTGAAATTATTCAGCTACAAAAGGCAGGGAGAAAGAGACATGTAGGAGCTGCCACAGCCCAAAGCTGTCTGAAACAGTCTCAAACTGTCTGACATATCCTTGATTGGGTTACAGCTCTTAAACAATTTTTTTTTTTCTTTCTCTGTAAAGATATGAGTAGCACCATAAGTGCTTTCCTCTCTCAGCCTATAGTCTAATTTCTCATTCAAATCCTCCAATTAGTTCAAACCAGCACACTTGTTTACAGCAGAACAAGTCTGGGCAAGTCTTGGACCCTCAGACTGGTTGTCTCCAGGCCTTTTGTCTTCTCTCCTGTGCTCTGCTCTACCTGTGCTCTGCTCCTGTGCTCAGCAGAGGGAAGGGGACCATGAGATCATGCCTGGGTAAGCCAGGACATGTATTAGGCCTGTAATGGCCTTCCACAACAGGCCCTTCTCTGGACACACTCCAGCATGTCCAGGTCCTTCTTGTAATAGAGGCTCCAGAACTGGACACCATACTCATTTGTCTCTTGTCTTCCATCCCTTCTTCACTTCTACAATTAGTTCTATGGTTATGCTGCTGACAGGAATGGAGAGCTGGAGGCAAGCAGAATTTGTGCTATTACTATTTTAATAATATATATAAAGCAGTGCACCATTACAGTTTCTAATGTTGCCACTGAATTTTGTACAGACTCTTGGTGCTACCAATACAGCAAGCGAGTACTCTATCAGAATTAGAAACTGAAAGAATAAAACCTGGAGAAGAATGTACAGATTTTTTAGGATTATTACAATTGTATTGAAATTGGGTTATACTGCATTAAATTTTTTGGGCAGTGTCTATAGAGTCTGACATATCTCCATACATAAAAGAAACAGTATGGAGACTGACCTGTTGGAAGGCAGCAAAGAGGAAAAGGATCTGGGGATCCTAGTGGATAGGAGGTTGACTATGAGCTGGCAGTGTGCTCTGGTGGCCATGAAGACCAACACCATTCTGGGATGTATTAAAAGGGCTGTGGTTAGTAGGCCAAGAAAGGTTCTCCTGCCCCTCTACTCTGCCTTGGTGAGGTGGCATCTAGAGTATTGTGTCCATTTTGGGGCTTCCCAGTTCAGGAAGGATATAGAACTGCTTGAGAGAGTCCAGTGCAGAAACACAAAGGCAGTTAAGGGAATGGAACATCTCTCTTACAAGGAGAGACTGAGGGAGCTTGGGCTCTTTAGATTGGAGTAGAGGAAACTGAGAGGTGACTTCAGCAGTGTTTATAAATATGTAAAGGTAAGTGCCAGAAGCGTAGAGCCAGGCTCTGCTCGGTGATGCCCGATGACAGAACAAGGGGCAATGGTTGAGACATAGGAAGTTCCATGGAAACATGAGGATTTTTTTTTGCTGGAACACTGGAAGAGGCTGCCCAAGGGGATTGTGAAGTCTCTCTCTTTCTGAAGATATACAAGACCTGCCTGGATGTGTTTCTGCGTGATCTGGTGTAGGTGATCCTGCTCTGTCAGGGGGATTGGGTTGGATGAGCTTTCAAGGTCCCTTCCAGCCCTTGACGTTCTGTAATTCTGTGATTAAGCATTACACAAGCTCATTGTCTCTCCATGGAAGTGAAGAAACAACAGAGAGATCCAATATAGTTTTTAAGAACTATGGAAAGTACCCAACTAACTCTCTAGTTTAAGGGATGTATGTATGCCAATAAATTAATTCAGAGTTGTTCCAGAATTAAGCTGCACACCCATTCAGTGCTGCAAAACCTGAAAGGCATAGAGTGCAGCAGGCATTAACTAGAAACCACTAACACAAGGTATTGGACATACTTGATGGGTTTGGTTTGAAGCAAATGTGTCAGGGAAAATGTACTGGGAGGTGATCTAGCATTGCACCACATTTCCAGGATTGTTGTGTCACAACTCTATGGTACTGAAAAGCCATGTCCTCTCAACATTGTTCTCCATGTTTTGGTCTGGGTTTTAATGCTGCATTGCTTGTCTATATGTGACTATACTAGAAATAATTGCAAAGAGTAGTATGGATCATCTGAATTCAAATACTGCAGGCATGATCTACTGCCATACATCATTCTTGGGTAAGGTGTGTACTGGGCTTTGAAGCTTCTCTCTCTTTCCCTACGAGTGGATTTCCAGATGACAACGTGGAATGTCTTTGCATTTTTTTGCGCTGGCTTTTGCCCAGAATACATTTTCTTCCCTGTCCTCTGTATGTTTACAGTTACAAGGTATGGGACAAGTGCAATCCTACTTTTGTGCTGATCTGAGCTGCACTGTGATATCGCTTGCACATCTGCAACGCATGCACTGCACACAGTTCTAAGGATAAACTGGCTTCCTACCAGAAATTTCCCCTACTGCTATCATAAATTCTGATACAAATTTTAACACTGGTCATGGTTCATTGTCATCTGATGATACCAAGATGTAGGGCCACACACTATGAGCACGGTAGAGTTGCTAGAACAAGATGTTGAGATCTGTAAACCATGGAAACAAACTGTTTAGCCCCAGTGTAAGAAGATATAGTATTGCACAAGAAGAATTGTAGCCCTTCTCGCAAGTGTACGTGACATGCTGAACATACAGACCTTGCCAAGTATGTGCATAAACTGCAAAGAAAGCCCCTTAGAAACAATAAAGTAATCAGCAACAATTAATCAACCTATGCTAGTTAGAGTAACGGTGTGTGGAGATTTAACAATAACCAATCAGTTTAACCTTTGGAACATGTGATTGCACCTTAGCACCTGTTTTAGGGTATATATATAGCTGCTCTGAGCAAATAAAGTTGGAATTTGTTTGCATCAAACTGTCTTCCCGTCTTCCTCGTTGAATGGTCTAGGAGAAGACGACCGGCCGTGAGTCTCCAAGAACTAAAAAGGATTCTGCTAAAATGAAGCAGGCAGCAGTGCCACATAGTCACCTCCTCATGATTGGCAGGTGAGCTTGGAGAAACTCAGGTATGGGGAATTAAGGCTCCTGTACTGAAGGAGACGTATATAAGCTCATGAAAGAGCTTGTTAATAAACAGCACAAAAATATTTCAGGCCATGACCTGAAGTTAATATTGAAATGTATTTGGGACAAATTTTCTGATGTCACGGAGGTCATCATTTTTACTGCAGAGATCTGGGACAAAGCGGGGGTTCGCCTGTGGGAACTTTCCACTAAGGGTAACGCAGAGGCTCAGTGACTGCTTACCCCATGGCAGACTGTTTTTGAAGTGGTCAAACGCCAGGAGACAGGGGGTAGTTCTACTCCTGATGCACCCTCCTCCTCACCTAGCTCCTCATCACACATTCCTCATGCCTCTCCTAGTGCTTCTTCCTCTGCTCTCCCTGAGTCCACATCAACCGTGCCTATACCAAAACCTCAGTCACGTTCTAAGCCTGTGGTTCCAGTAACAATCCCCAGTGAAGATCCCTTTGAGCCTTATCCTTTTGACCCAGAAAAGGAGTCAGACCTATACCCCCCCAATGATCACGACCCTTGCACAGTTTGGGCAGCAATTAGGAGACAGGCTTGGGCTGAAGGGAACGCTGAAATGGCAAGTCGTATTATTATCCCACCACAGCTGGAAGATACATCTGCCCGTCTCCTTGCCGCCCCAGTTTTTTGTAACAGGAACGGGGGTAACACTCAGTGGGAAGCTCTTAGTTTTTCGGTGACAAAGGAACTCTGACATGTTGCAGCCGATTAAGGAATCGGCTCACGCTATTTTGCTGGACTGTTGGACTCTGTCTTTGATGGAGCCACTCTCAACCCTTTTGATCTTAAAACCATAACTAGATTAATTCTTTCACCTCTACAATTTGCGTTATGGGAAGCAGACTGGCGTCAGGGGTTAGAGAACCTGCTGCAGCAATATGCAGCTGGGAATAACCAAGCTTTACAAGTCCTAACCATGAACCACCTTGCAGGTACAGGTCCTGTAGCTGACCCTGCCACCCAGGCTAGACAGTACTCTAGAGAAGCCTTGTACGCTGTAAAAAATAATGCCAAAAGAGCGCTCCTTAAAATCCCCAATGCTCATAAGCCTCAAAAAGCTTTTTCTACCATAATGCCTAAGGACCTAAGGAGTTGCTTATGGACTTTATAGCATGATTCCAAGATGCGCTTAATAAGCAGGTTGACAACAGAGAGGCCCAAAATACTCTGCTTCTGCAGATGGCAGTAGAAAATGCTAACATAGACTGTAAAAAATTACTTAAATCCCTCCCAAATAAGAAACCTATGGTGTTTGAAATGCTAGAAGCCTGTAACCATTTTAGTACAATCAAGCACAAATTTGAGATGATGGCCGCCGCGTTTACAGCTATGAATATCGGACAATCATCCAACATATGCTTTGGCTGTGGTAAACCGGGACATATAAAAAAGAAATGTTTGGCACAAAAAGGAAGGGCAGCTAACAAGCCAGTACCAGTATGCTCCAAATGCCAGAAAGGTAGGTATTATGGAGCCCAGTGCCACTCAAGGTTTGATAAAGAAGGGAAACCCATTCCAGGAAACTGGCAGAAGAGCATGGATCGGTGCCGTACCCCAACACGAGTAATGCCAACTGCTCCGTCCTTCCCCGAGCATCAACTTGTAGCCTACAACAAGCCACAGCAGGTAGCGCAGGATTGGACCTGGAAACCAAACATGCAGTAACTTTACTCGACTCATCGGTTCACCTAATAGACACTAAATTTGAAGGACCTTTACCAAGAAACCAAATTGCCTTGGTTTTGGGCAGATCATCATCTATGTTAACTGGGTCAGCAGTTATGTTAACTGGTTTTTTTGCCAGGGGTTATTGATTCCGATGCAATACAGGTTAAAATCATGGCTTGGACTCCACTCCCTCCTTGTACAGTCCTGGCAAAGAGCCGGATTGCTCAATTACTTTTGCTTCCTAGGGATAATGCTGACTCAGTTACAAAGACCAAGCCTGTGGGAGGATTTGGGTCTATGGGACCCCCAGATATTTACTGGACACAGCTCGTGTCTAGTGAAAGACTGATACAGCAATGTATAGTAGAGAGGGGAGGGCAACGAGTGGTTCTAAGTGGAATCATTGATAGTGGTGCAGATGTCACTGTGATAGCCAAATGGCCTCCGCAGTAGCCCCTGACAAAAATTTCTCAATCATTAGTGGGGATAGGGGGAACAGAGAGAAGTCAACAAAGTGTGGATGTTGTCAAGACTACAGGTCCCAAAGGGTCACGACTGTTAAACCTTCTATACTGCCTGTTCCTATGATTTTGTGGGGAAGAGATGTCCTGTCTCAGTGGGGTCTTTCCTTAGAAATGCATTTTTGAAGTGGGCCACTGAGGGTGACACCCTCAAAATAACTTGGAAAACAGAGAAGGCTGTGTGGGTGGATCAGTGGCCGCTTATTGAAGAAAAACATAATGCCCTGATACAATTAGTAAATGAACAATTAGCCCAGGGACATGTCATGCCCTCTACCAGCCCTTGGAATACTCCTGTATTTGTTATCAAAAAGAAATCTGGTGGGTGGCGACTGCTACATGATTTAAGAAAGGCTAATGATGCCATGGAATCAATGGGAACACTACAGCCAGGACTTTCCTCACCCACTTTGATTCTGAGAAATTGGGCTTTAACTGTAATAGATTTGATAGACTGCTTTTTTTAGTATTCCTCTCCACCCTGATGATGCTCCACAGTTTGCCTTCTCCATTCCCAACATCAATATGCAGATGCCTTTACAAAGGTTTCATTGGACTGTGTTGCCACAAGGCATGAAAAACAGTCCCACAATTTGTCAGTGGTATGTGGCGAAAGCAATATCTCGAATCCATTTGCAGTTCCCCCAGGTTCTAATATATCATTATATATGGATGATCTGCTTATTGCAGCTTGTGATTCAATGGACATGGAGAACACACTAAGAGCAATTCTTGAAGCCATTCAAAAAGCACGTCTTTCTGTTTCTGCTGAAAAGGTGCAAAAAATTGAGCTGTGGCGTTATCTAGGATGGAAAATCAGGGCGCAAACTGTTGAGCCACAACAGTTTACCTTTCTCACTCAGATCAAAAACCTGCATGACGTTCAAAAGGTACTAGGATCCATAAATTGGTTGCAGCCACTTCTGGGTATTTCCAATTTGGATCTTGTCTCTGTGTTTGAATTACTAAAGGGAGATACTGATATTACAGCTCCTCATTCTTTAACCCCAGGCACTAAGGAAGCTCTTGAAAAAGTAATTAGGGCTGTTGAGTCACGACAAGCCCACCGCTGGGATCCTGCATTGGATCTGTTCTTCATAATCCTCTGGGATGATATTAAAACCTCGGGTCTCCTCTTTCAGTGGGACCCAAGTCTCTGAGACCCTCTAATGATTCTTGAATGGATTTTTTTATCCTACCAGTCTTCAAAAACCATTCTATCACAGCCAGAGATGTTTGCACACCTTATCATGAAGGCATGGGATAGAGCCTTAACCCTGATGGGACGTCAGATTTCCACCATTTATACGCCCCTCACTGATGCCTATCTTGTTTGGCTAATACAGAACCCTCTGTCATTTCAGGTGGCTATTCAGGGGTATGATGGACAATTTTCAAACCATCCTCCTCCTCATAAATTGTTCCATTTATGTTTTTCTCTAGCTGAGAAACTTAAAAGGAGCCTACAACCACTGGATGCTGTTACGTTTTTTACAGATGGGTCCGGACAGACTCAAAAATCAGTCATTGTATGGTGGGATCAAGCTAGAAAACAATAGAATTCTGATGTAGCCCTTCGCTCAGGCTTTCTGCAACTTCTGGAATTAGCAGCTGTAGTCTGCGTATTTCAAACTCACACAGAAATACCTTTTAATTTGATCACTGACTCTGCTTATGTTACAGGAATTGTCATGTGAGCAGAAGCCACAGTGCTGAAGGAAGTGTCTAATCCTTAACTTTTTTATTTATTGCAGGCATTGGTAGGACTGTTAAATAGCCGACGATCACCGTTCTTTGTCGTGCACATTAGATCTCACACTGAGCTCCCCGGGTTTTTAGCAGAAGGAAATCGGCAGGCAGACCTGCTAACTTTGCCATTTATAACACTGCCTGATCGGTTAGCACAGGCAAAGCTCAGCCATTTGTTTTTTCACCAGAATGCAAAGGGTCTAAAAAGGCAGTTCAAACCCTCAATGCAACAGGCAATGGACATTGTTGCATCTTTTCCAGATTGTCAGCATGCTCCAATACCTACAGGTACCGAAGGTGTAAATCTCCATGGATTACATAGCCTCAAGCTATGGCAAATTGATGTTAGTCATATCTTAGAATTTGTGGTGTTCAAATACATACAATCCTCCATTGATACCTTTTCAGGTGCATTGTTTTCCTCTTGTCATAGGTGAGAAAGCCAGAGATGCAAAAAGGCATTTTTTGAAAGCCTTTGCCACATTGGGAGTGCCACAAGTTATCAAAACTGACAATGGCCCTGCCTATACCTCCCAAGCCTTGCAAAATTTTTTCTTGGATTGGGGCGTATGGCACATTACGGGGATTTCTCACTCCTCTACAGGACAATCTATAATTGAAAGATCACATCAAACATTGAAAAATCTCTTGCACAAACAGAAAGGGGGAGGTAGTGGGGTCAGTGTAACACCGTAACAGAGATTACAGAAAGCACTGTATGTTTTTAATTTTTTTAATTGTACAGGGCCAGACCACAACCCATCGATAGCAAGGCATTTTGGAAAAAAATCATACGTTCGAGTTGCAGAAGCCATCGGTATTAATTCGCGACCCTGAATCAGGCCACATTAAGGGTCCATATCCTTTAATAATATGGGGAAAAGGCTATGCTTGTGTGTCCACAGAGACAGGACCTCAGTGGATACCTGCAAGATACATCCGTCCTTACAGAAAAAGAAATCATCCACAGGATCAAGAAGACGGAGACAAACGCAATGCCTCAACACAAAAATGAAGTTCTTTATAGTAATTGGGATAACAATCCCTTTTCACCTAGCAGCAACAAAAGCATTGTCATACGTCAAAATATGTGGGTCACTTGGGCAAACCAAACTGGACAACAATCCTTCTGTTTGTCCATGGCAACCCCAACAGACCCTTTTAGAACTTGTCTAATTGGAGTTCCCTATCTTAATCCCCTTGATTGGCGTGGCTGGGTGAAAAATGATTCTGTTTTCAATCATAGTGTTATCAGTGCAACCTGTCAGCAGGTGTCAACAAAATGTTCCAACCAAACACAGAATGGGGTAAATGAAAAAGGAATTTTACCAGCTTTATTGATAAATAACTTGAATGTTAGTTTAGGATGGAATCCTCAAGAATTGAACCTTCTGGCCTCTACATATGGTAATGGCTCTTGCCTGTATATGGGCAGGCCCCTTACAACATGCCCACGCTGGCCTTACTCATGTCCAAAGAAGAATAAAACGTTTTGGGTGGACATCTCTAGTCATGCCCCAGGATATAAAGTAGGAAACCAACAATACTGTACAGGGGCTGTGGGTAGGCCACACGGGACAGGAATGAAGCTGCCTGTTTGGAATAACAGGTCGGCAAAGGCATTTCCTCCAAAATATTTCCTCATATGTGGAGATAGAGCATGGCAAGGAATCCCGAAAAAGGTATGTAGTGGGTTTACAGTGACCTGGCCCCCCACCTTTCAAACCCCAGCTAAAACTCAGAAAAACACACTGGAAGTTAATAAATGAAGTTTTATATTTACAGCAATGCAAATATATAAGCAAATATTTACAAGATATAACAGATATTTACAGAAATATACAGTAAAAAGGGAATACAGACACCACACCCCTCCTGGAGACCAAAATCCCCAGGAGAGGGAAACCAAACCCCCCTACCACCTTTCCCCCCTTCCCCCAGCTTTATCTCATCACCTCTTGATGATGCTGCAGATAAGCTGAAGATCAGAGAGATTTAGTGGTAGAAGAAGAAATTAGTCGTTTTAGTGATTTAACTCTGAATTAGTTCAAAGGCATAGAGACAAAGGAAAGAAGCTGCCGAAGCCAGCACGGACCCAGAGCAGACTGGCCCCGCAAGCAGACTGGTTTATCTGGATGTTTTGGGAACATTTCCCAAAACAACCTTCTCTTCTCTGTCTCAGTGAAACTGGTGAAGTGACACGGTATGTTTAACTCTCTCTCTCAGGCAATAGTCTAATTTCTCACTCAAATTCTCCAATTAGCTCAAACCAACAAAAAGGTACATGGGGGGCCCTGCTACATCAGGAAATTAACCCTCTTCATGCCCCCTTTAAGGAGGAATAAAAGTCCTGTGCGGACCAGGAGCTCTATTAGTCAGCACGAGGCCAGTTGTAAAAATTATGTTGAGCTGTGGGGTAAGCCTGCCCAGATTTTTGCTTCTATATTTGCTCCCATAGGAACTGCTCAAGTGCTAGCAACTGTAAATAAGCTTGCATGTTGGACAATTAAGCAAATTAATGTAACCTCTGATATATTAAGTGCTTTGACGGAAGACGTATCTAGCATCAGACATGCTGTCTTACAGAACTAAGCAGCCACTGATTTTTTTGCTTTTTAGGGCATGGCTGCAAGGATTTTAAGGGGATGTGTTGCTTAAATTTATCAGATCATAGCGAATCTATTCATCAGAGCATTCAGTGGCTTAAGGACCATACTAAGAAGGTTCAACAAGAACATGGACTATTGGATGATTGGCTTGATAATTTGTTTATGGGTTGGGGGTTGTCTCGATGGGTATGCAGTATTGTTAAAATGCTTTTTTATGTGCTTGTTGTATTGCTTTTGCTGATTTTGTTGATTCCATGTTTTTTACAATGTATTAAAAAATGATTGATCATGCTACGGCTAAGGTATTTGTAGTGCAACAGAAAGGAAGAGATGTAGGGCCACGCACTATGAGCACGGTAGAGTTGCTAGAACAAGATGTTGAGATCTGTAAACCATGGAAACAAACTGTTTAGCCCCAGTGTAAGAAGATATAGTATTGCACAAGAAGAATAGCAGCCCTTCTCGCAAGGGTATGTGACAGGCTGAACATACAGACCTTGCCAAGTATGTGCATAAACCGCAAAGAAAGCCCCTTAGAAACAATAAAGTAATCAGCGACAATTAATCAACTTATGTTAGTTAGAGTAACGGTGCGTAGAGACTTAACAATAACCAATCAGTTTAACCTTTGGAACATGTGATTGCACCTTAGCACCTGTTTTAGGGTATGTGTGTATATATATATATATATATATATATCTGCTCTGAGCAAATAAAGTTGGAATTTGTTTGCATCAAACTGTGTCCCTGTCTTCCTCGTCGTGGCACCAAGATGGATCCAGTGCTTGGTATTTTGTGTGGTGATTCTTTTCCAAGTAAGTTTTCCCAAATGATGCTGAACTTTTAATTATTTATCCTCACAGCTCCTTTCTCTGGTTCCACTAAGTAAACAAAGCTGAAGATCAATGGCTTTTCAGCACTGAACAACACTTTCCCAGAGCTCATATGAAGTTGTGCCTCTGCATTGAAGTTGAAAGACAACATTTAGAAGGTTTCAGCTATATTTGGATCATCTTCCTCTGCCTGTTGATAGGTGTTATCAAGATGATCTTTTTGTAGGATGACAGCTGCACTCAGCCATCCACTGTAAACATGATTCAACTGTTCCAGTGCTCTTTACAGTAAAAAATGAGCTGATGAGAGTTTTACAAAGATGTTCCTGAAATATTTTGTAGGAGATGGAGTTATGAATTATATAAAAACAATACTTGGATGCTGGAAACCTAATGTGCAAATAAAGCTCTACCATTCACAGTTACATTCCTTGAAGGCACTGAGCAGGAATTGTGTCCCAGAAGACACAGAATTTCTTTGAGACAACATAAGGCCACCTGTGGTGGTTTGGCAGTTTTCTGCCCCCCCCACACTTTGAAATAACCCAGGCTAGGACTCAGACCCCTGGAAGTTAAGGAATGAAGCTTTATATTTACAGCAATGCACAATATACAAGCATATATTTACAATGTATAACAGATATTTACAGATATATACAGTGAAAAGGTAATACAGAAACACCACACCCCTCCCAGAGATCAAAATCCCTAAGAGGGGTTTCTAACCAACCTTCCCTACCACCTTCCCCCTTTTCCCAGTCTTATCTCACTATCTGTTTCATGCAGCAGATAGGCAGAGGTAGATTGGCCAGTGGTGTTAGCAGCGGGAAAGAAGTTAGTGGAATTATTCAGATTCAGCTGCAAAAGGCAAGGACAAAGAGACATGCAAGAGCAGCCAAAGCCCAGAGCAATCAGAAACCATCTGACCATCTGACTTATCTATATTTGGGTTACAGCTCTTAAATAATATTTTTTTTCTTTCTCAGTAAAGATTCAAGTGAAGTAGCACCCTCAGTGTTTTCCTCTCTCAGCCTATAGTCTAATTTCTCATTCAAATCCTCTAATGAGTTCAAACCAGCACACTACCTTTGGGCTGAGTACTGCAAGGTAAAAGGCATTCTTGCCATGCATGCAGGTTACACATTAAATAAGCTTTACAGTAAAGTGTCCCTAGCTCACTGGGAAAAAACAAATACAGAAAACACCTCTTGAGACAGCTAGTAACACCATTTGTGATTCAAGCTCGTTCTAAGAAACAAATCTACTTAGCCAATTCTTTCACGAAAATATATAAACAAATATTTTGATACCACATATGTGGAATATGGGCAGAGTATAGACTTACACTATTGGAGGTATAAGCAGAAAAATTATTAAAACCTGTATGTCACTCTGTGTCACTCTGCTGCATCTGCTTACCAGTTGGGGATAACTACAGATAAATTAACATGATCTACTTTCAATTTGATTAATACATTGGTAATCTCTTTCTCAGAACCCAGCATACAGCAGTTACAGAACTGTGCCCTTCCATTCACCAGTCTTCTGTTGAGACTCGCTGTGGCTCCATTTAACTATTTTCCCTACAGAATTCTACTAATTCTCTGTTACTATTACAGAACCAATTCACACAGTGAGGGCCTGTGCTGGCACGGGGGAGGTATGTAGCCGACCCAATGGGAGGTATGCAGCCAACCCAATATGGGTGATAGAGCAAGCTCCAATTTATCAGCGATCTTACGGTTCCTTTTATACTCTGCCAGCTAGGGCGAGTTATCAAATACTCCAAGGTAATTGGTAAAGGGGATCATATGTGTCATACAGTGCACCAAATCAGCTTGTAAAAGTGTGCAAAAATATAATAATGACCATACTCAAAGCCTGGATTGTACAACGTTTCTGGAGATCCATGTCCTTTTTCCCTAAGCCATTCTCCAATAATTCCCCCCCCTTTTTTTTTTAACATATCCCTATTCCATTACACAAACTATAATATTTCTTATTCTAAACTCTTAACCTTTAACTATACCAATGCTAAAATCCATAAATGAACAAAAATTGTGTTAAAGATAAACCACTAAATTGAGTCAGAAAAAGGAAAAACCCAAAAACTGAAAAAAGACAAAAAGATGTTTTTCTGCCATGGCATACAAAAGAAAAGAAGATGTAAAGTACCCTTAGACCTATCAATCTAAAAAGAAGATCATCAATCTATAAACTTATAAACAACTCATCCTAACAAAAGTTTTATAAATTATTACCACTACACTATTACATTCTATTACAATTATAAAATACTTAACATACACCATTGCAATTACCTAAGACTTATAATTATCCAGTATTTATCACTTCCACTATTCCATAATGAATTCTTCTAAAAACATTCCTATAAACTATTACTACTACAATATTCTATTCTATTATAATTATAAACTACTTAACATACTCCATTGTAATTACCAAAGACTTATAATTATCCAGTATTTATCACTTCCACTATTCCATAACGTGTTCTTCTTTTGCATTTACCATATCAAANGGTGTGTGTGGAGCAGCTCAGCAGAACCACGGGAAATGAAACAAGCTGCAGGGGCATGCGCTCTGAGACTGCCGGCTATGACATCGCTTTTGTGGACGGTGTCACTTCTAATGGTGGTAATGGCTGTGTCGCTTCTTCCGGCTCGGAGCCATCTTTTGTGTAGTTTGGGTTTTTTTCACCCGCAATTTCCACGTCCTTTTTTTCACCTGCGATTTCTGCATCCTTTTTTCCCTCCCGCATGTGTTCCGCATGTAATTTACTGTGTGTATTCCGTGTGGAATTTCCCGCATGTCTTCCATGTGTAATTTACCGCGTGTATTCCACGTGCAGTTTAATGCAGGCCCGCATCGTTATGCGTACCTGTGTATTTCCACAGTGGTAGCTTTCATCAGACAGTGCGAACCTTCCTTGGATTGGTTCAGGCAAAACTTCTTTTACCCCGCCGGCTGCTGCTCACCAGTGCATGTCCACACCGTGCCTTTCTCTAGGTTGCTTCGGGTCCCTGTTCGGGTGCCACCTGCTGGCGCGGGGAAGGTATGCCAACCCAATATGGGTAATAGAGCAAGCTCCAATTTATTAGCGATCTTACAGTTCCTTTTATACTCTGCCAGCTGGGGGGCGTTATCAAATACTCCAAGGTAATTGGTAAAGGGGATCATATGTGTCATGCAGTAATTGGTTACTGAATACAAACAATGAGTTTGCAGTTCTACCAAGAAACTTCTAGTTAGCAGGCATCTTCCTTCCTCTGCATCTCTGTTTTCCTTACATCTGTTTCCAGCAGCACTTTCATCTCACAGGTGTTCCACTGTGCTTCTCCTCTAAACATACTCCTGGCAGTGGATTGTTCACTGCTCCAATGCTGCTTCTCAGAGATATTCTCTGGGCTGGCCTGGGCTCTCATGTTGTGCACAGAACTAACTAAGCCACAATAACACAATACTGAACTTCAGGCTTGGGTAAGGAACTGATCTGAGGAGACTGGTTGCCTAGCATTTCATCTTGCTGCCTTTAAGAACAGATTATCTGACAAGGCACCAGGCAGGGAATGCAGAAAATGTTTCCAAAGCCGACTGACATTTTTCTGTAGTATTTTAATCTAAACCTTTCTCTGCTAAGGATAAACAAGATATTTTGGAGCTAGCATTGCCATCATTGACGGCAANCCTTTTTTCCCCCTTTTAAAGTTTTCCTTTCCTTTTTTTCTTTCTGCTTTTTTTTCCCTCTTTCAAAATGGGAATTTGGAAATACTAACTTTTGAATCATGTTAGGAAAATATTGAGCTCTCCTGATAAAACAGCTGTAAGGAGGATGCTTTAGTAAAATTATCTATAATAATGGCTATATTACTGCAATCCCTCAAAAATGTGCCTTTTTCCTGTGAGGTGGCCATTATTGTAAGAATGTACCTACTAAATATAATGTCCACTAAGAACATGACCAGATGTTCANACTCTGCCAGCTGGGGGGCGTTATCAAATACTCCAAGGTAATTGGTAAAGGGGATCATATGTGTCATGCAGTAATTGGTTACTGAATACAAACAATGAGTTTGCAGTTCTACCAAGAAACTTCTAGTTAGCAGGCATCTTCCTTCCTCTGCATCTCTGTTTTCCTTACATCTGTTTCCAGCAGCACTTTCATCTCACAGGTGTTCCACTGTGCTTCTCCTCTAAACATACTCCTGGCAGTGGATTGTTCACTGCTCCAATGCTGCTTCTCAGAGATATTCTCTGGGCTGGCCTGGGCTCTCATGTTGTGCACAGAACTAACTAAGCCACAATAACACAATACTGAACTTCAGGCTTGGGTAAGGAACTGATCTGAGGAGACTGGTTGCCTAGCATTTCATCTTGCTGCCTTTAAGAACAGATTATCTGACAAGGCACCAGGCAGGGAATGCAGAAAATGTTTCCAAAGCCGACTGACATTTTTCTGTAGTATTTTAATCTAAACCTTTCTCTGCTAAGGATAAACAAGATATTTTGGAGCTAGCATTGCCATCATTGACGGCAACACATCTTCACTGCTTAGGACACTAAAAAGCAAAACTTCTTGTTTAATTCTTTGTAATAATGCCTTAAACTTCTTAATACTTGGCTTTTAAATTTTTGACACATCTCCTTTATATATATATTTTATATATATTTTTTTTCCCCTCCTTCCACCCCATCTCCTTTTTTCCCCCTTTTAAAGT
>VWZI01011220.1:239213-256406 GCA_013396835.1 Psilopogon haemacephalus | reverse complement strand
CTTCATTCCTTAACTTCCATCTGGCTGAGTTTAGTCTGGGTGAATCCTTGGGGACAGGGGGGGCAAGTGACGCCCAGAACCACTATCCTGGTCTGATCTGGCCAGCAAATCAAGATTCTGCCACTCTGCTCTGGTGAGACCTCTTCTGGAGTTCTATGTCCAGCTCTGAAGCCCTCAACACAAGGTCATTCATCTGATGTAGAGGGGCCAGAGGATGGCCACAAAAATGATCAGAGGACTGTAGCATCTCTCCTACAAAGATAGCCTGAGACTATTGGGGTTGTTCAGCTTGGAGAAGAGAAGGCTCTGGGGAGACCTTATAAGGGCCTTCCACTACCCTGAAGGGGGCCTATAAAAACTCTGGGGAGGGGCTGTTTACAAGGGCATGTAGCACTAGGATGAAGGACAATGGTTTTAAATCAGAGAAGAATAGATTTAGATTTGACATCAGGAAAGAGATCTTTACTATGAGGGTGGTGTAATACTGGAACAGAATGCTCAGGGAGGTGGTGGAGGCTTCATCCCTGGAGGCATTTAAGGTCAGGCTTGAATGGGTCTCTGAGCAATATGATACAGTTGGGAATGTCCCTGCATACTGAAGGGGGGTTACACTAGATGACCTGTAAAAGTCCCTTCCAACCCAATGCATTTTATTACTCTAGGATGTCTACTGTCTGATTTACCATACTCTGGATTTTGTGGGAATAGCACTTTTCACGGCACACAGACATACACTAGCCTCAACTGGAGAATCACAATCATTATTATCACCACCATATGCAGCAGATATTTAAAGCAGGATCTATCTCTTGGGTGACTGAGTTCAAGCTGAAACAAAAGCCTTAAGAAATATGAAATGTTACCTTTGGGTACATCATTAAACTTAATCATGCACCTGCTGGAAAAATGTAAGCTTGATCTCTCTCAGGTTGGAGAGTGCAGCCTACTTTGCAGAGCTCTCCAATCACTTGTTTCATCTGATATAAAGCAGCTGCCATTCAGAAAAGTAGGTACAAGCTAGTTGTCTACAGTTCAAAAGAAAATTAATGTGCCAAGAATAGGGTTTTAAGCTGACTCCTAGTCAATCTTACGTGTGAGAAAGTCAAGTGGTCAAATCCTCACCAAGGTGGGTTTAAGACTTTCTTCTAACTTGTGTTGGTTTGAGCTAATTGGAGAATTTGAGTGAGAAATTAGACTATTGGCTGAGAGAGAGTTAAACAACACAGTGTCACTTCACCAAGTTTCACTGAGACAGAGAAAAAAAATCTTGTTTTAAGAAATGTTCTAAAAACATCCAGATAGCCAGTGTGCTTGCAGAGGGCCAGTCTGCTCTGGGTCTGTGCTGGCTCTGGCAGCTTCTTCCTTTGTCTCTTGGTCTTGCTGGCTCGGAATTAAATCATTAAAACGACTAATTTCTGCTCCTATCATTAATCTCCCTGATCTTCAGCTTATCTGCAGCATCATCAAGTGGTGAGATAAAGCTGGGGAAGGGGGGAAAGGTGGTAGGGGGGTTTGGTTACCCTCTTCTGGGGATTTTGGTCTCTGGGAGGGGTTTGGTGTGTTTATTACCTTTTTTACTGTATATTTCTGTAAATATCTGTTATATCTTGTAAGTATTTGCTTGTATATTTGCATTGCTGTAAATATAAAGCTTCACTTATTAACTTCCAGTGTGTTTTTCTGAGTTTTAGCCAGGGTTTAAAAAGGTGGGGGGGGCAGGTCACTTCAAACCCACTACACTTGTCTAGATATACTTCAGAGAGAACACTCCCTCTCTAAATGCACAGGAGGGAGAAGTCAACAAGATTGAGGGAAGAATGTGCAATAAGAGCTCCTCCCGTTTCTAAGAGCTTATTTCATTCAGTGCGGATGCTGACTGAGGGAAACTGAAGCTGGTCTCAGAGGTCAGCTGAATGATTGCCCTAAAAGGCTGATTTACCCCTGGCTGCCTCTAAACAACAATTTGGTTATGCATAAGTAACTTTAGATTTTTATGAGTCGTAACTGAACTACATGTTTCTTGTTTTTTGGATACCTGACAAGTTGCCCCAGGGTCTATTTTTCTGAAGCACTGAGCACTTCTACCTGTGTTATGCAATATGAAGTATTTTGAAAGGTTTATCCTTTAGCAGAAAAGGCTTATCCTCTATGTGCTTGGCTCCCAAGATAATAAACAAACAATCCTTTGTCTAACTGAAACTAAGTTACTATGTTTGAAAGTTTTATATTCTGCCTGATGATTGCTATGGAAACACCACAATGAAATTATTAGTTTTATCTTCAGAGAAGCATATAATTAATGAAGCACAATGCCATAGCTTGAACAATGAATATAGACCAAAATGCTGGCCAGTGGAACACTGTCAGTCCATCTTGTTCCCTGAGTGAGTCAGGACACCTCTGCAAAGAGAATACGTGATCATGTCATGAAACTTTTGATCATGTACATATTTTCAAGTGGTTTGCTCTGTAATTTTCCCACTCTTTGATCATTCATTAAAAACATTTATTTAAAGATACACTCATGCTTAACTGTACAGAGAACTGTTATGCATACACACACAAACCCACAAATAAAATGCACTAAGCAGAGGCATCTTTAACTAGATCAGGTAACTCAGAGCCTGGTCCAACCCAGTCTGGAATGTTTTAAGGGATAGGGCATCTACTACCTCTCTGAACAACCTGTACTAGTGTTTTGCCACCTTTGTTGTAAATAAAATCTTTCTTGTATCTAGTCTAAATCTACCCTCTTTCAGTTTAAAAGTATTACCTTTTGTCCTGTTTCAACTGCTAAAAAGACTTTCCTCATCTTTCTATTAGGCCACATAAGATCTCTCTTGAGACCTCTCTTCTCCAGGCTGAACAACCCCAACACTCAGCCTGTCATCATAAAAGTGTTCCAGTCCTCTATTTCTGTGGCCCACCTCTCAACACACTGTACCAGCTTCATATCCTTCTTCTGCTGAGGGTTCCAGAGCTGGTACAGTACTCCAGAAGGCATCTTACTGGAGGAGGGACAGAATCACCTCCCTCAACCTGTTGTCCATGCTTCTTTTGATACAGCCCAGGATACTACTGATGTTCCAGAGTGTGAGCACATATTGCTGTCTCATGTCCAGGTTTTCCACCACCAGTACTCCTGTTAAGGAAGGGTTTGAATCTGGGTTAGAAGTGAATTTTAATAAGGCCAATATAAAAATTATTAAATATTTTATTAAATGCATAAAGAAAGGTTCCCCAAACTTATTTACAACTAACAGAGATTTTGTTATGCGGCTGGTAAAATCAATTTTTGCAGAACATATATATACAATCAGATTGATTTAAATTATTTTAGGAAAGGTTTTAGAAAATTTAAACAACTGGAGAGAGTCTTGCAGAATAAACTGCCGCTTAAATATTAAATGTAAACTTTCACAAATTTCAGAAAAGAGAATATGATTTACTCAGTGGTCAGAGTCTCAATATTTGTGATCCAAAAGAATATGTAGAGGCATAAATGAGGAAAAATATAGTCCCAGCCACAGGTTGGCCTTCCACATGGTGATGATGCAGCAGGGTTTGCTGCTTGCATAGTTTAAATAGAGCACATTGTCTGAGAAGATTCACAGACCTTCGACAAATCCTCCATGACTCTCAGGAAGTCATTGTAGTGGTCAGACACCTGGGCAAAGCATGATCCAGGTTTATGGGCTGAAACAGTCCGATCAGGTGTGGTGCACAGCAAAGGAGTTGGCCTTTGGGGTGGAGTGGCAGGCCAGCAGATCTCAATGATTGTAAGCCATTGCTTGGCCATTGCTAGGTCATCACCTAGACTTGGCCAGAGTTAAATGTACTTGGACTCAGCTGAGCTCAGGCAAATAGCTGCTCTCAGAGTGTGGCAAGCAGCTTCAGACCCTTGGGTCAGTGAGGAAGACAGGTAGGGTCAGATCTGCTGTTTGTGGGGGAGGCGAGTCCCCAGCTATGTGTGGTGCAAAGCACGCAAGGCAAACAGGAAGAGGGTAAAACAAAGGCAGCAGTGGCAAACAAACAAGCTGGTAGGTTTTTAAGCATTTTTATGAGTGTCTTTGACCAATAGCAACAGATAAAAACACCCCTGGAACCAATCCTAGGTTATTTCACAACAAAAGGGAGATGCATATGCCTAGCATCCATGCCCTGTGTTTACTGAAAACACAGCATGGTGCAAAACAAGGCCAAATATGGTGTCTGTGTGGCAGAATGTGCCATGGCTTTTGTCTGCTCTCCTGTTTCTTCTATCATGGGAAGAAGGAGGAGGGAGGGGTGCAAGGTGTTTAGGACATGTCTTGGATATGTATCTTAGGTATAATTTGGACCTTCCACCACAACCCCCAAGTCCATCACCTACCAGCCTGTATTGATAACAAGGACCATCCTGACCCAGATGCAGGACTGTTGCATTTGCCCTTCTTGGCACATTTGTCAAGCTTGTCCAGGTCCCTCTGGATGGCATCACATCCTTCTGACATGTCAGCTGCAATACTCAGCTGGGTGTCATCTGCAAACTTGCAACTTCTTGATTAAACATCACAGGTCCCAGTACGGACCCCTGAAAGACACTACTTGACATTGCTATCCATGTGCACATCCAACCATTGAAGAGATATATATATATATTTTAGGAACACGTCACAAAATCTTTGCATTAATGACCTTTAACATTAAAATCCACCTCCTCATTTCCCTGTCCAATAACACTGCTATTAGCATAAGAAAAGCTTTCTCTGCTGGAGCTCCTGTACATGCAGTGGCATTTCTGGCTTTTGCATCAGCCCCATTTCTTTTCAGGGCATTTATTTTATTTTTTCCTGTAGCATTTTACAGTCAAATGGTGAGCAATGAGCCTCACAATTTTACTGTTTAATGACACATACCATATTGAGATAATCTTTTGTTAAAGCACTGTTGAAAACAGAAGTGAATTATATGTATTTGCATGGTAATTTTTAAATGTAGCAGAAATTAAATTCTATTTTTTAACTCTTTGCTTCAGGGACCTGCTGCTTTTAGGTTTCACCAATCCTTTGAGTAAGGAATGACTAAGTACAGTACAGCTATCTTCAAGTTATCACTTGAACATTTCAACAAAGAAGCATTAGTTTGGAAATCTTTAACAAGATCCTCTGTTCACATGATCCTGCTGGTTAGGGTGTTCAATGATTTGATGACAGGCTTTGTCCAAGTAAATGAGTGAACATATAAAAGCTTTTGTTCACAGCAGGCATAAATCTGGTGGACAGGGCAGAACAATCCCTCAGGGGAAACAACAGCAGCAGGAAACTCCATCACATTTGTGCAAAGTCAAATGAGAACTCACAAGGAATACTTTCCCAGCCTCAATAATTTTCAAAATGGCAACTTGCTTATCATACACAACAAGAAAAACAGAACAGCCTTGTCCTTTAATTCAGAGCATGCATAACTGACATTACTGTATTGTTTAACCATCTTCATGGCAACTCGTTCTTGCTAGCTAAGCTTTGTTCAAAGACAGAGTTTGGTTCTCTTTTTTGAAGCTCTGTGAATACCTCCATTTAGAAATCAAAACAACATCCTGCATCTATCTAAGCACAACTGAAAAAGAATGGGGGGGTGGGGGGGTGGCACGAAAGAGGGATCTGTGCCTTCTGCCCTCTTCATTTTTGCAACAGATTCAAATGTTTTGACCTCATTTTCTTACTTCTCCAAGGATGGTGCTGCCTGTAGTCTGATCTCCAGTTCATCCTCATCCTTCACCTTTCACCATCTCTACATTCTGCTCAGTCCTCTCCTTGGCTACCTCTGCACCTTTCCTTGCCCTTTGTACCCATTTTCTGCCAACACATGGAACCGATTTCTAGCCCCTCTCCATTAGTTAATTTTATGCTTCTCCATATTAGTTCCTTAAAAATTCAGTATCTTCTCTCCATGACCTTCCTTGGACTCCCAGGTTCATGAAAAGCCTCTTATGGTGGTCTGAATTCTATCTGCTCAAACAAGGTCATTATCAGGTCAGTGCAGAGACTTCTCCATCATGATGTTAATCCTAGAAGAGGCATCACCCAGAATTAGCCAGTTTCTAGGCTACACTGTGAGGATCCAGAAGAGCATCTGTGTGTTAAGAATGAGGTCAGGACAATAATCCTGGAGGGGAAAAAAAACTTAGTGGCATAAATATACACATTTCTCCTGTGACTTGTTTCTCCAGACAGCATTTCCATGCTCTCCTTTGAGCAGAGACTTGGTTTAGGGATCAGACTGAGATCAGAAATTAGAAGACAGGATAGCAAGGGTGAGATGCAGAGCTAGCTGTAAACAGATGGTTCTTCTGATGTGGACTGGATGGTTTCAACATTTGGTAGAGTACTGAGTGGATGGAGGGAATGAAGAAGGGTCCTCCTAGGACAGACACGTGCAATGTATCCAGTGAACACATTTCATGCCAGTGCAAATATTTTAAGGGAGTATACTTGGCCAAAGATAAATATGACATGTGAAAAAGTAGGATTTCCTGACCCTGTCTGAATCAACAAATCACCATCAGATTTCCTTCCATTTTGCCCTCGAGATATCACCACACCAAGCTCCAGCAAATACTATTCTGCCCCAGTTCAGACTATCCTCCCTAAATCTTCTTCTTCCACAAGAAATGCCGGAGGTAGAAGGGACATGGAGCCAGTCTGAAAAATAACTGCAAAGTCATCATTTCAGAATATCGTGCTGGCAAATGTTATTTCTGCAGCAGAGGCTGGAAAGACAGGAAGGAGTGAGAGCTACATGAGCTGGTGCTGTCAGGACACAGGAGCACACGAGCCTGGGACTTGGCACAGGGCAGCAGACCTATGCATTGGGAGCAGAGCTTTTGTTCAGTCTCATCTCTCAGCCAGTTTCTCCTGGGGTACAGCTAATTTCCCTGGAGCAAAAGAGGTGCTGTAGGGCCTCCTGGCTACTTCTGCCACCTCTCAAAAAACTGCTCCACATGCCAAAGGAGATTTTTAGATCTCCTGTGGGATCCTAGGCCTGAGATCACACAACTTCTGAGCAGCAACTGAAGAACCCAGCTGAAAAACTAGCAAATAATAAACCCCAAGATAGTAACCAAGCTTCCAACACCTTCCAAAAATTGTGGTTTTCAATGGAAAAATGTTGATTCAAAAAATCTCTGACCAGCTCCACTAAACTTATCTATTTTTCCCCATCTATAAAAGAGATTTATACATATATATCTAATGTATATCTACATATAAAAAATATAAATATAGCCTTGTACAATTTGCAAATATATCTGGTCTGAATGGCTCACTTGGGGGCTGCCTACATAGCAACAAGAACAATCACATATTTCTAGAGCAGACCTGATTCCAGAAAAATACTGAGTACAATGAGCTACAGAAAAACTTACTCTGCTCCCAGTTAAAACGTTTTTTAAAGGTTTTCTTTCCAAACTCCCACATTCTTACTCTATGATTGCATGCTTTAGTGAACTGCAAGCCTCTTCACTTTTCTATTCAGGAAGCTCAACTCTTTTAATTTTTTTTTTTCACTTGTCTATAATTGCAGGTCTTCTGGGGTGTCCTGTGAGATGAGAGCTTTAAATTAAGAGCAACGAGGAAGGGAAATAACAAAATACTATAAAGTGAGGATGTGGTGGCTTGGCTTCGTAAGCAAAGGAAGTAGGTTGATATGTAGGAGAGATGTCGTGACTGAAGGGTTGTGCATTTGGGGAGGAATAACAACAGGCATCAGTTCAGGTTGAGGGATCACCTGTTGGAAAGCACCTCCATGGAGAAAGACCTTGGTGTACTGGAGGACCCCATGCAAGTTCTGCATGGGACAGCAATATACCCTTATGGCCAAGAGAGCCAATGGCATTCTGCAGTGCCCCAGGAAAACTGTGTCCAGCAAGTCTAGGGAAGTTTTTCTCCCTCTCCACTCTGTGAGGCCACACCTGGAATATTGTGTCCAGTTTTGAGCTCCCCAGTTCAGGAGAGACAGGGACTTGCAGGAGAGAGTCCAACAGAGAGCCGCGAGGACGACTGGGGGACTCGAACATCTCCTCTACAAAGAGAGGAGAACTCAGAAATCTGGTGCTGCTTAGTCTGGAGAAGAGAAGACTGAGAGGAGATCTGATCAATATGTACAAATAGCTGAGGGGTGGATGTCAAGTGGATGGGGCCAATCTCTTTTCAGTGGTCTGTAGCAATAAGACAAGGAGCAATGGCTACAAATTGGAACACAGAAGGTTTCACCTCAACATGAGGAGAAATTTCTTCACAGGAATAGGCTGCCCAGAGAGGTTGTGGAGTCTCCTTCTCTGGACACTTTCAAATCCCGTCTGGATGTGTTCCCATGCGAACTACCCTAGGGGATCCTGCCTTAGGAGGGAGGTTGGGCTCGATGATCTCTGGAGGTCTCTTCTGACCTCTAAGATTCTATAATTCTCTGAACTGACAAAAAAACCTGCTGAAGGGGCATATGCACACAAATACAGAATTGGTGAGAGGACAGAATGATGGGAGAAGTTCTCACACCCTTTCTGGGAAATCAAGACAAATGGACACATTTCCAAAGTGCTTGGTTTTATGAAGGGGAAACCACGATTGAACAAGCAGATAGCTTTCTACAAGGAGATGACTAGCTCAGTGAATGAGGGGAGAAGCATGGGGCAAGATTTTGGACAATCTTTCCCATCACTGCCTCCTTCAAGACAAGCTGAGGAATTAAAGACTAGATAAATGGATGACAGTGAGGTGGGGTGAAAGCTGTCTGAACCATCAGACTTCCAAAGCTGTCAACAACCTCCTCCTGGATCAGTTGACCACATACAGGGATATACACATATATACATTGTTATACAATACATATACACACAGACAACAAAAGTCCTATCCTTTCAGTTTCCCAGTGCAGAAATAAATTAATATCTGAGAGAAAATGCAGCTGGCTCCACATAAACCCAACAGGTGTGTCATAGGAGGAAGTGAAATATGTTCTTGCATTACTACCTGGATAGGTAAAACAGCATTTATGAGGCAGAAGCATTTTAAATCAACAGGGCTCATTAATTTGTATCCAGATATCATAGACAGTTTTCATCAGGAGAAATATGACTTATTGCTATTAAATTTTAATACCTCTTTAAATTTGAGGAAACTAAACATCTGCAAATGTCATAACTATGCTATAAAAAGGCAAGTAGGTTGTCTGACAGAGTTTGATGACACAGTTTGCCCGATGTTAATCCCAGGCGAAAAAACCACAGCAAATTCTGCAAGGAATCTGATCAATACAGAAGAACAAGAAGAGCAAAGTACTAGTCTATATGGCTTTAAAGGAGCAAATCAGCTGAATATGACCTAGCAGGTGCCCATGTGGCCAAGTAGGCCAACAGTATCATGGACTGTATCAACAACGGTGTGGCCAGCAAGACTAGAGAAATTATGGTTCCCCTGTACTCAGTATTGCTGAGACCAGATCTTGAAGATGGTATTCAGTTTTGGGGTCCTCACTACAAGAAGGGAAACAAAGATCATGAAGATCCTAAAGTCCTATGAGCGGTAGCTGAGGGAACTCAGGTTTTTTGGTCTAGAGAAGAGGAGGGTGAGGGGAAACTTTCTCACTCTCTACAACTACTTGAAAGGAGGTTGTACTGAGAAGGGTGTCAGTCTCTTCTCCCAAGGATGGTGTTGGTATGTTCTCCCAAGAAGCAAGTGACAGGATGATTGCACCAGGGGAGGTTTAGGTTGGCCATTAGGAAAAGCTTCTTCACTGAAAGCATTGCCAACCCTTGCAATAAGCTGCCCAGGGAAGTGATGAATCATCATCCCTGAAGGCTTTCAAAAGACATGTACACTTGGTCCTTAGGGACAAGGCTTATCAGCAGACTTGGTAGTGCTAGGTTAATGGTTGGGTTTGAAGACTTTAAAGGTCTTTTGCAGCCTAAACAACTCTATGATTTTATGAAAGTAATTTATATAGACAGAAGCAAAAATATAAGAAACTATGAGACATTAATTTTGCTAATATGCTAATATTTAATATCACAAAATAAAAACTAGTACTCTAACACAACAATTAAACAGAGACTAGCTACAAAATGGTTGTAAAATCTACTGGCTGATAACTGAAGAATCATTCCCCACTGTGCATATTTCTGTAAAGCTTCTTCAATGATAAATGCTGATTCATAAATGATGCCAAATGAAGTGACAAGCATGAGCCTCACTTTATTATTTGCCAATACCTGTGTGGTGTTTGAGGGGTCCTAGGTCTCCCTTAACAAAACCACAGGGACAGATGCCCATCCCAGAGGGGTGGACCTGCTTGTCCCAGGATATTATAATGTTAATATTCTATTCTGTCTTCTGGTATCATAGCTTAAAAGATAGTGCCTGACTGATCTCTTCTCTGCTTTTCCCTCCCTTCACTTCTCCAGGAACAGCACACATTCTTATCTCATGGTTTGAGGTGGAGATAGCTGGCAAGGAATTGAGCTGCATAGTGCAGCCCATTGAGGCCTGGTAGGTCCCAGCTGGGAGGAGCAGTTTCAGCCTGCTTTCAGGCCACCTGAGGGTGGAAGGGATGGAGGATTCTAAAAGGCCAGTTTGAGCCTAGTGAGTTTAGTACTTATTCGACTTGATTGCCTTTTGTATATATGCTCTTGTAAATAGAATTTCTCTTTAAACTACCAATAGGTATTCAGTATCCTCATTCTTACTCCTGGAAAGGGGTAAGAGTCATTTCTGTCCTCCAGTCCCAGACTGGGACAACCTGTCAGGGAGGGTCCAGGCTGTGGCTCAACCAAGTAATATGCCCTTGTCATTCACTGTGCTTCCAGGAAAGTCTGTGATTTCCCTCCTGTCTAAGATTACATCCGCTATTTCTATTTCTTTTGATTTTTATGGACTTGATTTTTCCACTGACTTGATTGGGCTATGGAACAATATCCAGTGCATTTCCTGAGCATATACTGCTTGTTCTTGCTTTACTTCTTTAACACAGGGGACACCATCATCTGCAACTGTCCTTGCTGGATGCCTTTCCATCACAGGCTGTGTCAGCTCTGCTCTCAAAAAATGTAAACTCAATAAAGTAATATAAGAGCCTGTCACAGTGTTAGTCTGACTGACACACAGTCCCAGGTAACTCAAATATTTGCAAGTCAAAAGAAACTTGGTGACAAAATGTCTTCATCCACTTCTAGGAGATGAAAATACAAACCAGTGAAAGGTTTTACTCATAAATACAGAAATTCTTTGTATACAACATGTTCCTCCTTCTCTGCTTCCAAATCACAGATAAAATATAAGAAAACAAGAGTGTTTTTTTTAGAGTTGTTAGAAGTTTCTGAAAAGAATTTCAGGTTCAGACAGGCTGCAGATGTTGCTCCACAATTGTTAACTTCCACAATTTGCAGGGGAACACCATGGTCTTCACCACACGCCACAAGGGACTCTCTTCTCTGGCATCTGGAGCACCTCCTCCTGCTTCCTCTTCATTGATCTTGGTGTATGCACAGTTGTTCCTCACATATTCTCATGCCACTCATCCAGCTGCAGTTGTACAACAGGTTTGTCCCCTCACTGCTTTAATATGTTATCATGGAGGCACTACCACCTCACTGCTCACTGCTGATGAGCTTGGCCTTGGCCAGCAATGGGTCTGTCTTAGAGCCAGCTGGCATCGGCTCTGTTGGACACAGGGGAAGCCTCTAGCAGCTTCTCACAGCAGCCACCCCTGTAGTCCCTCCTACTACCAAAACCTTTCACACAAACTGTTTTAGAATCATAGAATCATAGAATGGTCTAGGTTGGAAGAGACCTCAAAGATCATCCAGTTCCAACCCCCCGCCATCAACCATTCATTTTCATTAGACTGAAGGAGTTATTTCTGCTTCCACCTTTCTTAAAATTATTGATTAAAAAGTACTGAAAAGAAGTGGAGAAAAATTGTTTAAGCCTCTGAAAAGATATTAGCAAAATAACATAAAGCAAAATATTAAAATTACCTAGATGGATTCCTTAAAATATTTAAATAGAAAACAGTGTGCTTTTTCTTCCTCACTACAATTTTCTAATAAGAAAAAAAAAATCATTCAAATTGTAATATCTAATTGGCTTTGTATCAAAATATTCATATATATTAATTGGCCCTTCTCAGCTTTTGTACTCTGTTCTGCTGAATTCTTTTCTGTGGATTTTGTGGCATTTTAGTGGACTGTCAATCTGCGGTGGTTGGATCAAGATTAAATCAGAGCACTAGAAAGGTTTGCAAAATACTTAGCCTTGCAATAACGCAGGAACTTACTGAATGAGGCAAAAATAGCTGCAAATATAAAAATTAATGTTTTCATAGGCAGGAGATATACAGAACAAAACTTTAATTTTCTAAGTAATTCTGTACTTGTATGCCTGTGATCTCATTTTAATAACCAATTTATTTAATTTTGAAATTAAAAAAAAAAAGATAAAAAAAAAGAAAAAGTAACTTCTGGTTTGCATCTTCTCATTGTAGAAAATTAATTGAGTTTTGACATTTTTTATTTGCAGCTACATACCACAAATAGGTCAGACCTGGAAACACCTACTGCATTTTCCTGTGCATCTCAGTTTCTCCAGCCCTGGTACTGTTGAACTTCTTTGTTAAGAAGTCTGTTGTCAATCGAGTTTTGAAAGAAAATATGAAATTACAATCGGGGGGAAAAAAGTTTAAGGGGAAAGCAAAAAAAAAAAAAAAAAAACTGCTAAGAAATCAATTTAGAAAGGAAATTTCTTCTTGAGTTTATTTATGGATGCCACATTCAGAACAGCCACGAAACAGCTTCCTAAAGGACAATTCAACTGCTTCCTGATTTGCAGTTCAAAGAGAATTTTTTTAAAGGGAGGAAAAAAGCCCACGACAATATTAACTGTTATTTTTTTATTCTTAGCCAGTGAAAATCTACGAAGTGTTTTGCACACGCTGGCGGTCGGAGCTGTCCTATGCCTTTAAGGAAAACTCAGCCGGGGCCACTGCCCCAGGGCGCCAGGGGCCGAGGGCCGGGAGAGGTTGCAGCTGCTGGGCTCCAGCCGCGGACCGGGAGAGGCTCCGCGTCCGGCGTTTTGGCGCCCCCTGCTGCCGGCACTGCAGAAACGCCGCGCCCGCCACAGCTGGCCCAGCGGCGCACGGGTTGCTACCGTCGCGCGGCCCGGCGGAGCCTCGGCAGCGTGGTCCGAGCCACAGGGAGCGCGCGGCCGGGCGGGGCCAGTGACCTCCGGGTACGCAGCAGCAAACCCTGCAGGCCGCCGCCACGCCCTCTACCGGTACCGGAGGCGAGCCGCTAGGACTTGAAACCACTGCCTCAAAACCAGGCGAGCCTGCCTTCTATCCCGTCACAGTCCTGCTATTTGAAATCGGGTGAAATTTCGGCACTTGCCAATGCAGTAGTTGACAGAAGAGAGAGGCATACCTGGGAAAAGTCTTAAGTTCTGAAGGTTGTTAGTAGCAAAGCTTTGCCGACCTCAAAGCTGAGCCTAGTGTTTACTTCTGAGGGCTTGTTTTTGTTACACAGCCTTGTCTGCAAACCACCTGCCAAGGACAGTCTTCTGCGAAAATAAAAAACAAAACTGCCAGACCATATGAGGCTGTGGAAAAGCTGAGGCAATGCAGAGAAGCATGTGGAAAATAAATGCTTGAAAGCTCATTTTATACTGGTCTCACAGAGAGATGTGTTACAAATAAATACTTTGTGTGTGGTTTACACACACACACACACACACACAAAGCTGAAATGCTGAAATACTGAAATCAAGGAGGAAAAATGTTTTATTTACTGCAAGGACTAATCCCTTCTTTACCTGAGGTTTACCTTTATGCAGTATGGCTGGAGCTCCTCTGCTGTGAGGACAGGCTGAGAGAGTTGGAGCTTTTCAGCCTAGAGAAGGCATCAAGGAGCCTTCCAATATACGGAAGGCGTATAGCAGCCTTCCAATATATGAAGGGGGCCTACAGAAGGGCTGGGGAAGGACTATTCACAAGGTCTTGTAATGATAGGACAAGGGGTAGTGGGTTTAAACTGGCAGAAGGGAGATTTAAATGGGATGTTAAGAGGAAGTTCTTCACAGAGTGGTGAGACACTGGAACAGGTTGCCCAGGGAGGTTGTGGCTGCTCCATCCCTGGAGGTGTTCAAGGCCTTGAGTGACCTGTTCTAGTGGGAGGTGTCCCTGCCTATGGCAGGGGATTGGAACGGGATGATCTTTGAGGTCCCTTCCAACCTAGACCATTCTATGATTCTATGATTTTATGAGAAAGTGGAAAACATTTTTTTACTGTGATGGTGTTTGAGCATTGCAGGAGGCTGCCCAAAAAGGCTATGCAATCTCTCTCTGTGGAGATACTCAGGAGTACAACAGGACATGGTTCTGGACAATTTACTCTTACGTGACCATACCTGAGTACATGATTTCAAGAGTTCCCATCTAGTCTCACTGATACTGTGATATCTCTCCATTGATTTTATCAGGAGTTGAAATGGTACACAAAAAATAAAGTGTCATTGTCATTGCTCAGGACTAGGCAGCTGATCCGCAAGTGCATCTGTGCTTAGGCTGTGGACATTGGATCCTAAAGTGCCTTATTTAAACAGCGATTCAGGGAGCGGGCGAAACCAAGCCACCACACTGCTGTTTTAGTACTTATTTGAAGAGCATATCTTCTAGTGGGTGGATATTTTCTATGCTTAAGCCTATTTTTGCCATTGTCACATCATTTTAAAGTCACCTTTGAACTTTGAAAAATAAGATTACATTAAAAAGTTACAACAACTTTTTATTTTAAGTTTGCAGAGGGCGATGCTATCCTTTTGTTTCATTCCTGGCAAAGTCATTCAATTTACTATTATGACAGGAAGGAGCTCACATGTGCTTAGTTCTGCATTAGAGACTTGTTGCAGAAACTTTACAAAGAACAATGACGTTATTGCATGCTGTTGGTCTGTAGTTCTGTAGCCAGGATGATGTCAACATTTTTGCAGAAAATAATTACACTGCAATAAACTTGAGGGAATTTTTAATGAGAAGGAGAGTAATCAATTCTTTAAAAAGTAGAAGTCTTTTAGGTGAAACGTAACACCCTCAGGCCCTGGCTCCTGCTCTATTGTAATAATAGCTATTTAAAAACTCAGTAAGAAACATGATTACTGGAGAGCTTTAGAATGCAGAAAAACACACCAAAATACATACATGTGCTTATCCATTTCAAAGTGGAGCCAGCATGGATGAGCATGTTGCTCCTGACTGAGCTCAGGCACAAAGATGGACCCAGAAGGTAGAAGCAGCAACAGGCTATTTGGAAAGAACACACACTTAGTGATCTTAGGGGTCTTTTCCAACAAAAGCAGTTCTATGATTCTGTGGTTTTGGCTACACATGTTGGGGTAGAATTTGCAACACCAAAGCATAGCCAGAGGTGAAAGTAGCAAGGGAGGTGAAGAGCAACAAGAAAGGATTTCATGATTACACTGACAACAAAGAAGAGGTAAGGAGCAAGTGAGCCTCAAGGAGGCAGAGGATCTCATGGTGAAAGGCATGAGAAAGAACATAGTGCTTGTTGGCTATTTTGCCTCAGTTTTCACTGATAAGGATTGTCCTTAGTCTTCCCTAGGCTACTAGTAGAGTTTGTGGGACTAAAGCAGGACCTACAGTATTGGAAAAGTTCAGAATCACTTAACTCTCTTCATACACAAGAGGTCAGAGTCAGTCAGGGTAGGACAGAAGGCAGCAGACAGAAGTCAGAACATGGGAAATTCCAGTTGGATGTAAGGAAAAACGTATTACTCTTGAGTGTGGTAATGCCATGGACATGCCCAGAGAGGTTCTGCAATCTTGAAATTTTGATTAAAGAGTACTCAACTAGAAAGGTATCTGAGCAATCTGATCTAGTTAGATGTCTTGTTAGGAAGGGAGCTGAACTGGATTTGCTCTAGAGGTCATCTATGATTCCATGAACTTTACCTTGGTTTGTAATTGCAGAACCACAGAATTACAGAATCATTGTTTTGGCTGGAAGAGATCTTTAAGTGCATCAAGTCTAATAACCTTCAACCTAAGACCATCATGGCATAAAAGCACCCACTCAATAACTCATTTTTGCAGTGGAATGATCCCATATAACACCTTCTGTCTCTACATCTTTTACATGCACCACAATAAAATGTAACTGAGACAGATGAGAAAGAACACAGGCTACAATGAAGGTTCACGGAAAATATGTTCAGACATATATATATGCAATGCACACACAGATACTTGAAAGGATGCAAGCTTTTTCTCCTGATTTTATGTGTCAATGGAGTCTGGTGCCTTAAATAGACTCAGCAAGATCACCAGACCACAGGAGTCATAAGGAACAAATAATACCTGTTTAGTTTTCTGTTAAAGGTAGTGGCTAATAAAAGATGGTGCCTGTTGGGACTGCTGTTTCCGGAAAACTTGTACAAAACAGAACTCCTATTTGAATCATAGAATCGTAGAATGATTTGGGTTGGAAGGGACCTTAAAGGTCATGCAGTTCCATCCCGCCTTCCTGGGAACCTATTCAGTGTCTGATAATCTTTCCAGTGAAAAAGTTTCCTCTAATATCCAATCTAAACCTCCCCTGGTGCTTCAGAATTCCATGACATCATACTTTTCAGTTTGCAGCATCTTTATATCCATGATCATGCTGCCAACATTTGCAGAACATTTCATGTAGTTGTGCTGTTTTGAGGCTAATTGGAATGTTTTAATGAGAGAAATTGGATCATTGGTTGTGAAAATAATTATGAGGTCTATGTCATTCATTGGTTTGCTGAGAGGGGTAAAAGCTAAAACATAATTTTCTCAGTCTAGTCTGCGATGCTGCTCCCTTTCACTTCTCCTTATGATCTGCTCTAATATCTCTCTTCTAATCTTGCCTAACAGAAGACAAAATAAGCTTTGCTGCTTGTTTTGTTTGTTTGGGAAGCTAGAGGGAGAAAGAGAGAGGTATCTTTCAGCCCTTCTGGGCAGTTTCTTTGTCCAGAAGGGAGTTTGGATTTCTGTATGATTGATAATTTGTAAATACTTATAAATATATTGTATATATATGGTTGTAAATTTTGCCATGCTGTAAATGTAGTTACATCTTACTTCCAGCCTGTCTGAGCTTGTATGGTAAATTCCAATTGGGGGAGG
>VWZI01011220.1:216744-239189 GCA_013396835.1 Psilopogon haemacephalus | reverse complement strand
GGGGGGCGGGGAGAGAGGTGGGAGGTGGAGGGGAAGGATAAGGAACTGGATGGATGGTCACACACACAGTGGTCATGAATGGCACAATGTCCACCTGGAGACTAGTGACATCCCTCAGGGGTCAGTGCTGGGACCAGTGCTGTTTAATATAGAATCATAGAATCAGTTAGGGTTGGAAGAGACCACAAGGATCATCTAGTTCCAGCCCTCCTGCCATGGGCAGGGACACCCCACACTAGATCAGGCTGCCCACAGCCTCATCCAGCCTGGCCTTAAACATCTCCAGGGATGTGGCCCCAACCACCTCCCTAGACAACCCATTCCAGGGTCTCACCACTCTCATGCTGAAGAACTTCCTCCTCACATCCAGTCTGAATCTCCCCACCTCCAGCTTTTCTCCATTGCCACTAGTCCTGTCACTACTTGATAGTCTAAAAAGTCCCTCCCCAGCTTTTTTGTACACCCTCTTCAGATACTGGAAGGCCACACAATAAGGTCACCTGGGAGCCTCCTCTTCTTCAGACTGAACAGCCCCAACTCTTTCAGTCTATCCTCATAGCAGAGGTGCTCCAGCCCTCTGATCATCCTCGTGGCCATTCTCTGGACATGCTTCAGCATGTCCACATCCCTCTTGTAGCAGGAACTCCAGAATTGGACACAGTACTCCAGGTGGAAGTCTCACCAGAGCAGAGTAGAGGGATAGAATCACCTCCCTCAACCTGCTGGCCACACTTCTCCTGATGAAGCCCAGGATCTGGTTGGCTTTCTGGGCTGCAAGTGCACACTGCTGGCTCATGTTGAGATTCTCATCCACCAGCACCCCCAAGTCTCTCTCCACAGGGCTGCTCTCCAACCAGTCACTGCCCAACCTGTATTTGTGCTTGGGATTGCCTTGACCCAGATGCAGGATCCTTTGTCAGTAATATGGACAGACAAATCAAGTGCACTCTCAGCAAGTTTGCAGATGACAACAAGCTGTGTGGCACAGTCGACTTGCTAGAGGGCAGGGATGGCATCCAGAGGGACCTGGACAGGCTGGAGAGGTGGGCCCAGGCCAACCTCATGAAATTTAACAAGGCCAAGTGTAAGGCCCTACACCTGGGTTGGTGCAATCCCAAGCACAAATACAGGCTGGGTGGTGAATGGCTGGAGAGCAGCCCTGAGGAAAAGGACCTGGGGGTTTGGGTTGATGAAAAGCTCAGCATAAGTCATCAATGTGTGCATGCAACCCAGATACCAACTGTGTCCTATGCTGCATTAAGAGAAGCATGGCCAGCAGGGCAAGGGAGGTGATTCTCCCCTTTTACTCTGCTCTCATCAGACCCCACCTGGAGTACTGTGTGCAGTTCTGGAGACCGCAACACAAAAAAGACATGGAACTGTTGGAGAGAGTCCAAAGGAGGGCCACGAAGATGATCAGAGAGCTGGAGCACCTCTGCTATGAGGATGGACTACGCAAGTTGGGGCTCTTCAACCTAGAGAAGAGAAGGCTTTGAGAAGACCTTATAGTAGCCTTCCATTACCTAAAAGGGACCTACAGGACAGCTGGGGAGGAACTATTTTCCAGGTCCTGTAATGACAGGATGAGAGGCAATGGGTTTAAACTGGCAGGGGGGAGATTTAAACAGGATGTTAGGAGGAAGTTCTTTACATTGAGGGTGGTGAGGCACTGGAACAGGTTGCCGAGGGAGGTTGTGGCTGCTCCCTCCGTGGAGATGTTCAAGGCCAGGTTGGATGAGGCCTTGAGTGACCTGTTCTAGTGGGAGGTGTCCCTGCCTATGGTGGGGGGTTGGAACTGGATGATCTTTGAGGTCACTTCCAACCTAGACCATTCTGTGATTCTATGATTCTAAGTTCCTAACCCATGTCAGTAGTAGATTTCAAACAAGAGTAATGAGTTTCCTACTTGCAACTTGAAGTACTATGCAGTACTCATAAACATGCTATGTATTTTGTAGTGAAGTACCAATACAATATAATGCTATTTTTTTCATATGTATGTTTAATGAAACAGACCAATAATAAAATTAAACTTGGTTTGTTTTTTTTTAATACATGACTGAATTTGCAGTAAATACGTGACTGAATTTACAGTAAATACATGTGAGAGTTAAAAAAAAACTAAAATGAGTAATCTAAGTACTGTAGAGGATATTTTACTGCCCAATTAAGGATTTTCCAAGTGGAAAGTAAAATGCCTTTTGTTTTGTTATTTCCAGATGTCTAATATACTGAACCCTGCAGTGCCACGTCAGTAGTAATCAGACTGTGGAAATCATGTTGTCATTTATTTATATTACTGGAGCATCATAAACTGGGTCAAATAATTGGAGTTCACCAAACTGAGATTTACAAAAATCTTATGTATAACCATACTGAGAACCATCATAGGCTCCTGGGATCAGTTTATTGTTCTTGTAAATTCTCTGTGCTTAACTAAAAAAAGTATTTGGTTTTGCAGTTGTTTTATTCTTAGAGAAGAAATGGTGTGAACTTTTGAAGACAGTAGCCATCTATCTCATGGAAAATGTTTTAATGTCATTGCTGTATTTCAGATTTGCACCAGGCACATTGCCAGCTAATCCCTTGCACTCTGCTCTTCTAAGTTTTGAAACAAAACCAGACTACACCAAAGCTCACATTTCAGAACAGTCAAATGATGAGAAAACTATGAGACTGCTACATCCTTTCAGATGCTAGACTCCATGACAGAAAATAAAACCATTAACTGGCATTAATTATAATGTAATTACTTGTTTTGGTGCTACGGAAGCACTAATGCAATTGTGACTGGTAGATAATGCAGCGTGCACAAAAGTTCTTAACAACCTTATTTTCATACATGATTTCTAATCTAAAAAAAATAATAAAGCATTTTCCATCTTCTCCTTGAGGATACTACATTGTGTAACAGCACAAGCGAGATTTATTCCAAAACTAATATAACTTATTAATCTTTATATTAATGTATTTAATCTCACAATTTATTTTGAATCAGGTTCTTTGCATGGTCATGAAAAATATTACACAGGGAAAACAGGGAACCTAGAACACTTAAGAAATGGCTAGCAATAATATAACAAATATTAAACTATTTTGGAAATATAATCTTGTGCCCAATATGCCACTCCAGACCCAGGATTATCTCTGGATTCCTGGGGCTAACTATATAGTTTCCAGAAAATATCCAAACACTTGAGGGAAGTTCTGTCAGTGTCTTAATAGCTACTGAGGCTTCTTGATCTTTCTGGGCTCTAACAGGGTGCTGGGAAAGAGGCAGATGATCTTTGACCTGATCCTTGTTCCTCTTGGCCTCCAGACTTGGCATAGAGGTTTGCAGACGTGTAGGCAGGTTTGCACATATGCAGAGAGCATGATGGTGGCACTTCTTACCATGTTGTGAGGCGCTTAATGCCTTCTCATGATAAACTTGAGACATGGCAAGTTTCCAGGTAATCAAATCTTGTACATCAAAGCTAAGCTGGTCTGAAGCATGAGGCAGAGCAGAGGACATTGTCAGAGCAGCACGCACTGCTTGCAACTTAACTCCATTCATATTATTTGCCTGAGTGTAATGGCTCCTTTTCCACAGACTCACCAGTCAGAATGGCACTTTGCCAAAACTTACCATATTAGGTGACACAAGGACTTGCTTACCCTTATTTGGGCAAGACACTAACAAGTACATAAACACCTATGGGTACCTGTTCAGCACTTTGGGAGGGGACATAATGGCCCAAGTCATTGTTTTTATCCCACCCTTGCTTCCCCCCCGTCAGCAGAATGGTGGAGCAAGCCAGGACATGTTTCAGGCCTATTGGCTTTCTATGACATATTGAAGTCTCATACCCAAGTGATTTAAAGGAGTTGCAGCCTGACAACTATTTCCAATTTGGACCTCATCCTTTTTGTAGTTTACACAGCAGATCCAGCTCCCACAGCACAAAAAGACACAAGTCAACCCTGGGGCAAACTGAGTTGTTTTTATCTACAAAGGGAAGGAACTCTTAAGTCCCAGAGAACACATTGTCTACCTGTGACCTGGCTAGTACTTAAGGATACTAAAGCATATGTACTGAATTCAAAGCAGTCTCTGCAAATAGTCTTGGAAATTATTTCATCTTCTTAGGTAGAGTAAACATTCAAACATCCCCCCTACCCCTCTGTTACTGACATTGAGAATTCTTTTTTCTTGTATTTAAGATCCAGTGTCTATTTGCAAGAATGATCCTTTAAGCTTTAATTATCTTTTCTGGCCCACCACCTCTGTGATGTAACCAACACTAAAAAAGAAGAGAGTAAATCTGGTAATTAAATGTAGTAATATTTGCCAGCACAGATCTACAATCTTAATTTGCCACCTTCATTTTCAAGCAGGGATTTTAATAATGCCAAAAGGAATCTAAGGGTGTCAGTAGACTCTAGCTTTACACACAATGTCCTACGTAAACTCTTCCTTTCTTCCCACAGGCTTGGACCTGATTGTCAGAGTGGGTTCCACCATTGAAGTTTTGAGGCTTTCATCAAAGCCATTAAATTTTGCCATTGGCATTCTCCAAGAAGATTGTTGTAGTGCAGCCTAGAAACTCGCTGTGATTATAGCCCAAATACAGTGACTATTTCCAGGCTTGCAGCCAAACAGACTCTAGCAATCACAACTGCTCTAAAGCTTCTCCATCTTAGTACAGAAGCTCTGTCAGTTTGGTGTTTACCTTTAGAGATCTGCTGGGTCCATGTTCCTGTTAGACAGGATTGCATTCCCAGGAAGCCTGGACTGACAGGAAGGACTAAAGAAGGTTTACATACTGTTTATCTCTCCACCTCTAATTTCAAAGACTACAGGGTCTGACAACCAAAACTCAACACTGCCAGAGAATTCAGTCTCTCCCAAGAGTGTGAGCTATCTCCTCTCACAATACCTCTACAGGGCCTGTGATATTTTTCCTCAAGCTATTTCCTACTGTGCTTCTAACATAGGACCCTTACTATAAGAACAGTCTTTAGTTTCCCACTAGCAGAGAGAAATCTTTTGCTTTTAACAACTTTTACCTCCAACTGTTACAGACTAGTTGAGCATAGAAGAAAAGGGATTTTTTTTCTGTCCCTTATCCTTGTAACACACCCTATCGAGAGCTTCAATTCCTCCTATAGTTACATCTATCATTGGAAAGAAGGTTCTGAACTAATGATGGTTTCTGGTCACTGTATTCATCAAAGTGTGAGACAGCAAAGAAGAAACCAAAAAATTTTTATCTGATTTCATTCCACGTTACTGCAGAGCTGATCTACTGACACTGAAGCAGAGATGAGAAATACCGTATCTAGTTGCTGCAGAATAGATTCCAGCTTCCAGAAAGAGGGCTGTACTGACAACACTCACTTTTTTCTTTTTGTTTCTTCATTTGTTTTAATATTATTCTATTTTTAGTGATAGAAATAATTCACATGACAATGTAAAATGCGCTTTTACAACTCAAACTAGTTTTGTTCATTTTCACATTATCATTCACAAAGTGAATGTAAGAAATTAAGAACAAAATAATATCCAAAGTTTAAAATTGAAAAGTTTATATTAAATGGTATACATTTTGTTTTTGGGGAAAAAAAAGGTGTTCATTTATAGTGAATTATGACATAGACAATGGCAGAATAAACATCTGGTTATGAAACACACTGACTGTGAACATTAAATACAGAACAAAACATAGTTTGTCCATGGCAGTTATCTACCTTACTTGTATCAAAATCAGGCACTGAGATTATACAGAACCCTACACAGGTCTTTAACTAAATCAGTGCTACCTTGCCTGATAAGGAATATGGAAAGAAGAGGTTAAGTTCCTGGAAAATTAACTTGAAATGAAGAAAAGGTATTTTTGCAAAATATAAATGTGGAAATGTTTGTTGTTGTTGTTGTTGTTTTTTTAATATATAAAAGAAAATTTGCAACTAAGACGTGCAGAGAGCATATTAAAAAACACATTCAGAAGTCAGCATTACATTGCATTTATACTGAGTAACTGTGTTATGGAAATATCTAATAGAGTTTTGAGAAAGGACTGTTCAGTGGAAATGGAAGGTATTTATGATGCAGTGATTCTTTATCCCACAATAACTGTAAGACATATATTTTCATAGGTTAATGGAAATATGGATTATAGGTTCTCCGAATTTTCATTGAAACTGATTTAATTTTGACCAGTTTATTGTTCACTGTCCATGTATCCCAGTGAATCCCAGTTTCAAGAAATCTCCCTGTGTAGCGATGAACACCATTAAGATTGGCAAGGCCACACTGGTTGAACCACCATCCAGTGCTACCACTGAAGTTACTGCAGCTCTTTACAGGCTGTTGTTTAATAGTGCACATTGGCCTGCATCCATCGTTATCAACATCAAATGTGCTGAAAGGCATTGAATTCTGGTTATCTGCTTTTCTGTATCCTCTAAATGCATCACCTAAGTAAAAGAGATGAAACATAAAGATAAAAGGGTTATTTATGGAGAAACAGCATTTCTTACTTGTTGTATACCTCAACATTTTTTTCCTCTGAGTTTATAAGAAAAATATATCTTTTCCAAAGCTGTTCAAGACCACCAGATAATAAGCTGTCAATGGGCTAAAGACATAGGAAAGAAAAAGTATAAAATACTGAGAAGTATGGAAGAAGTTGAAATTTGATTAAACACATTATATTTTTATTGCTTGCAGTGGTACACACCAGCTATGAAGGTAAAGGTTTCTGTCCTCGAAGAAAGTGGAAGAAAAGATACAAGGAACAAAAAGGTTTGTTAACTTAAGATTTTCCAGTGATGTGCCCAAAGCCCCAGAGTAAGTGTTGAGATAAAATGGAATTCTTAAAACACAAAGGCCATTGATGACTGGTTCTCTTGTCTTATGAAAGAAATAATGTTTCTTACAAATACAGATAGCATGAAGGATCAACATATTTTGACATTAACTATTACTTTGGTATTAAGAAACATTCTTGCATATTAGTAAACATGGAAAAAAAAAAAAAAAAAGGCAGTAATCCATGGTTCAATATCCACATTTGCTATAGCTGTATTAAGGGAGGTCTGGAGCAGTAAATTAATTGGTGTCTATATATCAGGGACTAACTGTTATGCACTGTAGGCCTAATTTGTTCCAGTCAGTTTCTCTCAGTATCCTTTGTATGCCACTGTGTGGGCACTTTTGAACTAACTAAAGCAACAGCATCACGGAGACTTCCATCAGCAAATCTGAAATGAGATAATGGTAATCTAAAGAATTGGACTGTTAAATAGATATACAAAAGCATACACAACATTCCTTTTGTATTATCTGGAACTGAATCCATTAAAAATCCTTCATTAATTTTCTTTATTAAAAGAGTAATTATGCAGTGAGTCCATTAAAGACCTTGAAACAACAGAATAAAATTATTTCTTACTATGCAAAGATTTATACTGGCATAACCAGTCATGGAGTCATTAACTGTTTACCTGCAAAAGTGTTCATTATTATAGGGAAAGGCAGATTAGAAATAAATATATTTAAAATAATCAAGTATTACCATTTTGAATGCATTTCTTCACGTTAAGAAACGGAGCAGCTATCTCTAAATATTTTAAGAAGCAGGGTCTTACCAGCATTTCCTGAATAACGTCCCAAATGGATCTTAAAAGAGCATGCTTCATCCTCTATCCAGAATCTATCATAAGATGCATAGGCATGCTTGTCATTTTCTGATTCCAAATCCACACAGAGACTGAAACTAGTGGCTTTTTGATTTACAATGTGAAAAATCTTCCTCAGTCCAAGCCAAAATTCCCCTAAAACATAAATAAAATGCAGAGTCAATAAATGTCTAGAGATGGAAGGTGTAAAAGAAAAAAAAAAAATTCTCATTTTTCTACTTTCCTTCCTGAATCAAGTGTAATAAAACTTGTATGATAGGTGTATATTCCATTAAAAGACTACTGAAGGTACAGAGTATTCTTCCTGCTTCATTGGGAAATCCATGGAAACAATTCCCATGTGCACATCAGCATTTTCCTCTGTGGCATTTCTAGAAAACCACTCACATGGTAACTCAGAAACATTCCTCTTCAATATACCCTTGAAGTCCACAAAACTGGATGAGCTAAAGATCTGCTTGATTACATAGAATTCAGCAGTGTTCCTAAGGGCAATATTGAGAAATTATAAACTCAAACTCTATTCTTAAGATTTTCTGCCTCTCTAAATCACTTTTTTTCCCATGAAAGGTTGCTTCATATGTGCTGCACTTTTTTGTACAGTGGAAAAGTTGGAACTCCTGAAAAAGCAACTGGTTTTAGACTTGCTGGATGACAAGTGGCAGTAAAAAAGTAGTATCACCGTTGTGTTGTTATTAGCTACTGAAAGATTTCCATTCTTTTTCACCCTATGGTGAAATATTACTGATTTTTCACTGCTTTAAGGAAACTAGCAAGTGTAATTAAAACCAATTAAGGATGGGGCTTTTTTTTTTTATCCAAATAAATAAGAAATACAACTTATACATTATTTCAGAAAGAATATACCACAACATTTTATATATCTCATGTGAGACTGAGCATGGACAATGACTGAAGATTAGTAGGGTGAAATAGATATGGATAAAAAAAAATTAGTGTAAATAAGACTTTTAAGAAACAAAAACTTTATACTATTAAAAATCCCACACAGTGTAGTTAAGTGTAGCTCAAAAACATAGTAGAAATGTTGGTTTCAAAGCACTTTAAAGTATTTAAAAGGAATACCAGAAAGGTCACCAAATCCATCCAGATACTCAGACCATGTTCGCTGAAATTGAATGATTCCATCAGTTCTCTTCTGAACCACAGTCCATCCACCTCCTTGGAAATCCATGTCACACAAAACCTAAAATAGACATGAATAAGATTAGATATTCTTGAAATAACTGTTATGAAGAGAACATTTTAGTTTCTTATAAAAGTGGACTACTCAGAATTTTGCTAAGCAACATAGTTTTCAAATAACAGAAAGCTGAGAGAGAATTTTAAAATGAAGCTGCAGCATTTACTTACATGTTCTTGTACTGCTTGATTTGGATATTTTACTCAACCAATACATACTGTTGTAGGCAAATATTTCCTCATAACAGAATCACAGAATGGTTTGGGTTGGAAGGCACCTCCAAAGGTCATCTAGTCCAACCCCCTGCAGTGAGCAGGAACATCCTCAACTAGATCAGGGCCTTTTTGTGCCTAGCCCTGGATATCTCCAGGGTTGGGGCCTCAGCTATCTCCCTGGGCAACCTGTTCCAGTGTTTTACCACACTCATGGTAAAGAAGTTGTTCATAACATCCAATCTAAATCTGCTGTAATCTCAGATCATTGCGTCTCATCTTACCACTTCAGGCCTTCGTTAGCAGTCCATTTCCAGTCTTCTTGTAGGCCCCCTTCAGGTACTAGAAAGTCACTATTAGATCTCTCCAGAGCCTTCTCATCTCCAGGCTGAACAACTCCAGCTCCCTCAGCCTGTCCTTGCAGCCCTTTCCTGTGTAGAGGGCTGCAGAGCTGGATGCAGTACTCAAGGTGACGTCTTACCACAGCAGACGTGTCAGAATCACTTTTTCTGATCTGCTGGCCACAATTGTTTTGGTGCAGCCTAGGATGTGATTGGTCTTCCGGGCTGCAAGCATCCACTGTTGGCTCATGTCCAGCTTCTCATCCACCAGCACCTCCAAGTCCTTTTCTACAGAACTATTCTTAATTTTCATCATCCCCCAGCCCATAGTGATATCTAGGATTGCCCCAAACTAGGTGCAGGACCTTATACTTTGTCTTATTGAACCTCTTAAGATTTTCCTCATCCTACCAGAAGCTTTGATAAATATTACTGTGTATTAATAATAATCTTGTTATTGATAATAATTAGTAATAATATAACATATAATAATATAAATAACATTATTAATAATATTTTTTCCAGTATGAACTGGAAATAACATGCAATGTCACATACTAATCAAGTATTTCAGATAGAGGCACTAACAGTGTGAATATACCTTTATTTCAGCAAACTAAAATAGACACAACTTCTTATGTGTTTTCTTTCAGCATCAATTCCTTCTTCCCCATAAACACTGTTTTTGTGATGCCTAGTAAATGAGAGCCTTTAATAAAGAAATGGAGAAAGGGATAGCAGCAACTCAGTATATAATTTAAGGTGAAGAACCAGAAAGTTTGATATAAGTGGCCCCAATCCAGGGAGATCTCAATATGAATATTTAACAGCCTGCAACTGAGCAGTCCCACTGAACACATAACATCAATTGTCAAATTTATGAGTCTTTAATAAAATTTGTGCCCAACAGCATGCCAAATGGTAGTGGTCCAACTACCCTCTGCTCTGCTATAGAATATCACATGGCACATTTTCTTCTCAGCCCGTTTAACTTTAGACACATAAATGAGTTCCCTAGGTAGGAATCTTATTACCCTTCTCTGCCCTGTAATCCCCCTCCTATATAGAGAAATGTGCATTCATAGCATGGCTCTGGGAAAACAAGATCTAAGTCACCCTTTATATGCATTGTATCTCCATGGTCAGCAGAAAGGACCCCTAGACCCTTGGCTGCTCTCTAGGGGTTTCCATTAAGCATCTAAAGAGGAATCTATCCAGGTCACTTTGTGTATTTTTCAGGTTATGTTCTCAGTGCCAGAGATTGACCAGTTCTATCAGGGATTAGAAAATCTGGGCATCTTGATGTAGGAAAGAGCATATTGCACACTTAGATGCTGCACCACCTACGGTGTTCAAAACAGTTCTAGGACATACTATGCTTAACTAGCAATATCTGAAGGAATCCTACAGGAAGGCTGGAGAGGAACTTTCTATAAGGGTGTCTAGGGATAGGACAAGAGGAAAAGGTTTTAAGATGAGGGAGAGTATGTTCAGACTGGATCTTAGGAAGACATTCTTCAGTTCGAGGGTGGTAGGACTCTGGAATAGACTGGCCAGGGAGGTTGTGGATGCCCCCTCCCTGGGAGTGTTTAAGGCCAGGCTGGATGAGGCCTTGAGCAGCCAACTGTAGTTGAGAGGCATGGAGGTTGGAGTAGATGATCTCTACAGTCCCTTCCAACCTAAACGATTCTATGATTTTAAAACAGAGGTTTGTGTCTCCCAATGTGACTAGATCAAGAGAATTAAGCTGGAAAATGCTTACAGCTATGAAGCATTTAAACTACTTGTGATAACAAAAGAAAGTTCAGAATATAATGTTGGCTATCAGTAAATCATAACATTAAGCAGATGCACAGGTGATGAAATACAGTAGGAATTTTTGTTCATGTTACAGGGAATGTAAAGAATTAAATATTTTTCAGAAAAGGGAGATTTGCAAACTTAGTCTTGCTAAAAGCAGAGTCTAGGTGGAAGTTAGTTTAACCCTCAAAAAAATTCCATTAGAGCTTTCTATGTTGTATCCCCATTGCCTGTACCAGCCAGATGTTTTGCACTAAATCAGAAACTTGTTGCTTGGCAGGAATGTGTCTGTATCATATTCTGAGCCTCTGTGAGTTCACAAGTTCACATCTTCTCTATGAACAAGAAGAAAGCAAGAGGACAGAGCTACAATGTGATCTAATACAACCTGGGAAATCTTGGATCTTCAGTTAAGTCAGTGCCATTGGATGCTTTGAGCAATTTTTGCAGCATAAAATTCTGAATGAATCATAGCAAGGGTCATGTGCATGAAAGAAAACAAAGGGTTTTATTCCCTGGAGAATCACCCAGAGAGGGTGCAACTGAAATAAAGAGAAATACAGAAGATTCTGATGTTAGGATAATCTTGGTGCAACATCTGTCACCCCACTAATCATGAGGGTCAATTCAGTTGAGGTGGCTGGCCAGGCAGGTGTCCCTTTCCTCCTTCACTGCTCTATGTATGCCCCTCCCAAAGCTCCACTCTTGATCTAAGAGGACAACCTTCTCTCATGTATCTTATTTTAGTCTGGAGTAGGCTGAGGGTGGACCTTATTGTTCTCTACAATTACCTGAAAGGAGGTCATAGTGAAGTGGGTGTTGGGTCTCTTTTCCCAAGTAAGTGGTAACAGGACAAGGGGAAATGGCCTTGGGGGAGGCCAAGAGAAGTTTAGATTGGATATTAGGGAAAATATCCTAATTGGAAAAGTGGTGAGGCACTGGAATAGGCTGCCCAGAGAGGTGGTGGAGTCACCATCCCTAGAGGTGTTAAAAAACCATGTAGATGTGGGACTTTTGGGAGGTGGTTTAATGGCCATGGTGGTCTTAAGTTTACAGTTAGACTTGATGATCTTAAAAGTCTTTTCCAACTGAAATGATTCTATGAAAATTAATGCAGATACCTAAAACTCATTATAAATAATCCCATTGCCTCATCTGCTGCCTTGAGAAGGTGATTGCATGCTTGGCTGCTCCTCTCACTATGAGTCAGAAATAGAAAGGGGAGCCCACTTGGTTACAACATCAGTCTTCAGTCCAGTACAAATCAGTGTGAGTGTTGCTAGTTTTCTGAAGAAGCAGATTAGATTCTACATGAACAGTCATCAGCCACTTAGATATGGCATCAAAAAATATACCGGTAAGGGATAATATGAGATAGATACACAAAAAAAAATAAGTCATCGCTGAGTAATTTCATAATCCTTTATGTACTGGAAATTATGCTGTTTCTTAAAGTTTTATAATAGCTGATCCAATTTACACCTTGTTCCATGTCTTGTATCTTGTGCAAAGTAAGAGAAGCATGACTCTGCCAGATCTATTTTAAATGAGCAGGTTATCCGAGGGACAGCAATGTGCCCTTGTGACCAAGAGAGCCAACAGCGTTCTGGGGTGCATTAAGAAAAGTGTGTCCAGTAGGTCTAGGGATGTTCTCCTCCCCCTCTGCTCTGCCCTAGTGAGACTACACCAGGAATACTGTGTCCACTTGTGGGCTCCCAAAGTGAAGAGATACAGGGATCTGCTGGAGGGACTCCAACAGAGACCTACAAGGAAGAAAGACTGAGAGACCTGGGGCTTGTTTAGTCTTGAGAGGAGAAGGCTAAGACAGGATCTTATCTATGTCTGTAAATAAATGAGGGGTGGGTGTAAAGATGAAGGTGTCAGTCTCATTCCAGTGGTGCCCAGTGATAGGACAAGAAACAACAGGGATAAGCTAGAACACAGGAGTTCCACCACAACGCAAGGGGATACTTCTTTATGGTGAGGGTGATGGAGCACTGGAACAGGCTGCCCATAAAAGTTATGGAGTCTCCTTCTCTGGAGCCTTCCAAAACCTGCCTGGATGTATTCCTGTGTGGCCTGCCCTAGGTGATCCCATTTTGGCAGCAGAGGTTGGACACGATCTCTGGAGTTCCCTTCCAACCTCTAACATTCTATGATTCTGCAATTCTGTGATTCTAGTCAATATGTCTTCTCTTATCATCTTTAGTGTGTTTTAAGAGGTATATTCAAAACAACTGGATAGTTTGTCTGACCCATCCCAGAAATGTCATATAGAAAAATGTATCAGAAAGTGATCAAGATTCCATTTTTCATAAGTGAAATTGATCTTAATTGCCTGATGTTTGAATGTTCAGACAAAGGCCTTTTTGGGAGTAGTTTTTTGAGATTATGAGTATCTGCTACTGCCACTAAAACTAGATATTCTTAGCTCCTTGAATGCAGGTTTTAATGGGCACAAGTTAAGCATCAAGATCTATACTCACTTTTGAAAACTCTGAGGTTTCAATCATGAAAATATGAGAACAGTTGTCTAGTTTTTGTCATTTATCTGGTATCTTTATGCAAATGATTCTAAAGATATTTTGTTTTAGTTTCAGTTACAATTACAATTGAAGGCCAGCTTATTATTGAAAAAGTCCTCATTTAAATAAATTGTTTCATGCCAACTTTATTTTCTGGGTGTTTTTTGTTTGTTTTTCCTCTTATGGTTTTCTGCCTCTTAGTATTTTTCCTGTTTTGCTAGTCTACAGAGCTTCTCTAACTCTTGGCTAATAGTCTCTTAAAATGCATTAAAATTTCTTGTTTACATTTTAATGCCCTGGTATTTTTGTTCATCTATCATTCTCTTGTACACTTTTTATACTTCAACACATGGAAGAATTTGCATTAAACAGTTTGCCTTAAAATAACATTCTTCATAGAACACACATATTTTAGGTATTTTTCTCTCAGAACTTTTTGGCAATATTTTTTCAGCTTTGTGTAACATCTACCAGACAAGAAATGAGACACTCACTTCATGAGTGCAGATGTTTCTTCTCATTTTTGTTTTTACCTAATGTTTTTAATCAAATTATTGTGCGTTATCTTCTTTTTCTCTTGTTCTCCCTAAGAAACCTTTCAATTTATACAACCAATTCTGGCAGTAACTTTAAATATGAAAAAGTTGTTTGCTTTATTTTTTTCTTTTGAAGTGAAAGGAATTTTATCATATCAGAATTATTTGCCAAAAACTGTAAGTGACCTGAGAAATAAATCGTCTTGCATAGATCAGTCAAGCCATCTCTCAGGAAAAGTAATTTGGATGAAGTATCAGTATCTCCTCAGTGGAATCCCTCTCAATCTAGCAGAAATACTGAAACAGATGCATTTTGTGATATGGTTCATCCTAAGGTGTGGCAAACAGCATCATTTTATGGACAGTTCTACCTGTCTTTTGCCTTTCTTCTACTTAGATGATCTTGCTGGTGAGTTACAACTCTTTTCCCTGAGCTTGCTACATTGCTTAGACAGAATAACAGGAGGGTCACAAAGATGATCAGAAGGCTGGAGCACCTCTGCTATGAGGACAGGCTGAGAGAGTTGGAGCTTTTCAGCCTGGAGAAGAGAAGGCTTTGAGGAGACCTTATAGTAGCCTTCCAGTATCTAAAAAGGGTCTACAGGAAGGCTGGGGAGGGACTATTTACAAGGTCTTGTTATGACAGGACAAGAGGTAATGGGTTTAAACTGGTAGAGGGGAGATTTAAATGGGATGTTAGGAGGAAGTTCTTCACAGTGAGGGTGGTGAGACACTGGAACAGGTTGCCCAGGGAGGGTGTTCAAGGCCAGGGTAGATGAGGCCTTGAGTGACCTGTTCTAGTGGGAGGTGTCCCTGCCTATGGCGGGGGGTTGGAACTGGATGATCTTTGAGGTCTCTTCCAACCTAGACCATTCCATGATTCTATGATTTCTATCAGAAGCCTCCAGAACCAAGTTCATTTTTCCTTTTGAGATCCAGCATACTCATGAAACCCTTTCATAAGAAATATGAGCTTTTTTTTTGGCTCACATTTTGTAGGGTTCCAATTGGCTAGAGATAAAGGGATTTAACCTTCCTTTGTAATATATAAAGGAATACTATAAAGCTAGATATTAAATTTTGCTATTTAATACCTGGTTTAAGCCCAACATTTTTTTCTGAAAAAACTAATGACCCCAGCAAATGCTGCAAAATTAAAGGTGTGAAAGTGTCATGTATATCTTTATACATAAGAATATAGCAGAACAGACTGAAATGGAAATAAATGGATAAAGCAAAGTATTCCTTGTGTTTGCATGGCTCTGAATGTCCTAAGACAGAGGAAATTAAACCAAACTTCTCATCTCTTAGATGACATCTAGAACTCCTAAGAATTATAGAGAATGCAAGTGGTGATAGGAAGCATGACTGCTGCACTTCATGCTGCATTTCAACCATTTTTCTGTGTCATAAGAATGTATATTCTGCAAAGTGGATATGAAAACTAAACATTTAGATGTCTCTGTGCTTCAAGATGGAGTTCTAATGATGCTCGACAAGAGCTACACACCTGCTCCAGGGATATGTAAGAAAGCCTACCAGAAGGCTGGAGAGGGACTGTTTACAAAGACCTGTAGTGATAGGATGAGTGGCGGTAGTTTGAAATTAGGGAAGAGTAGATTTTGATTGGAAGTTAGGAACAAGTTATTTACCTTGACAATGATGGAACACTCAAACAGGTTGCCCAGCATGGTAACTGAGATATTCAAAGGCAGGCTCAACAAGACTCTGAACAGCCTCATAAAGTGGAAGATGTCCCTGCTCACTGCAGCAGCGTTGGACTAGACGATCTGTGGAGGTCCTTTCCAACCCAAACCATTCTATGAATCTATGAAATTAATGTACATCTGCACCTATATTTAGATGCTTATACACAGTTATCATGGTCCATGCTATAGGCATTGGCAGAGTCACCTCTCAAGAGAAATCAATGCTATACAGTCATCCAGCAGAATAATTAAAAAACCCTGAAGTCTCGTTTTAGAAGCCAGGCAGATCAGTTACTTGGCTTCTCAGTCTTCCATTTTAAAAACAGAAAAGAGGAACACTTCTCAGTGTCTAAAAGCTACTAGAGTGATGGAAAATACCTTGGGTTTTCCTCTTTGGTACATTTTTCACTATATGAAAACTAATGACAGGATCTTATAACAGAGATTAAATTTCTTTGCAGAAAATTAGAAACTTGTCAAAATTATAGCAATGGCAAATACATTACAATGATTTAATGTATCATTCACTTGCTGGGAAATCCTCAAAAACCCTTTAAATCTATTAAATATATTCTAAGTGCATATTCTCAAGCAAATTGTGACTATCCTGAGAAATAAATTTGTTACCTCAAAAGGGTAATTTGATCCTTCTGGATGAATAATGTACAGACCACTTGGAGTTTTCGAAACTGAACCAACGGTATCTTTAATATGAGTGCAATCCAACCCTAGAGAACAAAGTATTTGATGAAGTTTGATAGTAAAATGCATTTAAAAAACCAAAAACAGCATAAGCAGAGAAATATTACTTCTCCTGTTAATGTAGGAATGATTTCAAATAGCGTTCACTTGGCATACAAACTTTAACAGCATGTTTTGTCATTAATTTACCTTATAAATGGGAATTCTCTTAATTCCATTAAGCTCAAATAGAAGTGTAAGTTGCATTGTATAGGGAAAGTTTTTTCCAATATTAATGAGCATGATGTAGAAACTAAGAGTTATGTATCTGGGTCATTCTACAGATTTTATTTGGGCAACACTTGTACTGAGAAAAAGAGGTATTACCCAGGGAAGGATGTCTTTTTCCTGCAAATATTTTTATTTATACTTGCAAAAGCCTTTATCTCATAATGCATACTTTAAAATCCCTTTGCTTCTAAGTGCCAAGTCTCTGCCGAACATAAGTACTCTGTACAGGCAGTAGGACTGCTTAGAGGTAGTTTCCTTCAGTTTGGATAGACAGAAGAAAGATTAACTGTCCAGTGTGCAAGGGACTTCCACCCCATTAGATGAAGGACATTGCAAATGCAGAACATGTTTCTCTTATCACTTACAAACTGATGATCATAGTTGGTATTTTGCATAAAAATCAACACAAGATGCTAAACAGGATGGCCAGAACTATCAGTGACAAATGATTTAAAACATTATTTATGATTACATTCTTAAACAGTTCACAGATTTTCCAGAGTTTAGGTTACTATTACAGAAAGAAATACAGTAAATGTTATAACAGCTTATCTCTCATTTAATCATCTCTTTGTCAAGACATAACAATTAAAAAAAAAAAAAAGTTAAAAAGAATACTTACCATGAGATTGAACTGTTTTGTAAGGAAGTGGATCCAGATGCCTCCTCAAAACTTCTGTGTTCAAATGAAGAAGTCTGTTCATGAGCTCATTTACCTGCAAATTCAAATAAAAGCGCTTTAATTAAGCTGCATTGAGGAATTCTACATTCTGAAATTGTATATTTTTTTACTCCTACTAAAATATAACCTCAAGTTAATTTTTGTGATGCATAAGGGATTCATGCGTTCATTAGGTGAATTGGTCAGAATTTTAAAACTTTTTTCATCCAAAACCATTCTTAAGAACAATTTTGATTAATTTTTTAAAAAATCATTCAGGTTTTTACCTCTACTGAGTGATGCACAGTGTTTGCAAACTATCAAAGCTGACAATGAAATAACATGCCACCTGCACAAATACAACTGGGCTGAAGATAGCAACCAGTGTGGGAGAACAGTCCTCCACTTACTCTACTACCATGTATGCCACTAAGATGTGGACCAGCTGGTGCTTAGCACTTGTCTTACAAATGGAACTGGCACCATAGGAGTGGTGAAAGAGACTCTAATCCCACTATTTTACAATACAAATGCTTAATTTGCCTCAGTTAGACAATATTGATAGTGATAAATAATATACATCTTTACAATAAAGAAAAACATACCTGATTAGAAAGGTAATCCAAAGAAGACTGTTGATCATGCATCATGTCTCTAACCATTTTTTTTGTACTTCTTGCATATTCAGCGAGAGAGTTCTGCAAGTTTCCTTTAAAAGAAATAATGTTCAACCACTTTGTCATCATAAATCTAGAAATATTCTTGACTGAATGATGACACACTCATTTATGGTATCAAAGTGAACACTGAAGGTACTTAACCTCAAGGTACTTAAAAGTTAAACCAAAGTAGTACAGAGACCACTAATTAAAGCCAGAGATGCTAAACGCCTCAAGTCTTGCTGGTTGCATTGAAGACAGCATAAGAAGTGGTAGCTTCTCTTAAGGACTGAATAATTTGATCTTACACATCAGAAGCTTGGATGACCAGTTAATGGGTATCACAGAAATACAAATTCAAATTACAAAAGACATATATTTCAAGTTCCTGTCATCCTATATTTATCCATTCACTTTGCTACTCCTGTTTTTTGCCCCAATGCCAAAAATAAAATTAAATTTAAAAGGAAAGCTGTCAGCTAATTAATAGTACATATTAAAAAATCATATGTGAAATACAAGAATTTTGCAGTTTTTTTCCTGAGGCACATTACATCATTTACTGTGCAGTTTGTGAAGGCAGTGAATAGAAAATGTTCTCCATGAGTACTTATAAAAGGCAGTATGAAGAATAAATTTAATCCCACTTTAACTAAATCCCACCTAACTCCCCCACACTTGACTGTGACTGGGCAGACGCCCTACTCTTCCACTCAATGGAGAGAGCCACTGACATTCAGAGGGTAACACGGATCTCAGTGGGCTATGTTGATGCCTGAATTTGCCTGAATTCACTAGTGATTATAGAAAGAAACTGGCATGATTATAGTTTAACTGCCACACCAGCTGCACCCCAAAACACAGTACCCCAAAATTTCTGAACAATTCTCAGCCTAGGCAGCAGAGTCAAAGGCTGTCACATGCTCAAGAAAATGAGCAAATTAGCACAGCAGAGCAGAGCAGAGCAGGGAATTGCACAGCATGGCATTGCAGAGCTTGTTGCTGAGAGTATTCTTTATGAATACATACTGCACATGTAATGTTTTTCCCCTCGTAAAGTTTTAGCTTGAACATCATCACATGGTACAAAGCATTGTTCTTTTTGTTTTGAAATAGCTGCAGATTGATTTTTCTCTTCTGCTTTGAGTGGATTTTCCACATCTTCAACAGTCCTTGTTCCCTGTTGTACCAAACAATGGAGGAGGAAATAAGTTGATCATAAAGCATATATAAAATAGATCGGCCTGCCAAAATGAAGCAGATTACTCCATGGGATCTTCCTTGAACTCTGTTTTTCTAAAGCTTTTTATCAAACAATAATTAACAGAGCTGAGACCAAGGCCTGTTATGTGGCTTCTGCTTAGACATACTTCACAGGAGACAGTGTCAGAAGTAAAAAACAACCTCTGTAAATTTTTTTAAAATACCATTAACATTTCTTGCAAAGTACTCTACCTTTGAGCACTTGGCAAATCTTACATTTAAGAAGCTCACGTTTTAGTAATTGCTACACCAAACAGGTATTTCAAATGTTAACAAAGTTATTTTCACTGTAAAGGAGCAAGCATCTGGATCTACCACATATTTTAAAAAGACTTTCACTCCTGAAAGTCCCTAAATTAATTTTATACTCCGATTGTAGAAATACATGCACAACTTACTAGTCTATGCACACAAGCAGTCCCAGGCATATTTGTGGACAGAGTCAGCATTTAAAAACTATTTGTAATGCTCTTATAGAGGAGAGAATAAAGGTACAGTACTCACAGGATCACAGTTGTCTGAAGTAGTAACAAGAAAAACATTGGCAAATGTAGTTGTATTTATTAATGTTCTCTTCAAATAGTATTTTTGTATTTAATATTTTCTTCCACAGTGCCATGTGACATAAAGCAAGGGAATTCCTCTGACTCATTACTTAAATAATAAAAGTAATTCCTGAAATATGTGTCATTGACAAAAGACTAAGAAACATATTTTCATTTGAGTCTTTGTTTGTTGATTCCATCATCCAAGCAAAGCATTGTAGCATATTCATATATTGTGCTTTAAAATGGAAATAGGATCCCTAAAAAGTAAAGACTTTAATGAAAAAGAAAACTTATTTAGGCCTGAGTATATCTTCAGTTGTTCTACTCTCCTGCTTTAGGTTTCTCTTTCTGGTATTGGTACTACTTTGGCAAAGCATAAAACAGCTGTTTTCCTGATTTTTGCTTTTAAAAAGAGAAAGTGAGAATTACAGAAAATTGTTAATAAGGAGATTTAAATACCACTCCAACTTTTTTTTTTCCAACAAAACAAAAATGAAAACAGTTACTGAATTCTTAATGTAATTGCCTTTTGTGCCTGGAGGTGCTAGAGAACTAAAATAATTTGTTTCTTTACTTTTTAAATAAGTAATAAATAAATAAAATTCTATAAGAGTTATACATAGATCACTTAAAACTTAGAAACAGATCACTTGAAACTGTGGTTTGTTCCAGGGCTTTATCACATGTACTCACCAGATGTTCAATTACATACCATCAAGCAAATATTCTTAATATTTATTTTTAACAAAAGTCAACAAGAAACAGGCAATTAAGGCTGACCTCATCAATTCAAGCAAAAGCAGTGACAATGCCAAATCCAATAGTTACTCTGCATTTACAGATGAGATAAAAAATGTGGCCTACTAAACTGTGCTGAAGGGCATTATCACAAAGTGTTCAAATGCACTGAATTCCTACAATTTCATGTAGTTTATTTTCTCTGTTTGAAAATACCTGATTCTTCTGTATTTTTGTATCTGTCCTGAGTAAAGCACTCTGCATTTTAAAAACATGTCACTTTTCTGAGAATTCATTTTGTTATATTATCTTACCTAAGCAAAGTAATTGAAACATCTTACCTTAGATGAAGAAGGTTTGACATTACTTATGACAGTCTCTCCTAAACTGAACAAAAAAATGTGAAGACAAATCAGTGAAGTTACCCTAAAGCAGTTCATCTTTTACTTGAAGAATGCAAACGTTTTGTCGGGTTTCAAATTTCCGTGGAAAGAATTGTACACTATGAACTCCTGAGCTAACTATTTGGGAATGTCTGCAGCACAAGGAAGAGCCAACACATCACTCCTTTTTAATGCCTGGATTTAATAAACAACATTTCAATTACACAGTAGATTTTATATGCCACTGTTTGTAGTCTGAGAATAATAACTGCTTATCAATTCTGTATGACATGCCAAACACACATATATTTGTTGTGGTAAAACTGTGACTGATTTTATTATATTCTGTGTTTTATCATTGGTATATGTTTGATATTAAGTAGTTCTGGGCTACTTGAAAGAAGAACTAGTATTAATGGATGTTTTCATATTTTTACAAAGGTCTTTATCACTAAACCGATGATGATTATATTGGTGTGGTGGTAGTACATTAAAATAGGCTGTGGAGGCAATTTTAGAATAAGCCACCAAAGAAATTAAAAGTAGAAAATTTAAAGTAATACCTTGTATTACAAAGAAATTGTTTACCAGGAGGAGAACAGTAGTCCCTTAGTCTCATTGGCAGCCCATCTATAGGAACATAGGTATTGAAAGTGAGACAGTCATTCAAACAAAATGGGGTTTTTTTATCCCTGAAGGATGTTTAACTATGTCAGTGACAAGGACAGAGGAATCGAGTGCACTCTCAGCAAGTTTGCAGATGACACCAAGCTGTGTGGCACAGTTGACTTGCTAGAGGGCAGGGATGGCATCCAGAAGGACCTGGACAGGCTGGAGAGGTGGGCCCAGGCCAACCATATGAAATTTAACAAGGCCAAGTGTAAGGTCCTGCACCTGGGTCGCTGCAATCCCAAGCACAAATCCAGGCTGGGTGGTGAGTGGCTGGAGAGCAGCTCTGAGGAAAAGGCCCTGGGGGTCTGGGTGGATGAGAAGCTCAACATGAGGCAACAGTGTGCACATGCGGCTCAGACAGCAACTGTGTGCTGGGCTGCATTAAGAGAGGCATTACCAGCAGGGCAAGGGAGGGGATTCTCCCCCTTTACTCTGCTCTTGTCAGACCCCACCTGGAGTACTGTGTGCAGTTCTGGAGCCCCCAGCACAGGAAGGACATGGAACTGCTGGAGAGAGTCCAGAGGAGGGCCACAAAGATG
>VWZI01011220.1:199395-216538 GCA_013396835.1 Psilopogon haemacephalus | reverse complement strand
CCTCCCTGGAGGTGTTCAAGTCCAGGTTGGATGAGGCCTTGAGCAACCTGTTCTAGTGTGAGGTGTCCCTGCCTATGGCGGGGAGTTGGAACTGGATGATCTTCGAGGTCTCTTCCAACCTAAACCATTCTATGATTCTATGATGTCAAAGTACAAGAGAATGCCCTGAAAAGGAATAATAATAAATGTAATCCACAGAAACTTAATTAAATATATGAGACACAGTACACTCAAATCTACTGTTTTTGTAACTTAAAAACTGGATCTGGTATTTTAACCAAAGACACAAATAATCATCCAGCCTGGCCTTGAACACATCCAGGGAGGGAGCAGACACAACCTCTCTGGGCAACCTATTCCAGTGATGAAAAATGGAAAGTTCATAAGAGATACAAGATACTTACAACTCCTTATGTACATGTGAGAGTTTAAATTGTTTGTGATCTGGCTGAATATTCTAACATACCACTGTGAGACACACTGCCTAAAGGATCATCAGAATACACTGTGCCAACACCAGCTTTCACTGGCATAGCCAAATTTGTCTTGATACTGTGGTTCATCTCTATCCCTGTCTGAATTTGGAAAACACTGGAGATAGCTTTTGCTACAAAGAGATTTGAAAGCAATTCTGAGAGGGATGTTAAAGCAGCTGTAAAAACAGATTTTAATCTACTTTTTAATCCAATGTTTTCTCTCAAAATTAATAGCTGAAGGACACTAAGTACCCATACTTTGCCTCTCCCTCAGAGGAGTGCATTCAGCTGCCTTTGAAATTCCCATCAACTTTTTTTCAGTATCTCTCAAAATCAATTTTTTTGTTTGGTCTCTAGTATCATATGGCACATCATAGTTTTACAGTATAAGTATTACTAGAATTTAGCTAGTGTATCAGCTGTATCTCTCAAGAAGCTGTAGGTTGCAATCCATACTTAAGTTTCAGGAAGAAGGTGGGAAGATTTTCATGTTAAATATATGACATTATGGGGAATGAGGAGCTATGTACTGGTTTGAGGTTAACTGGAATATTTTAATAAGAGAAATTAAGTTATAGGCTGTGGAAAGAAAACATTGATGATGTCTACTTCACTCATAGGTTTGCTGACAGATACAAAAGTAAGAACGCAAACATAGATAAGACAGAGCCGCTCGGGTCTGAGTTCTGGCTGTTGGTCTCTCTCTTTCCTTGCCTTCTAGCTGAATCTGTATAACCCAACTAATCAATTCCTGCTTCTAGCTCCCCTGGCCGATGTTTTGTGTTTACCTGGCATGTAAGACAAATAAGATTGGTGGGAGGGGAAAGGTGGAGGGGTAATTGGGAACCCCTCTTGGGGACTCTGATCTCTGGGAGGGGCATTGTGTTTCCGTATTACCTTTTTACTGCATATAACTGTAAATATTTGTAATACATTGTAAATATCTTCTTGTATATTGTGCTATCTGTAAATATAAAGCCTCATTCATTAACTTCCAGCTGGTTAAGTCTAGTCTGGGTGATTTCAAACATGGTGGGGAGTGGGGAGTGGGGAGGGGGATAACTCCTGAACCATCACAAGTTGGTATTCCTCTTCCCATGCACAGAAAGAAGAAGAGATGAAAAATTTCAGGACAGAATGGTTAAAATGGTCATAACATTGACAGAACTTCTCCTGTTCAGTTGCCTGCACAGTTAAACTGAAGCTTGGAGGAAAGCTAAAGGGCATTAGCAGATTAATCCCCCACTGGAACAAGAATGAAAGAAAAATAGCTATGCTCCAGCCTTCAGATCAGATCTGTAATAAATTCAGAATCTATCCCACAAAGATTTAAGAGTTGATCTCTATCCTTCATGGGAATATCAGTCTCTAGCCCACAATAAAATTTATTAAACTTCTTTCAAACCGCTGGACCTTCCATTTTGTAACCTCTTGAGATCAGGCTGCTTGCTGTCCCAGAATAATCATACAGTTCTGAAATATATGGCCCCTAGCTAGTTGCCTCTCATCCCACAGTCTGAAAAATGTGAGGTTACTCATCCAGAGGAATTATCTAATAAGTATAAAGGAGGGCTATGAAGAAGAAAAAGAGAAAGAAAAAAAATACATAAACACTATTTTAAATTCTAAATTTCAGAAGGTATCTAAGGTTAAGCTGCAAGTTGTGCTGGATATGATAAAAAGTTGCTCAAAATCTCAAGAAGATGACATTCTACCAGTATGAATTGACCATGTACTTGAATCTTCCCAGGTGTGACATGGGCTTAAATTCTGCAGCTCTGCTTCAGTCCTGTTTGGGAGACCCAGTGCTCCATACCCATAAAGCTCTCTACTGCATCCTTAATGAAACACTTTATTTTATCAGGCAAACGGGGATTTTAAAAGGATATGTGGGTTGAAAAGCATATGCTAGTGAGGTGACAACCAGTCTTCTACCGGCAGCACACAAGAGCTCAGACTGGGCAAAGAGGTGGTGGATTTGGGGATGGTATTCTGAACTAGAAGTAAAAGACTTTTTAAAGTCACCCTCTCAACTCTGGTAACTGGGGTATTATAAATATTAAGTATATTTGGCAAACTGAGTGGTCTTGAATGTAAAAAGGTAATAGTAACACCTACTTCAAATGCTGTGCTACAAATATATGGGGCTGGGGAGGTGTGGGGGGGAGTGGGGGTGTCTGCAGAGAAAAGTATTTTACAAATGCAGAGTACTATTTTTACCCTCCTAGTCAAAGACATGGAACAGCTGCCCAGTGAAAAAGAGAGTAATTGGTTTAAACTCAAATACAACAGCCAAGAAACATCTCACCAGGAAATGACCAAGGCATTTAGCCTTTTGCTGACAGCTCATCCAAAGCATGGCAGTATCCCAAGACGACACCCTGCTCTGCATGAAAAAAACACACTTTAATACGCTTTTATTTTTAGATTGTTGTTCGTCTAACTCAAGCCAAGACATCTTTCTGTATTTAATCAATATTTTTGTTATTTTTGTTTGTTTTTTGTATTGGGGTGGGGTATTTTTGGGGGTTTGTTTGTTTGTTGGCTTGTTTTTTGCATCCACTTTTCCTTGCTCTGAGATTTTTTTTAAAATAGTTTTTTTCCCCTCTTAATTAGAATTCTTTACCGTCAACAGACTTGACTCAGACCCGCAGGGCCACAAGCAGCAAATAGGCTCTGGGAGGTGTTTTGTTTGCCTTACAAAATTACTGAGAAACATTGTTTTTTCGGACACTTTTTCGGTTTTCGTTTTGATGGTGTCCTGTTACTGACACAAGTGCGGACAGGGTGCAAAGTCCGCTGAGAGACGAGCAAGAAGTGCATCAGCCCGGTCCTTGAAGGTCCGGGCAGGCACGGAGGACGCCCAGCGACTGAGCGAGGTATCCAGGCCTCACTTCCGACCCAGCCCCAGCGGGAACGCTCCGTACCCGCCGCACCCGCGCCGTTCCTCGCGCCTGGTTTGAAGCCTAGTAAAGGCAGCGTCAGCCAAACCGCCACCGCCGGCCCCTCAGACACTGCCTGCGGCGCCCTCCGCCGCTCCCTCGTCGTCTCCCCAGGCGGTCCCCGAGGTCCCCTCGACCAGTCTCCACCGCGTCCTCAGCCGCTCCCCTACTGTCCCCTTATCCGCTCCCCTGCCGTTCCCTCAGCCGCTCTCCTGCCGCTCTGCCGTCATCCCCTCAACCGCGGCCCCGCCCCGTTGCGAAGGAAGCGGCGTCTCCGGTTGCTACGATGGCAACAGCACGCTCAGAGCGGCGCTAAGGGACACCGATAGCAGCGCACTCCTTAATGGGGGCGGTGGGCACAGGAAGCTGAATGGAGCCAAGCGGGAAGCCTGGCAAGGCGACATGGAGGCAAACCGCCCCCGGTTGCCTCCGGGACGGCGGCACGGCTGGCGGCACGGCTGGCAGGCCGAAGCTGGATACGAAGGGGGCTGTGTATCCTTTCGCGGACTCGGGCGGGCGTGAGGGGCTGGGGCGGGTTTGTTGAAGGTGACGGTGGAGCGGTGAGTGTGGGCTGCCCGCAGGCTGCCTGTCTCGGGAATGGCCTGCGTGCGGAGAGCAGGGACCGTGTGTGGCAGGTCCTTGTCCTTCCTGCGTCCTGATGAGGTGGCGAATAGAGCCCTGATGCCGCTGAGAGCCCGTGGGGAGCGGTGGGGCAAGGGCAGTGGTGGCACAGCCCCTTCCCAGCCAGCCCCGTGATCAGGGATTGCCTCTGGGATAGCTTCAAGTGAAACATGCTTTGGGGTTTTCAAACTGCTGTAGAAAAGCACATTTATTGGCCGACTTCAGAGGTTTTCTTCAAGATTCAGATACTGCACTGGGAGTCTATTTTCCGTCCTTAACCTGGAGATCCTTGTTGGTAACAAATACTGACATACATTCAAAGCTGCACCTGTACACTGCTGCTTAAATCATTAGTGCCATAAGGCAGGTCTGATCTTGCTTTTGTTCAGTGATATTAATGAATTTCAGTGTAAACAACTAATTCCTGGTGGGAGAAGCTGGTTTTACTATTGAAACATTTTCTGTGTGATGCATGTACCCATATATTACTGTGGTGGTTTGCCCCTGGCTGGGGGTTCAGGTGCTGCTCTCTCACTCCTTGTTTTAGATGTACAGGGGTGAGGGAAAATACAGCCCATGGGTCAAGATAGGAGCAGTTTAACAGTGCACAAATTAATGCATAGGCCAGGGGTGGAAGCAAAAACAAACAAATAATATTCTCCAATTAGCAGATGATGTCCAACCACTTCCCAGGAAGCAGGGCTTCAATACATGTAGCAATTGTTCTGGGGGACAAACACCATCAACAAATGCCCCCTACTTTATGCTTTTAGCTTTTGTATCTGAGGTTATGTCATATGGTATGTAGTACCCCTTTGTGGTCATTTTGGGTCAGCTGGCCTGGTGATGTCCCCTCCAAAGATCTTGCTTATACTTAAGCCTACTCTTGGGGGGAACGCTGGAAAAGCGCAGCCTTGGTGTTGTGCGAGCACTGCTCAGTAGTAGCCAAAACACTGGTGTGTTATCAACACCTTTCCAGCTACCACTACAAAACACAACACTACAGAAGATGCTGTGGGGAGAACTAGCTCCATCTCAACCAAGCCAAATACAGTTACAGGTTTAGATAGCAACAGATTGACATCTCTTCAAATAATAAAGGTGAGACTTTTCATCTGCTGATTCCCTGAAACATGAGTGCAAAGCCTCTGTTACAATCATTGTAAATAGCAAAATGCAATTACACTTTTTTGCTGGATGAACATAAAGTTATTATGACTACAATATATTATTATGGGACCAACCCTTGTGCAGGCATATCAGCATTTTGTATCTCATAGATAAAGTTTACCCTTTCTCCAAAGCTATATACAGTTAATCAGACAGGCTATTATTTCTTCTAACGAGGTGTTTGGCACAGTTTACATTGTCCTTAACAAAATACTAGAGATAGAGCTTTAACATTTAATTTTGAATGGGATTTAGAAGAAGAACGTCGCACATTGAAAGAAAATCAAAAAACATGTCGGAATAGGGCACAGAAATATTTGATAGAGACAAACAGAAGAAGAAGGTAAGTGACAAGGGTTCGTTTGGTGGGAGCTTGTTAAAAAAAAAAACAACAACAAAAAAAAAACACCTTGAGACAGCTCAATATAATCCTTCTATTTGCATGTTCAGTTTGTTAAATAGTCTCATTGCTTTGTTCTAGAGGAATCTAGGCTGAAAAGTTTAACCAATCCAGTTTCTTGCTATAGGACAAATACAATATAAAAAGATTCTGATGCACTTGTTACTTCTTGGAAGTTTACTGTAGTCACCTGTTGTATAAAGTAAAGGTAAGCAGCAGTTTCACCTTGTGGTTCTGTTCTGCATTTCTAGTGTTCTTCTATTTTTTATTAGCTTCAGTGGATGTACAAGAAATGCATTCTGGTGTGCAGTATGGGTCAGCAGGCAGACAGCTGTCACTGCCTTCTGGACCACATGCATGACACAACAGCTGCATAGCCTCCCCTGCATGGCTTTGTGCTCCCACTTCCTGATATACACAATGCAAAGTCTTTCTAGAATGTGGTTGTTCTGTATTGACATTTTAAATAGAACTTTGAATATTTTGCCTTTCTATACACACAGGAATTCAAAGACATGAGCTATTCTGTGACAAATGGATTAAGTAAATTATAAACTTAGATCCATCAGTGAAGTGCTGTAAGTAATTAGGCATGGAAGGCTTTCCCATAGCATTGGAACCATATTCACAAAACCAGGAGAGTCATCTGTATAAACTGTAGAGGGAGGTGGGTTCCTCAGTGCATGACCCAAGCCTCAGACCAGGTTTCTCTGCCTAGTAATACCTTGTTAAGGCCTGTCCTCCACAGTTCTTGTAATAGATGATTTCTGTTTTACAGTGTTTACTTACTGAAATATGTTGATAGCTCATGAGAGGCAGTAGATATTGTTTATACTGCCATAGTAGCTCAACAGTGTATGCTATTAGCATATGTTTTGAAATATAAAGAAAAATGGAAGAGGAAGTATAGTCACGTGGGAGTGATTAAAGACAGTGTGTGACCCACAACCTTTCCAGATAATAAACTGAGTCTCAGCTGAAAGACTAAATACCTTATTTAGTTTTCTGGAACAGTACCACTGCACATCTCAAATGAACACTGTTTATTGTATTACTGGTCTTGAAATATTATACTGTAATGTAGAAGCAAATACCAGACAGCTTGCATATTTTTGACAGCCTGGTGTAGTTAAACTAATACTCATTGATCCATAAATACATTTCCATATGTATTTCATTGCAGCCTTAAAAAGGCTGCAGTATTTCTCAGGTGAGCTAATTAAAAAATTAGGTATAGTATAAATAAAATGGAATTGTTTCCATTGTGACAATTAAGAATGGTATAACTAAGAATAAAACAAGCAGTTCAGATGGAAGTCCCTGGTGACAATCTTCTCCTAGTAACTGAGGAGTTATTTGTCTAATAACAGAAAAGTAGTAAATGCATACAGTTAAGCTGTTAAAGATAATTCAAAATTAAGGGTCATTGTGTGTATGGAGGAAAGTAATTTGGACATAAAAAGTTCTTTGAAACTGAGTATTTTTTTCCTGACAGTTGTGCAGATAGGGAGTGATTGGTTAACCATCAAATCTGGGTATGAGCCAAGATCCATTACAATTTTAATGCATATAAAGATGTTAGGTATGATGATGGTTTCTCAAGAATAGCATGACTTCCTTAAGTTCTCACCTGTCAGCACCCTAAATTCTCCCTGACAGGGCTTACAGGCATATCAGAATTTATTCTCAGCATTGCTAGTTTATAATTTCAAAACTGAAATAGTTTCTTTTATGCATTTTTCTTTCAATGTATGGAGAGTAGACATGAGTGCACTGTAAAGTATGACAGCCTGTTTTCTAATTCTAACCTTAACACAGAAGGATTGAGCTTGGAAGGGACCTCTTAAGAGGTATAATTGTCCTGGTTGGAAAAGACCTCTGAAAAGTACCATGTCTGCACATTTTTTTAACATCTCCAAGGACAATGACTCTGCCACCTCCCTGGGCAACCTGACCACTCTTTCAGTAAAGAAAATTTTCCTAATACCCAATCAAAACTTCCCCTGGCACAGTTTGAAACCGTTTCCTTTTGTTCTATCACTTGATACTAGGGAGAAGAGACTAACCCCCCACCTCACTACAACCTCCTTTCTCCTAGCTGTAGAGAGCAACAAAGTCTCCCCTCAGCCTCCTCCAGACTAAACAATCCCAGTTCCCTCAGCTGCTCCTCATAAGGCTTTCCTCCAGATTCTTCACCAACTTCACTGGACTTCTCTGGATATGCTCCAGGAACTCAGTATCTTTCTTGTAGGAGAGGCCCAAAACTGAACACAGTCCAAGGTAAGGCTTCACCAGTGCTGAGTACAGGGCCACCTCCCTGCTCTTGATGGTGACAGTATTCCTCACACAGGCCAGGATGCCATTTGCCTTCTTGGCCACCTGAGCGCACTGCTGTCTCATGTTCAGATAGCTGTCAACCAGAATCCCCAGGTCTTTTGATGGGCATCTTTCCAGCTACTCTCTTACAGTCCTGTAGCATTGCATGGGGTTGTTGTCCACCTATCAAGTCACAGGCAGACAGTTTCTCCAGGAGCATGCTGTACAAAAGATTTTCAAAGGCTTTACTGAAGTCCAGATACACAACATTCACAGGCTTTCCCTCATCCACTGAGCTGGTCACCCTGTTCTAGAAGGAGAACATGTTTGTCAAGCAGGACCTGCCCTTCATGAATCCACACTGTCTGGGCCTCATCACCAGGTTGTCCTGCATATGCTGCATAGTGGCACTCAAGGTGATCTGGTCCATGACCTTCCTTGGCAACAAGGTCAGACTGACAGGTCATAGTTCCTGGTTTCTCCTTCTGGCCCTTCTATAGATGAGCATCATATTTGGCAATCTCCAGTCATCTGGGACCTCCTCATTTAGCCAGGACTTCTGGCAAATGACAGAAAGTCATTTGTCGAGTACTTCCACCAGTTCTCTCTGTACCCTTGGGTGTATGCCAGCTGGCCCCATAGGCTTATGTATCTGTAAGTGGCACAGCAGGTCACTATTTCCTCTTGGATTAAGGGGCCGTCATTCTGCTCCTCACTCCTATCTTCCAGCTCAGGCTGGCTCTTCCTGTTTATTCCTTCATCATATCCTGGGACTGGGGGGGATAGAGGAGAGCATAAGGAGTGCTCCCAATCTCTAACCAGTCATCCCAAGGGCTGCAAAGTCTGTCTTGATTGCCCCTGGGCTTCTTGTCATTACTTCCATCACTGCCTAGCTGAAAGATCAGCAATGGCTGTTAGGCTGAGGGCTCATATGATCATATGATCTAAACCTTTGCTCAAGAAGGGCCACGTAGAGCTGGTTGCTCTAGATCAGCCATTGGTCCTCTGTAAATGAAGATCCCCAAAATCTGGGCAACCTATGCCAGTGCTCAGCCATCCTGACATTAAAAAAAATATTTGCTGATGCTCAGAGAGAAAACGTCCTGTCCTGCTTCTGGTCCTGGCACTGGGCACTGCTAATAAGAGCCCAGATCCATCCTCTGCACCCTGCCTTTAGGTATTTATAGATATTAAACTCTTACCCTAACCCTCTGTTCTCCAGGCTGGACAGTCACATCTCACAGCCTTTCCTCATAGGAAAGATGCTTCAGTCTCTTCATCATCTTCACAGCCCATCTTTGGACTGTCTTCAGTATATGTATACATAAGTGAATACTTAAAGGAACCCATATTCCTATCTGATGCTATCAGTTTCTTTTCCTCTGTTGTAGTGACCAAGCACCTTAGTTTTGTGTTAACAGCAGTACCTCAACACAACAAAAAAGAGCCACTTGATTACACAAGTTGCCTGACTACCAAGAAAGTAATTCCTTTGTTGTCTCACTGTGATTTAAAGATCAAAGATTTAATACTGTCTGGGGCAGTAGCTGACAGTATTTTGCTTAAATAACAGTATTCTGGAAATAAGGGCTTCTAAGCACATACTTGATGTAAATGAAAAGGATATATCTTATTTTGTGTTTATGTATCACACTACTTTCTAAACACCAGCTGCCAATTTGCTGAGGGCTGCAGCCTTCCTGCTGTTACTGCTCAATGCAAAATGTGCATCCCATTTCACTGTGCTGTTACTGGCTGCAAGTAGTTGGTTCATTGTAGAAATGCAAATGTCTATGTGCATTTTTAAGTAAACCTTGCAGCCAGCTATCTGCATTCAGCATTTTGAATTACCTTGAAATCTGAATAGGTAACCTATCTGTTGTAATTGGCAAAGGAAGTGCTTTCCCAGTCTGTCAGTTTCCAATCCATTCCCATTACCATTGTTTTCTCGAAAATGGTTTGGTTTCAACATCTGCACAAGCTTTGTGCTCCACCTACTGACTGGTTATCTTTGATTATTTAATAAAAGCCCTTAATTACTCATCAGTGTTGTTGATACAGAACTAAAAGCAGTCTAGTGCCAGAAATAGGAGGAAAATGCTATAATGTAAACAGAGAGGGCAGTGCGTTGTTAATTTTGTATTGCTTTCTACATTAGAATAGAAAAGTGAAAAGTAGTGGTCACTGTAAACCTGAAATACCATGTCTGGTAACAAGCCACAGGATTGTGCTGAATTTGCAAGGCCTCAGGACAGATGCTTGCCAAGCTGTCTCTCTCGAACTTATCTTGACTTGCCTGCAGCTTTGTTTTGCTTGGTTTAGCTGCAACAGCAATTTCTCTAACTGGCCAGGTGTCTGTGGCTGATTTATTTTGCCTTTATTTGTTTTCATATACAGAATGACTGTAACAAGCAGTAGTGCAGGGAAATACAGACCTGGCATAGTAGCAAAGGCCTTGAGAACCAGAGAACAGGCAGGGAATGATAGAAGACTGGGCACAGGTTTGGTACTAGAGACCCCACAGCTATAAACAACTCACTGATAGTTCATTAAAGAAACGCAGACCTAGATCTGACAACACTGGCTTTAGGAGTAACAAAGAGAACAAAAGAATAGTATGTAATATGTGTAAAAAGCAACATGTATCGAACATTTAGCCATATTGTAGAGCTGATGGTTAATGAAGAGCAAAGGTGTAAAAGCGTGTTAGCAAATACAAAAATAACTCCAAGTGAAGCCTGAGCTGAGGAAGCAGAAATTATTAACATGGACATCATGTTCATGTTGAAGGGACTCCAGATGCTGACAGCATCAGCCTAGCACCATCAGCATGAAAATGCCAGCCATGGGATGCAGAGGAGCAATGGAAGCATGAGCTTCAAGGAAAAAAAGCAGAAACTCAATAGATGAATAACAGTAAAAGATGGTTTATAGCTATTGGTGAGATTTCCTCAATATAGAAGTATTCTAACTGTTTTATTTTTTCTAACAGTTATACCTGAATTAATAATAATTGGATTTAAAATTTGAATTATGCTAACTGAAAAATCTTGATGTTCTATAAATTCTGCTTATTTTTTGCCTATAAAAAAGATTTGGAGTGTAATCACTCATGGATTTTGCCAGCAAACCTCCTGTGAACCTTTGAGGCATTTTGGAGGTCAGATCTCTGTGAACCCTTACAGAATTTTAAGGGTCAGTCTCCTTACAAGGAAGGCCTTACAGCAATTTGTGCCTGTCCTTTTCTACTCAGCATATGATAATCAACCAAGATGAGGCAGTAGAGTTAATATGTGTTCCTGTGGTTCAGGTAACTACCACACTTAAAGAAAATAATTGATCTATGGGCAACATCCACGTATCTTATCAAGGATATAAGGTGTGTTTCCTTTTTGTCCATGAAGGGGATTTTGAATGTAACAGCCCATTCTACCCTTTTCTTGATCTTGCTCGAGTCATGAACTATACAAATACCTTACTACCTCAACTATAAAATTACTGTGCACTGGATTGCAGGTGTGATTTGACAATGGATGAGTAATATCAACTGGGTTTCAAACGGTTAATGTCATAGCATTCCCTATGCTCTGTATGTATTCCTTTACTTTCATCCAAGGCAGTAGTAATTGTTTAGTCCACCTCGGAAACCAGCATCCATCATTTGTCTGTGAAGATAATTTAATAAAATTAACTAGGAAATAGTTCCACCATCTAGTCATACTGGTTTTAACATAAAAATACCTTCCGCAGAATGTCTGTATATGTGAAACTGGGAAGTATTTTAAGTTTCGTATTCCAAATTCACTATAAACATTTTGGCAGCTGTTTCAAAACTGCTGCACTGCTGGGTTGTTTATAATAGACAGAAAAACTGGGTTAAAAAAACAGCAGTCAGGAAATTCTTCTGCTAACTCTCCATCTTAAAGACAAACTCTTCTGCCAGTATTACATCTGTGATACGAACCTAAGCTGGTGGCTTAAGGAGAGTGGATGAACAAACATTTGCTTTAACTGTTTTTCTGTAAGATGTCAATGTGCATTTCTAAAATTATTTATTTTATATAATGCACCTGGGTGTCACAATTTACATTCTGTGAGGTCAAGAAGTTAATGATGCAAGCTTCACTGAATATCTTTGATGCATTTGCTTACATTTAAATTGGAATTATTTGTCTTAATCCAAACCAAATAGTGATCATGATGAGTTTTGCATCAGCATTTGGACTTGCCCATTTCCAGCTACATGGAACAATGGTGGGGGTTTTATGTCAGTTGTTAGGAATGTAGAAGAGTGCAGCTAAGTCATACTCCAAAATAATTTTAAAAATAAATACATGCAGACTCTGTCAGAATTTACACTTCCCTTCTTGGAGTTATGCTCTGGAATTACTCCAGGTGCAGAGCTGTAGAATTTCCCACATGTCTGAATTTAACAACTAGTTTAACTGAAGGACTTCTTGAGCAGCTTCTAGAAATATTAAGGAGATCAAGAAGGGTATGTTTAAAGTACTTACCAGGTCAAGCAGGTCTGTTTCCTCTCTCATGATTTTCCTATTTAGTCAGGATAAAGATGTAAAATATAGCCGGTTTCTGTATCAGATTTTAATGTGAGTGAAATACAGGAATACTGAAAGTTGACAATGACCTCTAGATCTACTTTTTTTGTTGTTTTTGTTGTTCTAATTTCTAGACTGTAAGAACAAGTTAAGTTCCTGTCGAATTTTAACTGAATTGCAGTAAGTCCATTTATGTGGATAGAGTTCTCTGCAAATTTTTTTCTGATTTTAGGTACCTGCTTTTCTCCCTTCACCTCATGACTCAAATGAAACCATTGCTGCTTTCTGACAAAATGAAGTTTGCAAATGAAACTTGCCATGTTTGGATCATACTTAATTTGTTTCACTTTGCATAAGTCAATCTTCTGTCTAACCACAGAACCACAGAACCTTAGAGGTTGGAAAGGACCTCTAGAGATCATCAAGTCCAACCCCCCTGCCAAAGCAGGATCCCCTAGGGTAGTTCACTCAGGAATGCATCCAGATGGATTTTGAAAGTCTTCAGAGGAGACTCCACAACCTCTCTGGGCAGCCTGTTCCAGTACTCTGTCACCCTCACTGTAAATTTCCACTGTAAAGCTCCCTGCCTTATTGCTGTGGACTACTGAAAAGAGATTGACCCCATACACTTGACACTCACCCCTCAGATGTATGTACACATCCTTTATTTGAAGCCTTAGAGTTTAATAACTTCATCTCCAGCAGAAGAGTCACCTTGAATTGTGGGAATTCACCTGAATTTGTGATAGTGTAACTATTAAAAGTAATTTGCAGTAAGCAGGTTGTTAAAATAAGGTACTATCTGTGTATGTTGCAGGATGTAGTTTCAGCAGATTTTGTGATCCAAGACAGTTGTGAGGAGTGTGGCAGCTGGGAGATCTGGAGCTTTTTGAGGGGAATGGACTTCCAAAGTAGAAGTACTACTTGCTTTTGTTGTTCACTGACATTTTGATTTCTGAGCTTGGAGAATGTTAATCCAGAGTGCTACATACATTACTGAAAGCAATGGATCCTTTTGTGTATTGTGTTATCTCTTCTTACTTTCCACTTTCCATGTGTTCCACCAATCTTTTTTGAGGTTATGATTGGTAATACGGGAAACATAGTATTGAGGAGTGGAAGATCAGATATTACACAGCCTCCGGTTTTCCCTTATAGAATCATAGAATCAGTCAGGGTTGGAAGAGACCACAAGCATAATCTAGTTCCAACTGCCCTGCCATAGGCAGGGACACCCTACCCTAGATTAGGCTGGACAGAGCCTCATCCAGCCTGGCCTTAATCACCTCCAGGGATGTGGCCCCAACCACCCTCCTGGGCAACCCATCCCAGGGCCTCACCACTCTTATGGTGAAAACTTCCTCCTCACATCCAGCATGGTCCAGCATGTCCACATCGCTCTTGTAACAGGGGCTCCAGAACTGGACACAGTACTCCAGGTGGGGTCTCACCAGGGCGGAGTAAAGGGGGAGAATCCCTTGACTTGCTGGCCACACTTCTCCTGATGAAGCCCAGGATCTGGTTGGCTTTCTGGGCTGCAAGTGCACACTGCCAGCTCATGTTGAGCTTCTCATCCACCAGCACCCTCAAGTCCCTCTCCTCAGGGCTGCTCTCCAGCCAGTCACTGCCCAGCCTGTATTTGTGTTGGGATTGCCTCGACCCACATACAGGACCTTGCATTTGGTCTTGTTGAACCTCATGAGGTTGGCTTGTGCCCACCTCTCCAGCCTGTCCAGGTCCCTCTGGATGCCATCCCTGCCCTCCAGCCTGTCTGCTGTACCACACAGCTTGGTGTCATCAGCAAACTTGCTGAGGGTGCACTCAATGCCTTTGTCCATGTTGTCCACAAATCTGTTGAACAAGACTGGTCCCAGGACTGATCCCTGAAAGACTTCTCTTGTCACTGGTCTCCACTTGGACATGCAGCCATTGACAGCCACTCTTTGGGTGCAGCCGTCAAGCCAGTTTTTTATCCATCTGGTGGTCCACCCATCAAACCCAGCTTGGTCACCAGCTTGGAGACCAGGATGTGGTGAGGGACAGTATCAAAGGCTTTGCTCAGGTCCAGGTAAATGACATCAGTTGCTCGCCTCTCATCTATTAATGTTGTGACCTGTTCATAGAAAGCCACCAGGTTTGTCAGGCAGGATCTGCCCTTGTTGAGGCCCCTTGCGATATGGGGAGAAGTTTTAAGGTGCAGTCGTGGTGATGGCAGGAATGCAGGTACATAATCTTTGTGATATAAGGTTTGAACAGCTGCATGGAACCTGTTTACAGTACATTTCCACTTTTTTAAAAAATGTATCTATTTTGTCTCCAGTTGCTGTTGATGAAATGTAATAATTTGTCCTGAAAGTTGGGAAATCTCAGTCATTACTTTCAGTACTTTTTGGCAGCTATGCATGAATTTTCAAAATAGTGAAAATTCCATATGTCTCTTTCTCTACACTTTGGCTTCCAAGTGGATTAAAGTGGATATTCCTGTAAAACTGTGCACTTGAGAGTTAGATGGCAGTGTTCCTATTTTTCACTATTGTACAATTACAGATTTCAGACTTTGTAAAACAAAAGGTACCTTTTCACATTACTTTTCTATTTGTTTTCACAGGTGATCAGCCAGTACAATGAATGGATACTAGGGAGGGTCAAGTGGAATACTTCTGTTTGAACTTTTTCCCTGAACAACAAAGGGAAGAATAATTAAAATAGCTTGAGTTAAGGAGTAGCTCTGCTAAGTAGCATCTTTGCTTCATGAAGCAAAAATGTCTATGAAGCAACTGCAAATGATTGAAGTTATGAGAATCATAGAATCATAGAATGGTTTAGGTTGGAAGAGACTTGAAAGACAATCCAGTTCCAACCCCCCGCCATAGGCAGGGACACCTCCCACTAGATCAGGTCGCTCAAGGCATCATCCAGCCTGGCCTTGAACACATCCGGGGGGGAGCAGCCACAACCTCTCTGGGCAACCTCTTCCAGTGTCTTGCCTCCCTCACTGTGAAGAACTTCCTCCTAACATCCCATTCAAATCTCCCCTCTGCCAGTTTAAACCCATTCCCCCTCATCCTGTCATTACAAGACCTTGTGAATAGTCTCTCCCCAGCCCTCCTGTAGGCCCCCTTCAGATACTGGAAGGTTGCTATAAGGTCTCCTCAAAGCCTTCTCTTCTCCAGGCTGAAAAGCCCCAACTCTTGTAGCCTGTCCTCATAGCAGAGGTGCTGCAGCCCTCTGACCATCTTCGTGGCCCTCCTCTGGACTCTCTCCATCAGTTCCATGTCCTTCTTGTGCTGGGGACTCCAGTTATTGTGATGAGAGAAACAAAGAACATCTAGTTAAATATTACCTTTCCACTAATGCAGGTGGGGACTGGGAACCTACTTAGTGTACTAGAGATATGCCAAATCAGATTTCTAACACACAGAGAAAGCTTCCAGCTGTAGTGACCCTTACATAGCAGGCTTTAGAAGCTTAACTTGGAGAGTATTAATTTTACCATTATCACTTTATTAATTGTAGAATGTTTTCAGGGATGGGGCATCTACCACTTCTCTTGGCAATCTATTCCGTTGTTTCGCCACCCTCACTGTAAAAAACTTCCTTATGTCTAGTCTTAATGTACCCTTTTAAAGCATAAACTTATTATTTAAGTATGACATAGAATAGTGTGACAATAAATTTACTGGGTGTCTTTTGCTCAAGGAGGTGGTTTAAGTTTGTAAGTAACAGCTGATGATTTCATCAGCAGAAATAAAAATTCTGTATAGCTTCATCAAGCTTGTGCCTGTCAAAGGAAAACTTTGTGATTATAGCTGGTTTTGATTAAAGCCTGTTTGCTTTCCAGGTACTGAAAGGGCACATTTAACATACTTCATAAAAACAACTGATTCTGTCAATAAGAATTTCATGTTACTTTTTTATCCCATTTTGTGCTACTAATCTCACTGTCTTTTGGGAAGCTTCTCAACAACTAGAAGTTGATACCAACTCTTACAGATTTATAAGCTGTAGTTCATTTGTTATTTTTTAATAACGACTCTTAAACTGTTACCATGAAAGGCATACACATAGAGTATTTGCTGTTCACCTCTTTCTTCATCTGCCCCCCATGATACATTTATGTGGTAAAGGCTGTCATGAAAGCCCCATTGGTGACAAGAACTGCTTAAGTCTTCCTGTTAATTCATATACAGGAAAGAATCAAATGTCTGGCTGAAGCTGAAAAATAAAAATATTACAGTATGTCTCTTCTTCACTACCCACTATCTCGTTTACTTTCAGACTATAAAAATTCAGTTGTGCTGATGCTTATAGCATTGTCCCGGTATGGGGTGAAAATACCCCAGAATTGGTCCAACCCCCGGGCTCTCTCCTCCCCCTACCGTCCAAGGTCCGGTAGGAGTTGAGGGGGCGGGGGCATCCCACGTGGACCCCCCGGAGCCAGGGATGCCCTGGGCAGCACGCAGGCGTGGAGCTTTTTAAACCAATTGGCCAGCTGAAGGATGCTGAGTGCCTGTCGGTCAGTCTCACACGCTCCCGAGGGTATTTAAGGGGGGGCACAGTGACCGTTAGTTGCTCTTCCTCCACTCTTCCTCGCTCACCGTGGTCTCCCGCCGTGGCTGTTGAGGAGCCCAGCCACGTGCACAGCAGCAGGCAGCAGGCAGC
>VWZI01011220.1:93245-199327 GCA_013396835.1 Psilopogon haemacephalus | reverse complement strand
CTATTTTGCATGTAACCCCTCTGTTTTCCCAAGTTCTAATTGTTAAATTGTTGCACCTGACGTTTGAGCAACGCGTTCGTCTATTTCTGCCGGCCGAAACCTAAAGAACAGGCAAGGAGGGCACTAGGACCCCCTCGTCCCACGGGATACTGCATTTAATTAGTGCTATCCCGTGACAAGCATTTAATTTATGGACCAGCAAGCATTTGTAATAAAAATGCAAATTAATAAGCAAGTTACTAACATTTTGGCAAACATAATTAGAAAACATGGCAATCATCCTTTTTTGCTTCTTAAATAACAGAGCTTTTGAAGAAAGATGGAAGCGAGAAGAAGAAAAAGAACAGAAATTGAGAGAACAAATCCTGCATCAGAGGAAAACTAAACTTCAGGAAGCAACTGATAAATTCCAGCGTGCTCATTGGCCTTTTTCTCAGCACAAGCAAATAGGTTTGCAAATGAAAATGTAACCATTATTTGTTGTTGACCATTATTGAGGCAAACAATTAACTTCATTCAAATTCACTGAATTCATATAAGCAAAACTTGACTCATAAGAAGCTCAGATCTGATAAATATGACTAATTTGGGTACAGGGAATAAAAAAAAGAACTTCTATTTTTTTTCTCCTAACAATTGTATTGTTAGAGATTATATTCTGGTCACAGTAAATACATCACCTCCTTGGAACTTTGTGACTTCTTAGTTATCCTCACTTTTTTTCACTGCAGTGTGCTTATCTTTCATAGCTGAATATTAAGTGTTACAAGTTATTAGGATAGTAAAACGATTCTGCCATTTGAACCCTTGAACAGAAAATATTCGAGAATATGCATTTTGTTTATCAGTAAGTAAAAAAAGTCAAACCCACTACATGTATGTTAATGTATTACATAACTTTTGCTGAATTAGTCAGTTTTTTAAGCTGTTCTCTCTCTGCTGGGAAGTAATGATCACTTCAGCTTAGTTCCTGCCTTCTTGGAATCAGTGCAGATTGGCAGGACTTTCTAACAGCATCAGCCAAGTCTGATTTCCAGTCAACTTTCCAGTGTTGAAACTCTTAAGATATGGTATATTACTTAGGTATTCTCTAACAGATTCACTCTCCCAACTGCAGTTGTGCCAGCTGTGAGGTAATGTCTCTGACTTCAAGATCAAATGTCAAATTAAAATAACAAAGTAGAACAGTACTGGTCTAGGCCTTCTTCATAGTTCTACTGACAGGCCAGACTATGTAGCAATCACAATTTTTTTCTTGGTTTTCCTTTGTAGAAATTCTGTGTCTGCCACTTTCTGCCCTGCTTTTGCTTCTTCCTACCCTACTTTTACATAGTTGAAAGAGGCAACATCTTGTGCCTGTCTGAACTCTTTCTGTCTCCACTGGTTCTGTTATTAAGTTAGAGTTTGGCCTTTATGAAATATCTACAAGCCATAACCTTGGCTAAGTGAAAACAAAGTACCACCTACTTTTTCAACAGAGCTGTCAAAAACAAATAGCAAAACTACTGAATACATGTATTACTGTAAATGTGTAAATAGACTGGGGATGTTTTTTCAGAGGAGCTAGAAAGCCTGCAGCATGTCTAATGAGGCAAAAGTGTACAGTTTATTGTAACAGTCTGGATTTAGGCTTCCAAACTTTAGAAAGTTAACCAAACTGTTTATGGTAAAATATTAATTTTTTTAAAAAATACTTTTTTTTCCATTGTGTTTTTCATTCTAATCTCCCTAGTCCAGCCAAAAACAGCTTTTCAGTTAGAAGAAGCTATTGAGCAAATTAAAGGATCAGTTGTAACACCAGGATTGTGCTCGCCCAGCAAAACCAAAACTGTCATCAGGTAAGCATTTCTGTTTATGCTGATGATCAAAGGAAGCAAATTGCTTAGTGTCTTCAATAAACAACAGAAAATTACTCTATAAGAAACTGTGGGCCATTTCTCTTGTGGCAAAGAAAGCGTCTGTGAACTATTCCAATGAAACATGAAACATCTTGAGTTGTTTGTGTCCATTTGGTAAAACAATAGAGGAGATGATGCAAACCTTTTCTCTTCAGTGGAATTCTGGGAATTGTCAGAGTTAACCCAGTCCACATTCAGTTGTAACTTGATTCAGACTGTCATGGTTATCAAGCCATCTGCTGTTCTATGAATTATAAAGTATTTTGTCTAGAATATTTCTTACTCTCATCCAGATTTTTTCCTTTTGACCTTAAAGGATAGTTTAGTTTGTGTATTCATCTTATGATCTTATCTTCTTTCCAGCTGTCATTCCTCTAAACTTCTCATCCTCTAGATGTATCTTGAGCATCCTGATAATTCTGCCTGCAATTTTGATTTATATGACACACAATTTGAACTGCATAATTCTCACACCACCCATGGAGTTTTTCTAAGATACCCTGACTTATTGTAGAATGTTTCTTCATGCATAGTTTATGTATCTGCTGTGTCTGATACTCCTTTCTGATTATCCCCTTCCTAATATCTTATTTCCTTAGCAGTTCAGGGGTTTGGGGAATTTTATTTTTGTTTGGTTTGGTTTTATTTTGGTTTTGGTTGGTTGGGTTTTGGGTTTTTTTTGGGGTTTTGTGATGCTTTTATTACTATTACGGTAATTATTTTCTGCATAGTGTAATTTGTGCAGATGTTCAGAATAAAAATAAATTCTCTCTAAAAGAGGTCTTCCTGCTTTTGAGCTTCAGAATATTCTTCTTTTTGACATTAATATTCAGTTTGATTACATATCTACTATTGATCAATACATGTTCAAAGGCAATAAGCTGGGCAATTTAAAAAATATTTCACACCTCTTAGAGCTAAATACACTATCTGACAGTCAACATGCATGTAGTTCTGCAGCTACTGCAGTGGATTAACAGAGGAGAATTGGAGTCATAAAAACAAGCAAAAAAAATCTGTCTGCTAAATATAAATTGAAATTGCAGCAAGAAAAATGTAGGTTTCTGAACCCTGTTTCAGAGTTCTTGATACTTTGTCTCGTTTCACTCATAAGGTTGCTTAAGGATAGGAACTGAGTGCATCTCCCCCTTGACTTTATCATTTGTTCCTTTATTTTTCATCTTTCTTTAACTGCTTCTTGTGCCTCAGGGGCTAACATTTTTGTCTCGGAACCTCTTCAAATAACTTACCATTCCTTACAGCATAACATTTCTGTCAATCCATATTTTACTTGTTTGATTTTTAAAATTCACTATTCTGTAATCATGATAGTGTATTCTTTTCCTGATTTTCATTTTTATAACCTGATTTCCTAAGGAAATTAAATTTATGCATTCATATTATTTTACAGTTTGTGTTCCCCTAGTCACCAAATTTGAAAGAGAGCTAAGAATCTCAAAGATAATTAAATTTCTACAATTCTGAAATTGGCAATTGGGCAAGGAGAAATTATTCAAACAAGTGACCTCAACATGAAAAAGGTTTGAAAGTTGAGTTCACGTTGACCTATTGGCAGGTCACAAGCCAGTTAGTACAGATAAGACAGCACACAAATATCTTAGCACCTGACACAGAATGTCCTGTCTATTCCCCAGCTGGTAACTGAGAGGCTTGGGTAGGAGCCATATGGGCCGGGTGAAGTAGGATGTTTAGAATATTGAATTTATGGTAATAAGACAAAAGTAAGTAAGTTATTGCAGTACAGGCTTGTGTGTAGGTGAACAAATTGATATGAACCATGGCTTTGCTTATTCTAATGAAAACAATTAGTATTCCTTCTTTGTGACAGAAAATACGTTTTTATCTTCATCTCATGTGAAGATTCAACCTGAACACATGCTATGTAGCCTAGATTCTTGTCGTCTGCTGAGGAAGATGTTAGTGCAGGGTTGTTCATTTTGATTTTGGTCTAGGAGACATAGTTTGTGTGGGTGGTAAATGTGGGCTTTCTATGCTTTCAGACTTGGTTCCAAAAATTGTCTTAGAGGCCAAATAAATTTCTGGCAAATCAGTGGGACAGCTAATAACTAACTCAAGTGAGGTAGTAGAACTTTTTCTGTATATCTCTCTCTTCTTACACTTGTATAAACACTCAAACAAAAAAATCTTCTACCATCTTTAGAATTTACTCTCCCTCAGAAACAGAATATACAGAATTAATTGGCATTCAGTTTTAAAGGAATAAGTGAACACTATTAAGTTTTCAAGATACATGGCTGCAGAGCCAAGTGAATGTAGGCGAATTTTATAAAGTTCTGGAATTCTTAATGTCTATGTTTAATAAGTTTGTAAAAAATTAAATTAAGCAATGGAGACATATTACCTGCTCTTGAAGAAAGGCAGAAAGAACTGAAGCACCTAATGAGCAAGAAACTGCGTTCTGTGCTTGCAGTAGATCTGCATTGCTTCAAGTAAGGTTTAGTTGTTAAATGATGAAGCAAAGATTTTTATCAATTCATTAGCCAATAGGCACTGAGATGTGTGGACATTAAACGTGTAAATGATGAGCTGCTTTTTTTGTACAAGATATATTTCCCTGTTTATCTTTTAAAACAGTTTGATTAGGTTCAGTCTTGGAATAGACATTTAATTATGAGAAATAAAAACTAGTCTCTGAAAAAAAGTTGCCATGTAGAAACTTTTATAAATGTAAATCGTCTTAGAGTCCAAATAGATGGGAAAAACTCCTCGAACATCTTTTTTGGGAGCTAGGTGTATATCACTCTGGTCCACAGTAACAAAGTCTGTTATAAATACAGAAAAGGTCTCTTTAGACTACATTTGACACAAATGTACTAAAAAGGGACTGATTTTAACAGGGAATATAATTTTAGATACAAATGAAACAAATGGCTCAGAAGAAGGAACTGTGGACATTTCAGGTGAAAAATTAAGGAATGGGGATTATTAAGATTCTGTACATACATTAGACATGTGCTATCTATCTCCAGCTAGGAACAATGTTTCCTAATAATGCATCTCTGCTAGATAGCAGTAGAGGATGAGATCTGCATTGGGTGGCTGCACTGTGCCAGTTTGCTCAGTAGCTGTGCCAGATGTTGAGGAAAATAGCTTTGTGTGGCATGAAGTAGTCATATTTTCTTTTAAGTTCCTACACTATAGATTGCCCGTGTATGAAAAGAACCATCATCTTCACCATCACCTTCACTAAATGTGAGGACGGCATAAAATTGGCATGGTAAATCATCTTGTCAGGCCAGATGCCAACTTAAATTCAACAACAACAAGGGTGGTGCTGGTGGAAGCATGTGGAAATAAGATTTTTATATTCAGTTGCATATAAACCAAAAGTTTACTTTTGCCACAAATTTACCAAGACATCTTCACCCGATCATCAATATTTAGGGGACTGTGTTAAGGAACCATATACAAAAAATGCATCCTGGGAATCTTGGAAAGTATCTATATATTGAATTGACAATAAGGTTTGGTTTGTTACCCAAAATCCAGTGACTGCTGAAGCAAAGCTTAGTTTCCAATAATGGACCTGATCAACCTGGTAAAATAGCCTTTTTGTTAAAGGTGTGCCCATTTTACAAATATGGTACAGAAAGTTTATACTCATCATCTGCTTCCAAGATCTGTTCTCCTTCTGCCACCATTTGTAATCATTGTGAAGTACAACAAATACTTGATCCTAAACCAGCAAGACAAGCTTGGCTTTCTAATCAGTTGTAAAGGTTATGTCTCTACTAAACAAATGTGAGAACTCCAAGACTGGTTGTGTTCAGAGATTTCTGAAGTACTGCTTTGGGTAAGGCAGACTAAGGGCATCTAGAGCCCTTGTACCAAGTTGAAGCCAAAAGACAGGATCAGTGTCCTTTACTGAACTGTTCCGTCTAGGCAGTCAAGCACAGTCAAGCAAGCTGACAACCTCGAATCAGTTATACTTCTAGAAGACTAAAGCTTGATTTACCTGTTGAGCTGGTGGAGTTTGGAGTGGGTTTGGGGTTTGTTTGGTTGGTTGGTTTGGTTTGTTACTTTAGGGGATTTGGCTTCATTTTTTTAAGGCTTACTTTTCTTATTAGTTAAGGCTACTTGTTTCTTTTTTTTTTTTGTTTGGGTGGGTGGTTTTTTTGTTGTTTTTTTTTTTTTCTCTCCCTGGTATCTGCCTAGTTCTTGCTTCTTGTTTTCCAAAGCTTGATTCCTATTCCTAGTGATCTTACCCAAGCTCATTATTCCCTGCCTTCTAGAAGTCTATAGTTCTGTAGTTTCCTCTGTCTTAAGTTGGGCTCACCCTAACCACAGTGCCTAGCTATGGTAGCTACTCCAAAGATTTATTTTCTTTCAGATAGCAAACACAAATTCTTTAATGTGCCACATTATGCATCATCAGTAGAGTTGGGCTGTCTAGATACTACAAAACCTTCTTGCTATTTGAAGTAAAGGAATATCTGACAGCATCAGTAACGAGTTATCCTCTATATAAGCCAAACTTACAGAAAAAGGCATTTTTGCTTGTTGGTTTTGTTTGATTTATTCCTTTTTAAACCCTCCATGTCCCATTTCTATAAATGGCCAAACTGTTGGCTGACATTTTCCAGATTAATTCGGCCTAAGGCAGTCACCCAGTAACCCAATCAGAAAGGTTTTACTGTTTATACATAAGAGAAGGTTTAAAATGGAACATGTTGGAGAGTTAGATAGTACTAACAGCACCACCTGTAGTTATATATTGTATAGCTTTCCTTTTCTTCTGAGGCATTTATTGATGATGTATACTTTTGGAAAGGAATGTGTTTTAAAGTGTACAATTGACACATAGAAATAAGCCAAAGTAATAAGTTATTTGCTTGCATCAAGAACCACAGATGACACTTCATCCTCATCAACATCTAGAAACAGTTCTTTCCATCAGAAGCAGAATTCATCAGTGGTTGGCTGGGATAAAAATACACAAGAGAGCTGTAGAACAAACATGGATAGTAACCAACTTCTCTTCCAGAAAAATCTGAAAGAAATGCAACAACTCCTTGAAAAACAGCATCTGAGCAACTTGGAGGTATGATATTTCCATGTGATTCATTACATGATGTTTCTTAAATGCAATAGAAAGTCTCTTGAATGTGATGAAAATGACAGGTCTGTTAATCACCGTTTACTGATTAGACAGCACCTGTACTATGCCTTACCAGTACATTTTTATAGTAAAATTAAGCATATTTTTCAGTAAGAAATCTGAGATCTTTAAGTGTTTGTGAGAATACTTTCACAAATTCTTCAAAGATATCTGTCATATTGTCCTTCTGTGAACATAAGATCTGTATCAGCAGATTTCTTGGCTCTGAAGTATCTATCACTCTAGTCTATCACAACAGCCTTGTGCTATGAACAGACTTAAATTGTCAGCTTGCAGTTTGCACTGAAGTTTCTGCTTAGCTGATTGCTACAGCTCTGTGCAAAATGCCGTAGCAGTATGTAATTACTGTAGGGAGTATCTTGGGGTGGTATTATTTGGTTTTTGGAGGGGGGGGGTTGTTTGTGGGGTTTATTTTGTTGTTTTTGGTTGATTGGTTGGCTGGTTTGGTTTTTGTGGGGTTTTGGGTTGTTTAGTTGTTTGGGGCTTTTTGTCCATTGTGTGGTGGTCTCTTAGGGACTGAGTTTGAGTTTTTTTTTTGGGGGGGGGTTGTTTGGTTGGTTTTTGTTTGGTTTTTTTTTGGGGGGGGGGTCTGTTGTTTGTTTTTTGTTTTGGTTTGGTTTTACTTTGAAACAGATGCAAGTGTTGCAGTAACAAACCTATTAACTTTCTACTTAAACCAATTTTTTGATCCAAAGTCAGTTTAAAAAGTCTTCTTAGAAACACAGTGAAAATCAAGAACAGAGTTCTAAAGGGACTTCTTATAATTACAGTTTTAAGCATGATTGTAGGTCTGTCAGTATGTCTTTGATTTTGGACATAAGTCTGGACTTAATATTTTACTTCTGTAATGTTTACTGTTATAGAATCATAGAATGGTTTAGGTTGGAAGAGACCTCAAAGATCATCCAGTTCCAAACCCCACATCCAGTTCCAATCCCCATCACCCAGTTCCACCCCCAATCTGGACTCATGGTATCTGAAATGATCCTGATTCTGTGTAGCAGTGTGTGGTGATGGCTAGAGGCACGGGATCCTTGGTGGCAATAGAGCAAGGGCTTTCCTTTTTAGTACGTGTGTATGAATAACTTTTGAAAGACTATATACAGTTCAGATATTCTGTGTTCATTGATATTACTGTTTGCAGGTATGTTCATTCTAGTTTTGTACCTAATTTGTTCTGATGGCTATTCATGAGAATCTTGAGAAGCTGATGGCTAACAGAGAAAATATATTTCAACTGAAATAAATTTCAGGAAAGCTGAGAACACAAAAAATGTAGTTTGTACTGGAAAGGTTTGTAAGTTAGTGTTCATTCTTACTTCCAAGCATAGAAAAAGGAATAGCAAATGGCAATTTATAGAAATGAGCTGATAAAATGGAATTTTAGGTAACCACTCTGAAACAAAATACGAAAATGTATGTTTCATTGGTATAGTGTTTGCAAATCCCTTTCTCAGTGATGATCCTGAATTTGGCCCTAGCTGCATTACAATTAGGAAATAAATAATGCAATGATTTTTAGCTTACAATTAGGAAAAAATGCAATTAGCTTACAATTAGGAAAAAAATAATGCAATCTCTTTGAGTAAAACGTATAAAAAGATTCTTCTTAATATACTGTAAGACAACTGCACTGTAGAGTATTTTATCAAACAAAATTATCACATTCTAATTGAATTCTATCTGGAAAATATGCATGACTTTCTACTTACTTTTTTTTGTATATGTTAGCCTCAATTTGGACACTGCACATAATAGAGGAATTTTTGCTCACATTAATATCTCCTTGAAAAAAAAAGCTTTGGTCCTGTAAAAAAAGTAGCCTTTTTTTTTTTTTCCTATTTCCTCTTTTTTGCTACCACTAGGTGTTGCTCATCTTCTTCCCTCTGATAAATAGTTTCTGACTGGAAATACTTATTCTTCTAACATTTGGACTTTCTTTCTTGAAATTGCATACTTTGGAGTCAAATTAGAAAAATTGTCAAGAAAGCTATTGTCAATAAAGCTCGAGTTTTTGAAATCTAGTACTTGGATTGTGCTGGTGTGCATGTGCATTATGGCTTCCTGTGATTTGAAATGGCATTTATAATACTCTTACTGATAATATTTGCACTTTGTAATTATTTATAATACTCTTACTGACATGGATAGGCTTCAACAGTCTTGTTACTATCTGTTATCCAAAGTAATTTCAACAGTGCTTGCCTTTTGAAACTAGTGTCAAAGTATTTCACTGTGCACATGCTTTGCAATCTAACCATCCACTGAGATCCTTTGACCTCTCTTTTTCTGTTTTTACAGGCTGAGCAGGATTAGAAAGATTCCTAAAATTCTTTTCTTTCCTATAGGATGATAAAGTTCTATGTAGACTCTTGCTAGTAGTCTTGGTGTGTTCCCTACTTTCTATCTCTGACAATGTGTATAGTTAGAGCAGTAGGTTGAGGTTTTAGTGACGCTTCTACCATTCTCCAAAACTATATTGGTTAAAATACTGGGAGCAGTAATTTTTTATTTTTGAGCCAGTACATGGAATTATTACTTGGCATATGTCCATAAGCATGTTCCATTTTGGAGAAATTAATATTGTTAACTTCATTCCTGATCACAGGCTTTGCTCTTTCCTGGTTTTGTTGCAGGAATGAAAAAAATGTTTAAAGTGGAGCAGGTAGCATGGTCTTTAGCTAAAGCTGCATTCTGCTTTTCACCAAGAGACAAGTGCTTATTATTTTTTCCAACTGTCTATGTTGAAATTTTCCATTTCCTCCACCTGCCTTGAGCTCAATAATTTATAAAATTTCCATTAAAATATCACAAGTATTGCAAGGAATAGTATTATTGAGGTATCTTTTGTCATCTTCTTTTCATCCCCTATTTAATTTGGTGGCCACACAAAAGTGTTTTGGTTGGTACGGAAAAATACATTATGCTTGAATGAAATGGTTTCATTGATGTAACACTGCTGTTTGTTCACTTTAAAAAAAAAAAAATGTGCAAGTAAGAGCAAAACAGGTATAGATAACCTATGGACACTATATTTTCATCTTCCCTCCTTCATATGACCATAATTAGGTTATTCAAGTGGTACCTGTGAAAGTTTAATCAAATCAAAGTTTAAATCCTTTTCTGACTGATTTGAATCAGCAATTTTACCTTGGTTCTCCTTTTCTTCCAAGCATATTGTGCACCCATTGAAGTAAAGTGATATCCATGGGTGAGTTGACCTGTATGGCTGTTACCTGTTTGTGTCACTATACTTCTGAGGTTGGACTATGTCTCTGAGATGAAGCTGTTTCAGGTAACTGGTGGAAAAAATTAAAGAAGTCTCAAGCGCATTTGTAGTAAGACTGGAATTAGTTACACAAGGGTTGCTTCTGCAGGGAGTATTGTATCAGCCAGACTCCTCAGAGGCATAGACAATACCAGCATGGAAAAAAAGAGGGCCTGTGTACAGTCTCTCCTGAGTGTCAAGAACTTGTAGAATGCTCATAGCTCGTTAGACTTTTAATGGAGGGTTAGGTTCAAATGTCATTGGGACTAAAGTCAGACTATTCAAGAGTCTTGAAAAAGATTTCTATGATCACCTTAAATCTAAATTTTTTATTTTTTTAACTTATAACTGCAAATGTTTTCAGTTATGTTGATCAATTAAATTTTATGACAAGCTCACATGATTTCCCTACTTATTTTCCTTTTTGCAAGATCAAAGGGGTTCCATTTTTATTGGCTTTCAACCAATATTGCAACACATCACTATTTTCCACTCTATTTCACTAATCAAAAATTCACATTGCTTACAAAGGGTAATTGAAATGTATCTCCAGACTGTATTATTTTACCCAGATACTCAAACTTGTTTGGATTGGGTGTTCTGTAAGATCAGGGACTTTTTTACATAGAACGGTAGTTTATTCCAACTCTGTGCTGTAAAAAATGACATTACAGTCTTCATATTTGACAGCCTCAATGTCAGCCAATTGAAGACCATCTTCCCTCATTCAAAACCCTGTTTGAAATGGTAATAATGTAGGATTGAAGCCAAAACAGCATTTTTTGAACAAAAGGGTTTGTTTCACAGGGACATTGAGAACTGTCGTCTAATATATACCTTCTTCTCCTTTACAAGCACACACTTCTTTCCAAATTGCTATACGTATTTGCCTGACTCCATTTTTGGGTTTACATTCATATAAATATATCAAAATATGTATATGTAGCTATGAAATACTCATATATAGCTATGCACTTAATTATCTACTACCATACTTCATAGCTATTTTTTAATTGATTTGTTTTACTGCAACGGTAAAGTATTCATAAATGTAGCTGAAGGAGAGGAACAGAGCCAAAAATAGCAGTATCTGATCTTTAGTTTACTGCAGCTATGGTAATAATAAAATGTTTGCTTGTAGGAAGAGAGTGGTAGATTAAGAAATTTCTGCATACTGGTCTGCCACAATGCTAATATTATATTATATTATATTGGTATTATTAGAGACACAGCTAATGTCTCAGGAGGATGTTGGAAAAACCCATTGCCTTCTCATCAAGATCAAAGTATCTCTGTCCAGTGTAGTTCTACCCCTCTGAAGAGAGCATAGCTGTATTTTGTGGGGTTTTTTTGTTTGGGTTTTTTTAAAGACAAAACTTTTTGTGAAGTGGAAAGAATTTGCCTTTTTTTTTTTTTCTTACTCTAGGAGACAGAACAAGGGGGAATGGCCTCAAGCTGAGACTGGGTAGATTGGACATTAGGAAAAGGTTTTTCACAGAGAGAGTGGTCAAGCACTGGAATGAGTTGCCCAGGGAGGTGGTTGAGTCACCAACCCTGGATAGGTTTAAGGGTCGTTTGCATGTGGTGCTTAGGGATATGGTTTAAGGTGAATCTTGTAGAGTGGCATTGCAGGTTGGATTTGGTGATTCTGAGGGTCTTTTCCAACCTGGATGTTTCTGTGATTTCTGTTATTTCATTGTGGCCTAGGCACACAGAAACATAACCAATTCTTCCAATATTAAAAAAAAAAAAATTATTATTGATCCACGCAGCACTTCTATGATATTTAGTATCTTGTTCTTTACCGTGCAGTTTATGTCCAGTACTCCTGTATCTACTTAAGGAGCTATGGCTGACAAACTGGGAAATAAAGCAGTAAACCAAACACTCAGAATTCAGAGGACAAGAATAAGGAGAGAGTAACTTGGACCCAGGAGATTGAAAGATCTTGTAAGAAAGAATTATTTCAGAGAGTGGCAAGAAAAAAAATAATCAGCTTTTAAATTCAGGAGGCTCTTTAAGGAAGAGTAGATTGTGAAATATTGTATGTGTTATTATAAATCATATTTGTAAAGTTCTTAAGAGGAATGTCTGTCTTGAGAAATATCTGATTGAAAATATTGAATTTGTAAAATAAGTAACATGTAACAGTATCTTATATCAAGATAAATTATTATAATAATGGAGCATACAGTGAATGCTGGCAATGATACAAAACTGTCTCTTAAATAAATTTATTTCTAGAGAGGTATAAATACATCATATGGGAAAATGTTCTTAGGTATATAGTTTAACTTTTAGGTTGCCCTGTGTGGAGTCAGGCAGGATATTCTGTGATTCTAAAATTATTTCTCTGTGTGGCCTTTAAGATTTCCTAATATAAATCCACCTTCTGCCTTGCTTGCTGCTATGCAGTGCACAAGTTAGAATGGAAACAGATTAAAGCTTGCCCCATCTTTGGAGTGTATTTACATTACTAAAATTAAAGTGCAAGGCTTTTTATAGACCACAAAAATGTATACCAATTTTTAGCAAGTCAGAGAGATCTGGTAGCATAGTTCCTCAACTGAACTAGAGATTACTTTAAAATTTATATTCACACACTGTATGGTTGTGGGTCATTTAGGAAATGTGTGGTGTTAAACTGTGTTAATATGTTTTTTTTCTGATGCCACAGCTCCAGTTCATTCAAATCTGTCAGCCCAAGTGCTTTGCCTTATTAGTGTGTTTGTGAATAAGAATAAAACCAAAAGACAGATTCTGAGTTTTCTAGAAGATGAAGAAATACTTTCCTCCATCAATGATTCTTCATTTATTGTCCCATAAATCAGACTTCATTGTAAAGCTTTTTTTTAAAAAAGATCATTTCAGGACTTTGAGTCTCATCATTAAGACAGTGAGAAAGAGGATTATTTCTTTGTTCTAAAATGGAAAAAAATCCCTGGGAATTGTTTTCCTTCCATTTCAGTCTCTAAAATATTGTCTAGAAATAATCTGCAAAATGTTTTTTAAAACATTGATTCTCCTTCAACTTGCAAATTCCAAAGAAGTGAAAATGGGTAAGTTTTACCTGATCTCCATTCTCCTTTTTTGGGATAACCAGCATGACACACAAAGAATTCTTGTAAATATCAAAAATAGCAAGTACTGTGAGAGGTGAGGGGTCTGGGTTTTCAGAGTAGGTAGCATTTTGCTAGCACTTCAGAAGACCATTACTGTTCACCTCTTGGAATTGCAAGTAGTCAGCACTTCTTTGGTTGAAAATGTCAAATATACATATAGCAGCTCTTTAGTGTAATAGCATTCTGACAGTCCTTTGGCAGAAAATTCACTTGTCAGGATTGCTTACACTTTTATTTGTTGCAATGTTGTTCATTCATTGGCCTCATGAAAGATTTTTTAGGTTCATATTTTCTCTTTATCATAGTGCTTTACTGAAATGAAATTGCTTGGCACAGCTGTTCTAAGTCTTGAGACATACAAGTGACATCTTTAACTACTCCTCCTTTATTCCTACAATAGCAGGCTGGGTTTATGTTTAATGGGTTAGGATACAAGATAATGCAGGCAACAGGCAATACAATGTGTTGTACTTATGTAATAGAAACAATATGCAAGTCCAGAAAATAAAAACATAGTTCACTCTAAATATTTTTATGTCTTTATCGTCCTATAATATTCTCACAGATTTAATCAAATCAAATCCTTGGGGTTTCCAAGTTTATTTCCCTGCAGCTTTTGACCACTAAAATGGAAAAAATTGTTGGCTGCTTTTTAGGTCTGCAGAAGTAGTTCTAGGTATACATTTTTACAAGAAAACATTACATTCATTTTCACTACAGAGCAGGCTTGAAAGGAAATAAAACATTGAAATATTTTCATGAAAAATTATAAGCATTTTTAATATGTGACATGATGAAATTGCATTATGCAACAAAATTAATGAACTAAATTTGCATAAACAAAGTAAAAATGAATAAAAGTTTAAATGAGGACTCCTTTAATCTTTAGTTAGTAACTTATTTTTGGCAGTTGACTGAACTGAGATTTTGTGTTCTCAGGAGAATTTGTTTTACAAGGGCAGCAGAATTACAGAAACAAGTCTATTTTCAGCCTCTGGAGCACAAATGGAGAAAATTTTTTTATCTTAATTTTTGAAAGTTGCAAGTTTTCTTGCATCCTCCAGATTTACTATATTAAGCTAACCTGCTACCAGAGCAGGTTTTTTAAAAACAATCCTGACATTTTTCCTCTGTTTAACTTAGTCATTTTAGAAACACATTTAACTGTACAGATGCAATTTCCATATCTGACAAGAAGTAAGCATGACACTTATAATTTCTTTTTACTGTTTTTTTTTGAACTTTCATCATCTGAAAATGTTAAAGTTAGTTCTTTAATTTGGCCTAGTACAAAAAAACTCTAAATATGTGCCTTTTCCTCATTTGGTGAAGTTCATCTAGAGGTTAACAATATAATTTATCCAAACATAAAGGTTGATAAACAGCTAACAAAATATATTTATTATTTTCTATTATAAAGACACTGTTTTGCCTAACTTTAGTTTGAAAATGTTCACTAAATATGAACATTTGGTTCCTGTTTCTTCTATTTAGTTTCTTTATCTCCAATCATGAATATAGTCTGGTGAAACATGGGTTTGATGGGTAGACCACTAGACGGATAAAAACTGGCTTGATGACCACACCAAAAGAGTGTCTGTCAGTGGCTGCATGTCCAAGAGGAGGCCAGTGACAAGTGGAGTCCCCCAGGAATCAGTCCTGGGACCAGTCTTGTTCAACATCTTTTTGGACGACATGGACAAAGGCATTGAGTGCACCCTCAGCAAGTTTGCTGATGACACCAAGCTGTGTGGTTCAGCAGACAGGCTGAAGAGCAGGCATGCCATCCAGAGGGACCTAGACAGGGTGGAGAGGTGGGCACAAGCCAACCTCATGAGGTTCAACAAGACCAAGTGCAAGGTCCTGTATCTGGGTCGAGCCAATCCCAAGCACAGATACAGGCTGGGCAGTGACTGGCTGGAGAGCAGCCCTGATGAAAGGAACTTGAGGGTGCTGGTGGCTCAACATGAGCCATCAGTGTGCAATTGCAGCCTAGAAAGCCAACCAGATCATGGGCTGCATCAGGAGAAGTGTGGCCAGCAGGTTGAGGGAGGTGATTCTGTCCCTCCACTTCACTCTTGTGTGATCCTACCTGGAGTACTGTGTCCAGTTTTGGAACACCTATTACAAAAGGGATGTGGACATGCTGGAGCATGTCCAGAGAAGGGCCACGAGGATGATCAGAGGGCTGCAGCACCTCTGCTGTGAGGACAGACTGAAAGAGTTGGGGCTGCTCAATGTGGAGAAGAGGAGGCTCCCAGATGACCTTATTGTGGCCTTCCAGTATCTGAAGGGGGCCTACAAAAAATCTGGGGAGGGACTTTTTAGGCTCTCAGGTAGTGACAGGACTAGGGGGAATGGAGCAAAGCTGGAGGGGGGGAGATTCAGACTGGATGTGAGGAGGAAGTTCTTCACCATGAGAGTGATGAGACCCTGGAATGGGTTGCCCAGGGGGGGATGGTTGGGGCCACATCTGTGGAAGTGTTTAAGGCCAGGTTGGCTGAGGTTGTGGGCAGCCTGATCTAGGGTAGGGTGTCCTTCCCTATGGCAGGGGGGTTGGAACTGGATGATCCTTGTGGTCCCTTCCAACCCTGACTGATTCTATGATTCTATGATTGTAGCAACCTCTGAATAGTTAGTGCAAAATAAGATTTAATTCAGTCATGAAAGGGTTTTCAGGACACATGAATGTTTTTTATTTTACAGTTCACAATATTTGTACAGTTATAAACTATGTAACATTATAACAATTTTTGTAGATTTTTTTTAAAAGCTTACTACACAAATATGTTCTATTGTAATTACCAGAGAAAATATAATCACTTGCCTTGCTTAATAGATTTTGGTCCCTGAAACATTTTCCACTTAATATCACTAATAAAATAAAGAAAATAATTGCATAATATTGCATAGTTAATGCAGATTCTTTTAGGTTTTCATGCTATTTTTTTCCAACATATGGTTTAAAATTGCTTTGCTGATGAAAATGAACTCTCACAAGGGAGAGTCTACAAGGTTGTGGAAGTAGTTAATTAGCTTCTTTCCCTGTGTGTTCCTGTGCATTTTGAAACCTTGTACTCTAAATAGCAGCATCTTAGTGTTTGGATGGAGAAGGAACAGTGAAGGAAATGCCTGTACAGTAGATACGTAAGGTTGTCCAACGGTGATTTGGATGGTGCCTGTTCCTTTTAGGCATCTCACTACATTAAATACAGCAAAGAAGTCAAAGGAGTTGGTGGGACTCTTGTGTGCCCTTAGATTTGATCTGCCCTTATAGATCAGATGATACTTTCTTCTTTCTGAAAGATGAGGAGGTTTCAGTGGGGGAAGGTGTTAATCACTGAGATTATGATATCAGAGAGATGTTTTCTGTGTTCGCCATAACAAGACTTAAATCCTCATGATTTGTGGCACTTAGTTTAGTAATATAGAAAAAATCCAGTGTTATATTAGGTCAGATCCATGATCAAGTCTTCATTTTTATGGATTTTCTTTCATTTTCTAAACTCACATACGTGTTAGAGTACCAAAACCATCCTGTGTCATAGGGCAATTCAGGAACAGTAGTGTTGCTTAGAAAAATCCTGTTCCATATTTTGATATTGTAGAATTTATAGAAAACTTAGGATGGAATTTTTTTAACTATGCACCTCTTTCCTTTGAACTGTATACCCAGATAAATCTTAACTTGATGGAAACAGTCATGATGCTATGAACTCAAGTTGTAAAAACACCAGGCTTAATTTTGGTTGTATATTAGCCTAAGCTTTCATTAATGAAAAATTACCATCAGGAAAAAAAATAATAAAAATAAAAAACTCTGATAAATAAACCAGTCTTAATTTATGTCTTTATTTCAGAATTTTCACCAAGAAGTTGAAAAAACAGATGATTCAGAAAGCTTGTCAAGTCTTGACAGTCTTGAGGTTGGAGAACTAAATGGAAATTACACAACACAGAATGAATCATCTTTGACTACACAGTGTGACTGTGCCCTGTACAATCCAGAAAAATCACAGACTAGGAATAATAGTTTCTTTTATACGGCTCAAAGCACTTCTGTTAAAAATATGCATCTAAATAATTGTCTGAGAAATACAGATTCACAATGCTACCACAATTTACCTATGCATGATCTTTTAGCTAAACACAATATTCTAACTCCTGATGAACATGTAAACAAGTCAGAAAAGGAATCCTCTACTTCTCATAGCTCTGAAGGAAAACCTGCAGAGTTCTGTACCTCTGGTAAGCAAGAAAGCTCTGGAAGTAACACATTTAGTATTCTGCAAAATATAGAAGAAGATAGAAGAAAACCACCTTCTGGGTCAGCTAGCACATTAGCCACCGATCATCGTTTTTTCAATCCTAACAAAGCCTGGGCCAACCCTGATTCTATTCCAGGAGGAAGAGTTCAGGATCTGATGCAAGAAAAGAGTTTTAAAATGACCCCACAAAAAAGAACTGTATCTGTGCAAACCTCTAGTCAACCTATTGCAACATCTACAATCTTATTTCCTAATCAGGGATGTTCCACTGGCATTCCCAGCACAGCTGGTACATTACCAAAGGACAAAAACATCAGTACAGAGTTTATTAAAAATACCTCAGGAAAAATGGCTGAAACAAAAGAAAATATTAAATGTATTGGTGACATTAACCCAGTATCATCTTTATTTCAGTACATACCAAATGCCTCAGTTCTGTGTGATGTTAAGCAACAGAATAACAATGAGGAAGAAAAGAGAAATACAGTTGAAACTGTGGCACGGGTGTCTGATACAGAGTTCAATATTGGCACTCTCACACAGCGTAAAACCTTGAAAAACAATATTCTTGGGAAAAAAAGAGCAAAGCTATTCAGAAGTATCTTAAAGAATGATTCTAAATATGAACCCATTGATTTCAAAGCTGTTACCATGAACCACGGAATCAGTTTTGGAACTCAACCAATGTCTTCTGTCAGAGACAGTTTAGAACTGGCAAAAAGAAAAAAGAAAAGTGCAGAAAATGAAAAATACAATAGAAAGCTAAGATGGTGTGATCAGATTAGCCAGATAATAATACAAAATAATGACAAATGCTATGAAAAAACCACCAGTGAAATATCTTCTGCACAGCTGCAATATGTTCAAACTTCAAATAATGCTCCTAAGACTAATTTAAGTATTGTTGCTCAACCTCCAAACCAGGAAAGCTTTCTTATATCAAAACCTAATGTTAATACTGAAGAATCAAATGAAGAATGCACGTCTCTGAGTATGTTTATGTCTAATGGAGCCGTTTCTACTAAAAAAACTTGCATGGTTTCAAAAGATGAAGAAAGTAATCCCCTAATATGTAGTAATTATTGTAAAATTAATGAGAGTAATCAACTCAAAACCAAGACAAAATTAACTAGAATAACAACATCCATAAGACCCCAGTCAAATTTTATACCTGGTAAGAGAAGAGGCACTATAATCCTACCACAGTCAGCCACTGAAGCCAATAGAACTCATAGAGCTCCAGGGAATTTGCCAGCACCTCACCCACCATCTGCACCTCTGCCAGGACAAAGAAGTGGCAAAAATATAGCTAGCCCTGGGTGTCAGCCACTACTGTGTCCAAGTCTTCAAGCTACCACTACAAGCAGGAATGATTTAAATGAAAGGCACGTTGTCTTGGCAGATCATGCTTTAAATAGAAAGTGTGCAGAAAACAGTGAGGCTATTCCTTGTCCTTCTAACTTGGGCACTGTGATACCTACATCTGGCTGCAGCATGGCCAAATACAAACCTTGGGCAAAACATACTTGTTCTGTAAATACTGAACAGACAAGTGCCTGTCAAGATTGTTCAGTAACCTGCAGTGAGAGCAGACCTGTTAATGCAGAAAATAGATTACATCTCCATCACATCCCAGCAGCTGGAAAAACAAGTACCTTCTGGCAAGGAGTGCATAATGCCCAAGCTCTAAAAGACTCTGCTACTGGTAAGAGTCATGTTCCTGCATTTGGGCTGGGGAGGTGTTCAGACAAAAATCTTTTTCAGTTACATCACTAATTTGTTTTCAGTTAAAACATCCAGCCTTTCATCCTTTTACACAATACAGCCAGTTTTAACAAGTTTTCACCATTTGTCACTGTCATTTCTATTCTAGTGGTGCCCAAAGGCCTCTCAAACATTGATCCCTATTTTTAATAGCTCTCTACAATAGTAAATGAAAAGGAAGCATTTTCCCAGAGATTATTTTCCTGACTAATGAGCAGATGTGACAGGTGGTCTAAATAATGATATAGGAGGAAGTGACTAAATTTATATAGGCACATTTTACAAGGTAACTGGAAGTCATAGTCTGTTGCCCAGCAGTCACTGCCACCTGAAAGTGAAAACAATATAGATAAACCTATTTTTTTAAATGCTGACACTGTAAATGCCTAAAATTATTAAGTTGTTGTCTCAGTAACACAATTAATGCTAAAGGAAAATCAATCCATATTAAAAATGAAGAGCACCTACTGTGCTGCAAAGTGTATCTGATTTATAAAGGATTTAAAAATCTTTCAGGACCAGTCTTGCATTTTATTAAAAATCAGCCTTGGGAACAACATGGCCTAGTCATACTCTGTGCCTTGGGCACTGATGGCATCTGTGTAGTTTGTGTGATGTGTGCTGTTTTGCTTTCTGTTGAGGGCTGCAGCTGGAAGTAGAGCTCCTGAAGCTATAGACCCTGCTTCAGGTACAAGAAGCCACTCCAAACTACTTCACATACTTGCAGCCCAGGAAGCCAATTGTGTACTGGGCTGCATCAAGAGAAGCGTGGACAGCAGGTCAAGGGAGGTGATTCTGCCCCTCCACTCTGGTGAGACCCCAACAGGAGTACTGTGGTCAGTTCTGGAGCCCCTATCACAGGAAGGATATGGATGTGCTGGAAGGTGTCCAGGGAAGGGCCATGAGGATGATTGGAGAGCTGTCTTATGAAGACAGAGAGTTGGGGCTGTTCAGTTTGAAGAGGAGAAGGCTCCCATGAAACCTTATTGTGGCCTTCCAGTATCTGAAAGCCGCCTACAGAAAAGCTGGTGAGGCACTTTTTAGGATGTCAGGTAATTATAGGACTAGCGGGAATGCAGCAAAACTAGAAGTGTGTACATTCGGATTGGATATTAGGAAGAAGTTCTTCACCATGAGGGTGGTGAGACACTGGAACAGGCTGCCCAGGGAGGTGGTAGAAGCCCCATCCCTGGATACCTTTAAGGCTAGGTTGGATGGGGCTCTGGGCAACCTGATGTAGTGTGAAGTGTCCCTGCCTATAACGAGGGAGTTGGATCTAGATGATCTTTAAGGTGCCTTCCAGCCCTGACAATTCTATGATTCTATGATCATTCTGAGGACTGGAAACACAGCACAAATATGCTTTCTAGGAAAACAAGTAATTCCCATAACTTAAAAACCTCTAAATTTCAGGTTTTATTTACAGTACTCAACAGGCTTAACTCTGGAGTGATTCAGAACAGCTCTGTTGAGTATGAGCAGAGAGATGCCCCCTGGCCTAAAGCAGGGGTGGGAAATAAGAAATGTTATCTATTTGTCCATTCCATTTCAAACAGATAAGCTTAAGATAGATGTGACTTAAGTTAACCTATTGGATTTTACAATGCCTCCAGCACAGATAGAGAGATACCTGCTGCTTGATCTCTTTATTTGCATATCAGATTAATTAGGAATTAGTTAGGAAATTTACTGGGTCAAAGTTATGTGCACTACTAATACTATCTTCACTGCAACTTTAAATACTGTATCTTCACTGTCACATAGATCCAGCTCTTTTTAAAATTTGAGTAGGTATGCCTCTATCAGTACCCACTTACATTTTGTTTTGCAAGTCCTCTTTATTTTAAATACTCTAGATAACTCTTAATGGCAGCCCTGTTGTTTCTTCTGTTATCTGCAAATGCACATAGCTCACCATAGTCTTTGTCCTGAAGTGCTTGCTGAATACTGACTAAATACTGCCTGTACTTGAGTAAAATATCTGCTGTGGAGATATTCAGTGAGGTCTGTGCAGACACTAGAAAATGTGACCAGCACAGGAAGGACATGGAACTGCTGGAGAGAGTCCAGAGGAGGGCCACGAAGATGATCAGAGGGCTGGAGCACCTCTGCTATGAGGACAGGCTGAGAGAGTTGGGGCTTTTCAGCCTGGAGAAGAGAAGGCTTTCAGGAGACCTTATAGTAGTCTTCCAGTATCTGAAGGGGGCCTACAGGAGAGCTGGGGAGGGACTATTCACAAGGTCTTGTAATGACAGGACGAGGGGAATGGGTTCAAATTTGCGGAGGGGAGATTTGAACGGGATGTTAGGAAGAAATTCTTCACAGTGAGGGTGGTGAGGCACTGGCACAGGTTGCCCAGGGAGGTTGTGTCTGCTCCCCCCCTGGATGTGTTCAAGGCCAGGCTGGATGAGGCCTTGAGTGACCTGATCTAGTGGGAGGTGTCCCTGCCTATGGCAGGGGGTTGGAACTGGATGATCTTTGAGGTCTCTTCCAACCTAGACCATTCTATGATTCTATGTAGTCCTTGGTCAAATGAACAAAGAATAAGTGAGAACAAGATGAATAAAGAATATGATTGTCCATGAGAATCTTCTAGGAGCTTCCAGGCATCACTTAGTATATTTTCTGACTGACACATATACTGTAGCTGAGTATTAGAATTATCTTAAAGTCCTTTAGTGTTTACTCAATAAAATGCTTTAAAAATGTTTTTAACATTTAGTGTCAGAAAAATAGGCGACTCACTCAGATGCTTATAGTTACACAGGAGTAGACTGCTCAGTGTCTCAAGCACTAAGAGATAATATTGCTAATTATATTTTCATCTAACATTTCTCAAAGGAGTCTTTTCCATGGCATAGATCTAGGATGTCATGCAAACAAATCAAGCATTGATGCCTATCAATAGAGTTTTCAGAAAAGTATTATGTGATTAGTAATACAACAAAGGGTTTTCCTTTGCTTTTTTTTTAATCTTTCCCCTGTATTTGATACAGTATCACATTTCATTTTCAGGTACTGTTCAGCACCATGTGTTACATTGAAATAATTCCATATAACTAAACAAGAACCTTTTAAAGCTAATGCGTCCTGTGCTACATTTGATGGCAGCAGCCAGGTGACTAGTTTTAAATGCGCTTCAAGCATTAATCCATTGTTTTCTTTTCATGCAAATGTTAATAATTCTGCTGCTTTGTTAAATACTACTGTAATAGCAAATAAAGAAATAAAATTCCTTCTAAATCACTGGAAGACCTCTTGGCCATGACCACAAACTACACATGTAAATGTTGATTATGTACATAAATAAGCAATTTATCTTCCCAAGTATATATCAAGTAAACTCCATTTACACACCAAGCATTTACAAAGGAGAATTTAGTATCTCCTTAGATATGTAGATTCCTGACCTGAACATGAAAATGCTGATATACACCTGCAGTTTGTATGCATGAAAGTTTGATGAATTTAATTTTGAAGCCAAATGATTTAATTTTGAAAACATATTATTACACCAGACAAAACTGATAAAAAATTGAGATGCAATGTCTATGTTAGGTCTCTCTAGGCAAGGGAAAACACTGTACTGAATTAGTGTCATTAAAATTAGCATAGAGCTGTATAAATTAGTAAGATTAATTACAAAATCCAAAGATGTAGAACTAAGGTTTTAAACCATGACTTGCATTTGATTCATACCTGTGAGACCACACCTGGAGGAATGTGTTCTGTTCTGAGCTTCTTAGTACAAGAGACACATAGACAGACTCTCTCTGCAGAGAGTTTAATGAAGGCCTACATAGATGGTGAAGGGACTGGAGCATCTCTCCAAGGAGGAAAGACTGTTCAGCATGGAGAAGAGAAGGCTATGAGAGATCTTATTAGTGCCTATAAATATCTGGAAGGAAAGGGCAATGAGGACTGAGCCAGACTCTTTTTGGCAAAGCTGGAGGCAATGGGGGCAGACTGAAGCACAAGAAGTTCCCTCTGAGCAGCAGAAAACACTTTTTATTTACTGTGAGGGTAACTGAATCTTCAGCCTTGAAGATATTTGTAAGCCATCTGTGAGCATAGTCCTGGGCAATCTAGGCAGCCATACCTGAGCAGGAAGGTTAGACCAGATGACCTCAAAAAATTCCTTCCCATCTCTACCCTTCTGTGATTCTGCGAATCTAATAAATTTTGTGAACTACTACATGCTTTCTGCGTGGTATTATGTAATCTTAACAAACATTGAATCCATTAAGACCTAAGATACAGCATCTTGGCAACAGACATTTACTGTGTCAGGGAACTGGACTTTAGGATTATTCTCTTAATACAGTTAATTTTCTAAAACTTCACTTTGGGCATGTAATTTGATACTAGTTTTATCATTGTTCACTGTTTACTCTGCTTACTTAGTAAAACGACCTTGTATCTTTTTACAGACTACATTTATTATCTGGGATTCAAAGTGGGGCTTTGCTTAACTTTCTTAAAAATGTCCACGTGCATCCCACAGCTATATCTTATAGTCCTATGCTAACATGAAATTAAATATGCCCTAAAAGTGCCTGGTTTTCTCCTTTCACTATAATGAAATAAATTTAGCAAGATCCGATGGTAAACATACACAAGGTAAACAACTAAATCTGGTCAGAAGTATTTACTCACCAATATAAGTGTTCTTTCTACTGTCTTTATCATGTTTTTATACATTTTTTATTTATTTTTGTATGCATGTCATTTAAGGTGTTGTTCCCATTACAAGACAAAAGCAGACTTTTGACAATCACGAAAATAAGCACAGAACTTCTAAAAGGTGGAGGCCCATTCATCATGCACAGGTAAGTATTAGATATATTATAAAAGCTTCTTTATCTTAAAAATTGCAAGTTTTCAGGATATCAAATGCAGTAATTGTCATACAGTTTTGAATGTGTGCTTAGTCAGCTTGCTGTCATTGCTGATGTAAAAACTAAAAGCATCTAAAAAATATCACTGTATGCAGCCCAGAAAGCCAACCAGATCCTGGGCTGCATCAGGAGAAGTGTGGCCAGCAGGTCAAGGGAGGTAATTCTCCCCCTCTATGCTGCCCTGGTGAGACCCCACCTGGAGCCCCTATTACAAGAGGGATGTGGACATGCTGGAGCGTGTCCAGAGATGGGCCACGAGGATGATCAGAGGGCTGGAGCATCTGGAGGAGGCTCCCAGGTGACCTTATTGTGGCCTTCCAGTATCTGAAGGGGGCCTACAAAAAATCTGGGGAGGGACGTTTTAGGCTCTCAGGTAGTGACAGGACTAGCAGCAAGGGAGCAAAGCTGGAGGTGGGGAGATTCAGACTGGATGTGAGGAGGAAGTTCTTCACCATGAGACTTTGGAATGAGTTGCCCAGGGAGGTGGCTGGGGCCACATCCCTGGAGGTGTTTAAGGCCAGGCTAGATGAGGCTCTGTCCAGCCGGATCTAGGGTAGAGTGTCCCTGCCTATGGCAGAGGGGTTGGAACTACATAATCCTTGTGATCCCTTCCAACCCTGTCTGATTCTATGATTCTATTCTATGATTCTATGATCAGTATGCACTAGTATTTATGCATTTGAAACATTTAGCAATATTATTAAATAATAAGTGAAACATCTTTAGAATATATTAGTAATATGAAATAATAAATAATATGAATCAATAAATAAAATAATTTTATAAATTAGTATTGTTACCTTACATTAGTGTTAAAATGTTGTATTTTTAATAGAAACCATCACATACTGTCACACTGAGTCCTGTTCAGTCTGCAATTGATCCAGTACACAATATGAATAACACCTATAAGTCTAATGAAGGTATAGTAACACATCTTACTTCCAGTTGTTTGCTGTACATAAGGTAGTGACCTAATACATCCACAGTGTAACATCACTTACGTCTTTTGGCACAGTGGTTCTAAATAAGAAAGGATAGTTTGTCATCTAGACCTGATTTCTTTCATGGAATAAGATATAGCGTCATGTATTGGTTGGTGGCTTTAATCATGCTGTACAACGTTCCATTCCTGTGTATATTTAACTGTCTGATGACAGTGTGTATCATACATAGCTGATATGGATAGTATTGCTTTCTGTTGTTACATAGTCCCAAATTTGGTAGAACTTGCTCTGATTCCAATTGCGAGATGCATTTTCTAACAATTTTCTAATGTATCATGCTTCTTGACTTTGCCACCTTTTCGACCTTCTAATGTGAATGTTGTGTGTTTCAGAGAGACATGAAAGCAAGCAGTGTATTTAAATGTCATGAGCCTTTCTCATTTCAATTTACCCCTCTAATCTCTTCAGTTTCAGAAAGCACTGTTCAGTTTCTTATAGCAGAAAAGCTATCAAGTACATCTGCTGCAGAGGATGACATCCTGGCAGCTATGGAAAGCGTGCACCCAGCCAGGCAGCCCGTACTGTTTAACAGGACTCCATGTCCAAAGATGACTGCACTTGCAGTAGAAGAACAGAAAATTTTCCAGTCTCTTCATCATCTCAATCAAAGGCTCCAAAGTAAGTTTGGTAATCAGTAGGATCTTCCATCAAGTGGTTAAACTTTTGTATTTTGTTGACATGGATTAATCTGGATTAAAAACATGAATCTTGTGATAGAAATGTTTTTATTCTATTTTCTTCTTATTTTTAATAAATATAGAAAACAATAAACAATAAGACTTGATATTGGTTAAAAAAGTGTGACTGGAGTACACCTTCAGAAACTGGATCCGCCCAATGTAGCTGTTGTTTCTAATAGATGATTGCCAAAATTGTTCTTTAAATATGTATCACCTGGGAACCTGTTCCAATGCTTATCCATCTTAAAATGTTGCAATTAATTTTGTGAATAATTACCCTTTCTATTATGTATCTAAGATTTTTTTGCAAATGAAACTCTTTATAATGAATGGCTTTTTATTGTATTTCTTCTTGTCTTTTAGAATGTACCTCTTATGCATGAATTCTTAAAGGTTGCAAATACGGAGTTCTGAGATTGCTGCAGCCCAATCTGAATGTTTAAATGAATATCACTTGTGCAACTATTTTAAAAATGTCTAACTTACCTTAAGTGTTCTCTAACCTGTTCTTTCTCTATGCCAGCTTTATACTGGTGCTTTTTACATTAGCTTTACAAGCACATCTTCAATTTTGCTGAAGAATATATGGGGAAAGTCTGTATTTGTTCTTGATAATTCTTTCTCTCCAGTGATTAGTTTGTGAACAAATTAGAATAGAATTCTTCATCCTATTATAATTAACATACTCATAGAACAATCTTACTGCTTGGGCTTCTTGCTGCTGTATCTGTTGGTCAGTATTTACTTTCACGTATGTGATTATACAGGTCTTTCATAAAACTTCTCATTTGTTTAAGAAAATTTCTGTATTTTGCGTGCTCCATCATGTGTTTGAATTCAGTGGAGACCTTGTGACTTAGTCCATGTGATCTCTTCACTGGACTACTTGACTTTCAATGTCATTAGAATAATTTCTGCTTGCCATTTTTACTGTTTATGGAACTGCCAACTCTCCTGAATTTTACATTTGCCTTTGTCCTGGTTTGCAGGAATAGAATCACAGGTCAGCCTTGGGTTGCAGGCCAATAGCAATTCTCAGTGAGCCAGGACAGCTGTGTCCCATACCATGAGCATCACACTCAGGATAAAGAAGGACGTTTGGTTAGGAGAGGAAGGAGTCTTCTTTTTGGACTTCTTGTCATGCAACTTCTCTTCCCTCTCCTGCTCTTGGGGGTTACCCCCCTTGACTATTGTGATGGCTGTGCTTTTGCTGAGCTGAGTCTCTGTATCTTCTGCTGACATTTGTATTAATTAGGCTATTCTGTTAAATCTGGGTTTATTTCAACCTGTGAGTCTTTCCCAACTCCACTTCGCTGCTGGAGAGCTAATTGGATAAATACAGACACCCTTGGAGTTTTCTCATGTTAAACTTTACATGCAAGTTATTATGAATCTGCTTTCTTGAAATCCATTGATTCTATTTTACTGTTTAACTACTATTCCTTTTGGACTGCACTGTTTCATGGTCAGTTTACCCAGGTTTACCCCCTTATTGCTGGAATCAAACAAAACCAGGTCTTATTAAGTTCTGTGTGCTACCTATAGATTTCTATATCAAAGGGTGGATGTCTTGAATTTGAAGAAAAGAGTCCTGTATTTTGTCAGAGAGGTATTTTAGTGTGATGTGCTCAGTTTAAAAAAGTAGATATTTTCTATTTTCTGGTATGTCTTTTTTTTTTTTTTCCATAAACTGCTATATAAAGGGAAATTACAGAGAAATGGAGGTAAAGTTAAATGCAACAGAACTGGAAGAAAGAAGCTGAAGTTTGCAAAATGTAGAAAGGAAAACTGAAAACTGTAAGAAAAGCACATAAGGAATGTGAAAGAAACAGTGAAAGAATCACAAGAATTAACTGGCTGCAAATGAAGTAACTGAAAATTAATGTCATATATATGTGTATCTTAGAAATGTAATTTTATTAGTTTGCCTAATTATTTGGGGATTAAAATTGGTAATGAGATACATAGAAGTATATGTGAGTATGTACCTCTAAGTGAAGTGTTGTAAGTATATTGGTTTTTAAATTGTGACCCTTTTGAATCCCCTTTTTTGGCTTTGATGTCACATGTTACCAAATTAAGTGACTAAAACTGTGCACATTCATAGTGACCTTTTGAATATCAGTCACTAACCAGTCTTAAGTCTTGAAGCTTTGTTGCCAGCTCAGAGTAGCTGGCATTCTTTCCTCTACCTTTAGATTTCTTTACTGACACTATTTTTAAAAATCAGATAATATCTCCTGCAAATATTAAACATACAGAGACAGCAGCTGTTGGGAGGGGGAAACAAAAAACAATGTTATTAAACTGCATTTCCACAATCTTCAGAAAGTTTTGTGTTGAATATTCTGTTGTAGTGTTTGTCTCACATAATATTATAAGATACTTTCCTGCTATTTTTAGATATTCAAGAAGCCATTGCCAGGAACCCATCTACTTCAAATTTTTTGCAGATAACCACCCCATTAGTGAGTATTTAATTTAAATACATTCAGATTTAATTCTACAAATTGACTTTATGACTTATTTTAGAGTTTAAAAAAAAAATGAAAATATTGACATCAGTTTGTTCAGCTGCCAGACTTTTCAGATTTCATTTTATGTAAATTCACATATGAACATTGCATTCATGAGTACTGGAAATGTGCTTTAACAGTTTGTATCAAACTGCCTCATCCTCTGACTTTTCTCTTTTGAATGTTGATGTGTGCAAAGTCCAGAAACCTCCAAGAATTTTAAAGATTCCTTTAAAACAATTAAAAATTTTAACTATATATATTGTAGTTGATAGGTTTTTCTTAACTTAGAAAAGGTAATACTTCATGGAACTGTGTAAAATAATTGGTAGTACAATGAATTTGGCCTGGAACACATGACTATGAGGAGCAGCTGAGGAAGATGGGTTTCTTTAGTCTAGAGAAAAGGACGATGAGGTAGGACCTTACTGTTCTTTACAATTACTTGAAGGGAGGTTGGAGCAAGGAGGAGGAAGCCTCTTCTTGATGACAAGCAACAGGACTAGAGGAAATGGTTACAAGCTGTGCCAGGGGAGGTCAAGGCTGGATGTCAGGAAATACTTCTTCACTGAAAAGGCTATCAAACGTTGGAATGCACTGCCCAGGGCAGTAGTGTAGTCAACTATCCTTGGAGGTGTTCAAGCAGCATGTGGACCTGGTATTAAGGGACATGGTTTAGTGTTGGCCTCTCAGTCCTGGGGTGAAGGTTGGACTGGCTGATTTTTGAGGTCTCTTCCAACCAGATATATTCTGTGAATTCTTACTTTGACCTGTACGTGTGCTGTGTTTGTTAAGTGACAGGTATTAATTGTCTGCAGTAAGTGTTAATATTTTGGTTCATACATTCTATATGTTGTCTGCCTGAAAAAAAAAAGTTATGATACCTGGAATGTAAAGAACTAATGAGCAGATGAGTGTCTGAGATACAAAAGTTACATTTCCAATGTTTATTTCAAAGTGCAGGAGTTGATATTTATAACATTGTGTTATCAGTCTCTCCCTTTCCTATGTATTTGTACTGAGGGAAAAAATATAAACAGGCGATGGTATACTTTGCATACTTTATATACTTTCACAACCTTCATATACTTTATTGGATAAACTGATACTAAAATGTTAGAGAAAATACTTTATTCAGAAGGATTTTGTCAGGTACTAAGTTTGAGACTGAAAAACCCAAGAAAGTATCTAGGCTCAACATGACTGCCTGGTTTTGAAGTGAGACTGTGAAAGAAACAGAGCACTTTTACCTCTCCTCTTGTGAGTCTTCATGGTAGGTGTGACTTGGAACCTCAGCGTCCTCTCTGCTGCTTCCTGTCTTGCAAATCCAATTCTCTGTGGTGAAACAACTGGTAAACTTCGTAATTTTCAGCAATTAGTGTAGCACAGCTACCTTTTGCTGAATCTAACCATTTTACTAAAGCACTTTGAGCTTCTATGTTCTCTGAGGCTTTACTTCAAATGATCTGTTCCCCCACCTGCATTTTCCTGGCTTTCAGTAGTTGGGCTTCTTGGTTGGCTGGTCTGTAACAAGACTTTGTCCCACTGATTCTTCATCTGCAAGATTTTTGTTTCATTAATATGATAAACACTGGACATTTATTCTGACTATCCAATCTCTGGAACTGAAAGTTCTCTGAAGGATGCTTAAGACACTTTTACTACAAGTATATACTTGAGCATTTAAGCAGGTGTCCAGCTGTAAGTATACATTCAGATCTCAGACACTAGTTTAGAATTCTTCTTAAGTGAACAACTGTGATACACGTTCTGAGATCTATAAGGTATAGATAACTGAGATTTCATCAAATCATCGATGATCTCTGGAGGTCCCTTCCAACCTCTAACATCTTGTGATCTGCTATGGGAAGAGATGAGATGTTAAGTTTTTGCTTCACCAAGAGAACAGTGTGCTTCAGCTCTCAGTTTCAGAGCATCCAAATTAAGGATATTCACTCAGTAATTTAAGTGAACGACATTGTACCCTGCAATACCATCCTCTAAATCCAAATGAAGGTACACCATTGTTTACGTTATAGAAAACAGATCACATATCAATTGATCCTTCTTGAATGTTATACTATGGATAATTGAATTTCTGTTTATATATATCTCATTATTCTCCATTTTATTACAGAATATTCAGCAAGCTTTATCCTTCCCTTTGAACACTGCAGTAGTCTCACAGCAGCACCAGAAAACCTCAGCTAGTAGTCGACTGCAATGGGGATACTGATGTTACCTGCTTCACGATATTGGAGCTTTATGTACTTTATATGTAATGTGTATACTATTTGATGCTGTAAAATTAGCAACAAAATAAAGATAAGAGCAGTACACAAATAATGAATGGCAGTTGACTGGTAAGCATTTTTAGGATCATTAAATTTATTTTATTATTCACTTTATAAAGTGTTTGTATTGTCTGGGTAAATTTCCTGTACCCATCATTAAAANAGTTTAAGATTTGCTAATAGATTATATTACAATTATAAAATATATATTATAACTGATATTTATCAGTAAGTTTGAAGTTTCATTTTTTGTAGTGGTGGCTGTATGACACATCACAGAGTCACAAAATTCTCAGGGTTGGAAGGGACCCCAAGAATCATCTAGTTCCCATGCCCCTGCCATGGGCAGGGATGCCCAGTACTAGAACAGGCTGCCCAGAGCCACATCCAGCTTGGCCTTAAACACCTCCAAGGATGTTGCCTTTATTCAGTGGCTCTGTCTGACTCTAAAACTGACTCTGCTCCCAACACCATACTTCTCCTAGAATATGTTCCTGTAGGTCTTGCTGAATGTGTTGTTTATTCCTGTTGTCCAGATTTTCCCAACAATGTCTGCTAATTGTTGTCTTTAAAGAAGAATTCTTCCTCAGCTCTTCATGTGAAGAACCCCAGGTTAAAACTGTCAGGAAATTTGGGGGGAAAAAAGTGCTTTGGAAAGAAATGTACAACTAATAATTTTTTTTATATATATATATATATGCACTTTCAATGAAGTACATAGTGAGACCTCTCTATGTTCCTGCCAGCTTTAGGCTAAAACAGCTGTCATAGAAACCCCAAACCATAAACATCCAGATAGCCCATCAGCAAAAGCTGCGTTTTAGTTTTACTGTTTGACTTTACTTAATATGATCCATTTTACAACATCTCTGCATAAAAGGAAGCAAAGAGGAGACAGCAAACCTGGAGGTGAGGGTTCCATTCCTTTGCTTAAGATACCCAGATAGCAATATTCTGTGTGGCAGGGCATTGTCTAAGAACAGGTCTAGGTGTCTTTTTTCAGAGGTAGATGCACTTGCAGTTGTCTTGTGAGTGGTTATGTTAGAGGGACAGTCTTGGACTGGCAGATTATACATTGATTATACATTAATTTTAATTTGTAGCATGATGGCTAATATGTCACTAGATTTGGTGTTTGGTGATAAACTGATCTGTATTATGTCAGCTCCAGGTTAAAGGCCTTTTGTTAATGAAGTAGCATCATACTGTGAAGTTAGTTAATTGCTATGAAATAGTAACTTTTTTCTTTCTTTGTTCTTGCTCTGCTGCTTCAGCATAAAGTAGATACACTTTTTTTAGAGCTTCTTGCAGTGTTTATACAGTGCACAGAATTAGTCAACAAATCCAGGCTGATAATTAGTTGCAAGAAGCAATGAAAGCAATTCACTACATGTTTTAATTTAGAACTCCATATTAGATGCCTGATTTTTCCATTTGTATCCATACAGTAAGAAGTGGGATGTTTGTCTGGGGACTGGAGCACTATGGTGCTTCCACCAGAGATGTGCCTGAACCTCACACGGTGTTGGTGCTAGTCTCCTGAGTGCACAGAGTTGTATTCCAGGAGTGGCCTCAGCACTGCACCAGTGCAACCATGGAAACATGCACCCAGAGGCCACTGACATTTCACTGAGCAGAATGCATCTTCCCCAAAGAAGCAATTATCATTTAGTAAAAGTATTTTTAAAGTATTGTTATTCCTCATCATACCATTAAGTGCTGCCATTGGTTAAGACAGAGCCAGCCTGTGGAAAAGAGAGAAGAGGAAAACGTGTCCATCAGAACTATGGAGGATTAGAGCTCAATGCTGGTGCATGGTGTCAGCCAAGACTAAAGTGAGCTACATATGTAGCACATGGCACCTGAAATTTTGCAAAGGAGTTTTAGGGAGAGTGATTTATTGGTTGATTTATTTTCTGCAAACAATGTTTTCAGTAAAGGAATACTGGTACCTTTTTCCTCTAGCTAGACACTGCAACATCTCTGAAGGAAAAATCTGATAGGCTTAAAGGTGCTGATTTCAAGCTGGAGCCTGTTAAAATAAACTGTAGTGAAATGTTAGAGTTACAGGAACTTGATGTCTTATGATTGCTGTTGCCATCTGTCCTTGACACTGCTGCCAGAAAAGGGAAACTGCAGCTGCAATCCACGTGCCTAAAGGATTCTGATCCATGTCACTACTTATTTGGTCTTTGGTGCTCAAATACATGTAAAATTCCCAAAGGAGCAAAGGCCTTCCAAGTTGAAACTTAAAATTGGTTTGCACTGAAAATACTGAGCCCTTACATCTCTGTTTGTATGCAGTACATTGTGACATTGCAGTATGGTGAGGATTTGATGCTTAAATAGTGAAAGAAAGCTTCCCCACAGAGATTGAGGGTGAAGAAAGCAAATAATCCAAATACCAGAGGCCATGGATCAAAACCAGCCCTGCTGGTCAGCAAGTAAAACCAGCAGCTTAACTAGGTGTCTTCTGTTAATTGTGGCCCATGAGTCAGCTTCCTCAGTTACATGGACAGATCTTCAAATGTGGGTGCCCAAATTTATGGTTCTAGGAAAATATTTTCAAATTAGTTATTTTCAACTCAAAGATAATAACCTTGTTTCCTAGTTAATTTTTGCTTGACATTGCTAAAGTATTGCTTTTGTTTAGGTGTGTAAGATTCTAAGGCATCAGGAAAGTGCACTACAAGTGTGGACCCAAAGTGACCTGCTAGGGTCTGAGCATTTGTGAAGAGCTAGCAAGGTCTTTTTTTCCCATTAGTTGATGGTTATTATTCAGGTTGGTGTTTCCAGGCTTTTCTATGCATCAGATTAAAAAAATTAAAAGTTAAAATTGAAAAGATTCAATTTTATTTTTCAAATATGGAGAAAAGTAACGGTATGTCATGGGTTTAGCTAACTGAATCTACTGATGAGTAGTTGATATCATGCTGACGCCATGCCAACTTTAAAATGAAAGTGTTAGCTGGAGAAAGTGTGATGGGGCTTGGAGTTCAGATTGTAACATGAGAGGCTTCCTGTTTCCAAATGCTGCTTCTGGTTTTGGCATGTTAGCATTTTCTGCTGGTCTGGCTGCAGGCTTGGAGGGGGTGGGCAGGACTCATCTCTGGCTTCTGCTGCTCCTTCTGCTTTTGATGTGCTTTACTGCAAAACAGGCTAAGGTAACTGTGCATTGCATCACCTCATTAAACTCCTATCTCAACCACTGCACTTCCTGTGTCGGTTTTCCTCCCAATCTTTGTGGGGGGACTTACTCATTAGAATGGGCTGTCTTAAACTAGAACACCATGTTAAAATCAACAAACTTGGTTTAGACATGAACATAATAAAAACATGCAAATCTTTTTTTTTTTTTTCCAAATCTCTTCACTCTGCCTACCAATTTTGCTGCTTTCTAGACAAATTGGTCCATAGTCTTTCTATGATAAAATTTTATTGTGGGAAATAAACATGAAAGCCATGTTAAAGCTATAGTTTCCTCTGGGAGCCAGAACCAGCACTGTAAATTGTGCATTATTCAGAAGAAAGAGACATCACCTCCTTCTGTCAGGGCTTCTGATTTTGAAGTTTCTGCACAGAAACAAAACACTGAAAATCTTACTTAAGCATATATTTTATGAGCCAAATATTCAACTTGACTGAGCACCCATGGGGATGGTTTCAGGAGCAGGTACATCTCAGTGCTTTTACAGAGAATATCATGCAAATATCAATGTGTCCTCAATGCGTATCTTTTCCCATATGAAAAAGCATACTTTAAGCAAAGAGCTGAAGAGCAACAGGTCCCATGAAGCTATACAGGGCAGCCAGAAAGCAAGTGTGTTCTTGGAAACAAATCTGCTGCTTTGCACTTGGCTTCCTTTCTAACTTGCTTCTTGAGCTGAAACACTGAGTAAATTACAGATCTTACACACTGCAGTGTCCAGGAAAACTTGATAGTGATGAACATTAGAAATCCGGGGTCCAGAAGCAAGATGTAAGGCTCCAGGGTCCAAGAAAGATGTACTGGGTTACAGCCAAACCCCCCCCCCCTCCAGTAGAATCAACTCACTACAACACAGATTCTCTTAGAAAGTCAGGAAAAAAAGAAATTTTATTTTCTTATAGTTTGAATATAACAGTATGAAAAGAATATACTGCTACAAGAGAGGAAGGAAAAAAAAACACAAAGTAATATATATAGCCTTAAGGAGGATGGGGAAGGGGTCAAGCAGAGGCGAAAGCAGCAGCAGCAGCAGCAGCCAAAACAGCGGTGGGGGAAGATAGCAGCAGGCACAGCAGTAAGCAGCAGAAGGCCTGAACAAGCTGTACTTCCAAACATAAGGCTCTTGATGCTCCAATGAAATTATATTAATTTATCCATTGTTGGTGTTATGTAGCCTATCCCTAGAATGTTCACCTCTTCACTACTTTTTCCTATGTCTGAGCTAGAATCTTGCTCAAACCGCCACAAAAGACAAGATTTCAGCAGGAGATGGCAGTTCTACAGTTCTTCTGTATGGGTATGTAAAGATAAACCCATTCAAACTTTACTCAGGACAATTTACAATAGCTGTGTAGAAACAGAAAAACAACAGCCAGGAAGAATGTCCCAGATGGGTTGTAAGTGGCAGTGGAACAGAGACAGATGAGGATGCCATTGACAAGCAGCTTCTCAGAAGACATGGTCAGGAGACGGCAAGGTTTAGAAGAAAAAGGGTGATGTTAACACAGCCTTTACAGCCCATCAGGGGTTTGCAGGGTGTAAAATTACCCCTGCTCAGGACCACCTTCATCTATATCTCACCCTTCAACTCCAGGATGAATGTGATCTGCCTCTACATCTGGGAGGGTATCACAGGCTAATAGCCACCATCCATTCCAGCACTTGCAGCTAGGTTTTACTACAGGAGTCAAGGAACCCGAGGCCTCCTAATCAGGGCGAGAAGGGCTTCTGCTTGCCATTGGCACTGAGAGCAGCAGTGACAAACTTGGCAGTGCTGTGAATGTGAAGCTGCAGCCACACGGGGACTGTGTCATGTCCTCGGTGCTGTCACGGACAGGCACGGAGACAGGCGCTGTCTGAGCTGCAGCTGCTGCTGCCACAGCACCCTATGCTTTCTGAAGAAGACTTTGATTCTGCTATGAAGACAGGCTGAAAGAGTTGGGGCTTTTCAGCCTGGAGAAGACAAGGCTTCAGGGAGACCTTATAGCAGCCTACCAGGGGGGCCTACAGGAGGGCTGGGGAGGGACTGTTCACAAGGTTTTGTAATGACAGGACGAGGGGGAATGGGTTCAAATTGGCGGAGGGGAGATTTGAACGGGATGTTAGGAAGAAATTCTTCACAGTGAGGGTGGTGAGGCACTGGAACATGTTGCCCAGGGAGGTTGTGTCTGCTCCCTCCCTGGATGTGTTCAAGGCCAGGCTCGATGAGGTCTTGAGCGTCCTGATCTAGTGGGAGGTGTCCCTGCCTATGGCAGGGGGTTGGAACTGGATGATCTTTGAGGTCTCTTCCAACCTAGACCGTTCTGTGATTCTATGATTCTATGATTCTCCAGGCTCACCTGGAGCATCCAACCAGGAGCAACAGGCAGTAGGATCCTTGCCTAGTGCTTATTGATAAGGTATTTGCAGTGGCAAGAACTAAAGTGGTGATAGGAAGGAATAGGGGACTGGGAGAGGCCAGAGACCCTCCTCCACCAACTCTTCCTGACCACTTCGCTTTCATATGGAAAAAAGTATTTTGTGCAGTTACCACATTCATGGGATAACAGAACTGCAGCCTTGTGAAGGGATGAAGTCTTTTGTGGAGCCACCCTGTAGTCCATGTTTCAAGCACTATGTTTTCCAGCCAAGAGGAGGGCAGACAAACCTCTATGACAGTGTTTGGGGGCGTCCAAATCTTGTGTAAAATCGTGGCAGTGAACACTGCTGATAGATGGGCTATTAGTATTGAGGGTTCCTTGAAGCATTTGGGACTGAAGTGCAACCTTGAAATACGCATGTATTAGGCCAGTATATAGAACAGAAGTCTTGAGTTGTGTGCCTGTGGTAAAGTTCCTGCTGATCCTGTTGAATTCTGCAGACAAAAGAAGACTGACAATGCACTTTAGAAATCATCAAACTGTGGACAGGGTGAGTACAGAGAGTGCCATCTAAAACATGGCTGTTGGTGTGTGGGAATAATCAGATTCAATTGTCATCAAATACGTTCAAACACTTAAGTCTGTTTGATCAAGTAACAGGAAGTTACATATCCTTTAATCATTGCCATCATAATATTCATAATAGCCTGGCTCATGATTATTCCTGCTTTAACACCATCGCTTTTATAAAAGAGAATTCACACAGAGTGAATTTGACCTCATTTAGCTAGAGAAGATGCCATAATGTTTTTGGAATTGTATTCCAAATTTAGTTGCAATATTGAATATAAATCCCAAGGCAGGAACAATGGTGGCAGTGATCCAGGTGACAGAAATGGCCATGAGTGACACAAATCTACATATAAAGTCTCTGTTACTGTATATATTAATTTTGTGTTTGTTTTGAAAATGAAGATATTGTTCAAGATTTTTATTTAATGTTTGTCCAATAGTTCAGGCTCTTTCAGAGTGACAGGAAAAAAAAAATAAGTGAGGGAGAGGAGAGGAAAGCCACTTTCCAGTGCCTTTCCCTTTCAGCAATGTCTGTTCACATTTAGACTTTTCTACTGGTGGTGAAATCACAGAATCATGGAATGGTTTGGGTTGGAGATGACTTTCGCAATCATCTGGTTCCAATCTGCCTGCCATTGCCTGGGACAGCTCCTACTAGACCAGGTTGCTCAAGGCTGCATCCAGCCTCGCTTTGAACACCTCCAGGGTTACAGTCCCCATAACTTCTCTGGGCAGCCTGTTGCAGTGCCTCACCACCCTTCTGGTGAAGAATTTCTTCCTGCTCTCTAATAGAAATGTACTTTATTCCTGTTTGAAGCCATTACCCCATGTCCCATCACTACACACCTCTGCAAAAATTCCCTCTCCAGCTATCCCATAGGCCCCCTTTCAAATGCTGAAAGGTATTGCTATAAGGTCTTCCCAGAGCTTCCTCTCCCTCAGACTCAACAACCCAAACTCTCTCAGCCTGAGAGACTCTAAAAGATGCTGAATCTGTTTATGGTTGTGCCACCATGCAGCTAGGTTAAAATGCCAACAGAATAATGAGCTGTTGTCTGTTGTTTGACAGTCATTGGAGAACTTTGCCATTAAGCAAACTGAAAGAAATTAAAACATTTATTTATATAGAAGGAAATGCTCCTGAAGTGCTTCATGTTCAGCAAAGAGTTTTATTCAAAGGCAAAAAGCACTGCACTTCAAATATTTCAGTTTTTATTTAAAAGTCTGACTTTTTTATTCAAGATAAGATTTCCAGGCTGAGTTTCCAGACTAATCAGATTAGATGAAGGGTATCTGATATGTTTTGTTTCAGGGCCATTTAAATGTTTTGATAATTTTGTGCTGGTGGAAATTATTTCCTCTTCTGTTTTCTTGGTTTGGTCATCTGGGGAACAAAACAAAACAAAACAAACCAAAAAAAAGGGCAGAAATTACTTGCATGATCTATTCAAGGGGTCCAAACTCTATTCTCAGCTGTAGGCAAAAGGTTTGACACTGGAGAAGGTGGCCTTCAGGGGATTGTATGGTCAGTTTGCTGGGGTTATTTTCTCTTAGTTATTCACATTGCAGCACTGATCTCTGTGTTTTCTTGTCAGCCCATGCCCACAACCTCTCTTTGGAGAACAGAGCTACACGGTGCTGATTTGCACAGCTGCTGTGGCAGTACCAGCACAGGCATTCTCAGTAGCTGAGAACAGCACAGCGATTTTTCAGCTAGCAGGGACTCGGGAGGCAGGGGGGGTGGGTCTTAACAGCAGACAGAACTAGAGAGGCAGACCACAGGCTGCTAAGGGCAAACCTCTTTGCCTTCCTGTAGAATGATACCTAGCAGAAATGAAAAGTGATTTGACTGACCAGAAAGACTGTACCTTTAGGTTAATTGTATAGTAACCTACATTTGGTGGAGCTGAAGAGTGATGTTTGGATTTCCTAGGCAGCTGCTAAGGCAGTAATAAATCCAGTAAACCTTGGATTGTTAGAAAGCATGGATGAAAACGTGAAAGCAATTACGTTCTTCCGACCTCTCAAAATTATTGCACCAGCCACACCGTGTGATTAAGTTTCTCTTTCTGACTGTCTGAGATTGTCAGAAGGGATCTGCTTTCTGGAGTAGAATGTGCTGTAAGGTCTTGTGGAACAGCAGAGGATTTGCACACACAATATGCCTGCAGACAGAACTAAGTCTTCCAATTGAATTATCTTTATTACACATATGTGTTTATTTTCTAAAGGGATAGAGATATACAGCGCACCTATAAATAAATTCTTAATTCTTAGCAACTAGCACTGCTTCTGACAGTGATGGGCATGGTAAGTTTTTTCTTTTGTTTTCAGATTTCAGGATGTGGCACACTGTAATGCTTGCTTCTGTGTTGTTGCTACAGAAATACCCTGCTGCAAGAAGGGGGAAGGGAGGATTTGTCTTCATTTGATGGGGGGTTGTAGACCAAATATGGCCCAAGCCTCTTTGATAGCACTCTCGTAAATGAAATGATGACAATCCTCTTGTGACTAGGAAACATTCCAGAGCCGGGGTGTAGAGTTACACAATGGTACAGTGTCTTGCCCCTGATTTATAATTTGAGAAGCAGATTGTGTTCAGACAGAATGTGAGTTGAACAATGAGGTTTCTAGTCCTGATCTCATTAACAGAGATTTATACCAAAAAGGCTATTGTATCTTGTNTTACCAAAAAAAAAAAAAAAAAAAAAAAAAAAAAAAAGCTTCTGTCACACACTTGGGTCAGAAAGTTCTCAGGAAAAAGAGCTAGTCAAATACAGAGTGGTCTCAGTCTGCACTTACTATGGCTTATGCTTCTGGCCTTAATAGTCTCAGAATGATTACAGGATCAAACACCACAATCAAGCTTCTTACATGTAAAGATTTGTGGAGACATAGCTTAAAATGCCTTCTCACATATTTATGTTTGCTCACGGCTGAGTCACCCTAAAATAGCTTATTATTTGCAAATCATACATAATCACTGGAAGAATGTTCTGCCACTTCACAAGAATCATTAGTAGGTGAATAACAGTAATATCCCAAAAGCTACTTTCCCTCCTGCCACCCCTAGAGCCTGTGCTAAATGAAAGGTCATAAAGACACGGCCTGGAACCTGCTCTTTGCTGCCAGTTGAGTAGTCATCGTGCAATGCAGAAGAGGATGCACAGCACATTAATTAATGCTTCAATAATGCTGCCGGGAGATTTGGCCTGACCACCAGTAAAAAGAAAATGGAGGCCCTTTTCCAGCCTCTCTGCACTAGAAAATAGACTGTCACAGACACATGTGTTGACAACACAGCTCTGAAGCCTGCAGATGAATTCTGCTACCTCAGCAGGGGGCCGTCTCGGAGTGTCACAGCAAGAGGTGAAGTCACACAGAGCACAGCAAAATCCAGCACGACTCATCAGAGATTAAAGGACATCATATCTGGAGTACAGGAGGCATTTGGCTTCAAAGTAACTAAGTGCCACCCAGATGTCATCACCACTGTTTCATACTTGAGTGAAACATGGACAGTTTATCATTATCAAGGCATGTGACTTCCCAGTTCCACCTGCACTGACTTTTGTGCTGTTGCTAGTATGAATAAGCACACAGTGCAATTAGTCTGTTATTCACAGTCCTGTCACATATTGAGCACTGTAATAATACTCACATTTATCTCAGACAGCTGATTGACATCACATGAGTGGCCAGTTTGCACATAAAACAGCTGAGAGCAGGTGAGGTGACAGGACGGCAGAAATGCATCAGGAAAATCTTCAGTTGGCAGCCAGCTCCACATCCCGGAAAACTACTGCTTAATAGCATCTGCTGTTGCAAAGAACGTGGATCAGCCACACCACTCATAGAAAGAGAGTAACACTATGCAATGCAGGGTCACAACTGGATGTTGTGAAGACTGATGGGAAGTCTTCAGTATGTTCAGTTTGTGCTGTGAAAGTAGGACACATTTCTCCCTAGTAAAGGAAAAACAGCTGAGTCTTTCCATGTAGAATTAGCAACAGAGATCATCCCTACATCCTACCATGGGACTGTAGCTACACCTTCCTTCTGGTCTCCTCTGCCTGAACTCCTAGTAGAGATTAAAAGAAGTAACGCAACACACTCTCAGCTCTTGGCCTTGCTGTTACAGAACACTTGCAGGGTATTTTTAATCTTCAAATTTTAAACACATCTTGAAATGGATTCAGGTTGTCTCAGCTTCATATCATGTACCTCTGCCTCTGGTGACCCTGAGGAAACTGGAATATCTTGTTCACTTTTTCTGTTCTATTCATTGTTTTGCAGGCTTTTTCCAGAAGAGTTCAGACTGTACTGCAATAGTAGGTTTTCTATCTTGCTAATGCCTTGTCACTGAATGCCAGACAGCCCAAATATGGAATAAATGTGATAGTAATGGTTGACATTTTCTAGGCAATATGTGAATGATAAGCTTTAACTAACTTTGGCAGTCTTCCCCTGAATCCATACCTTTCTTCCCTTAGCTGAACATTTGATGTTATGGGACCAAAAAATGGTGACTCTTCTCCCCCCTCCCCTAAATGTATTAATTACTCTCTTATCTCCCACAATAGCCACACCTCCCATAAATCTTATTTTCCATTAAGGAATCTCTCCATTACAAGTTTCCAATCTAACTGCAGTTATTTTCTAGTATTTTATGCTTCTTTTACATGAAGAAGTGGCAATCCAGAGAATAATCCAGCTACAAAATCAAAGTGCAAGGATCTGACAAGACAATGATTAAAGCAATGAATCCTATGTTAAATCTTTTCAACCTAAAAAAACGGTTTCAATTGTTTCCCTTCTAAGAAGATCTCAGCGCCATTCACACCTTCCCACTGCTGTATTTACAGAAGGATCACCCAGCTCCCACGTTGAAAACTGCACTTTTCATCCAGTCCCGGAGTGGGAAAAGCAGGATTAAATTAATGCAGAATGGTGTTATTCAAAAACTTCTAACGTTAGTTTTGGAATCAAGATCCAAAATGCATTTCCTTGAATTGCATTTTGTGTTCATACAGTCAATCAAAATGAAATGAAATGCGTTATTAGATCCACATCTGGATTTTGAAGAAGATGAACTTGACAGAAAGGCTCTTACTGGTCAGAGCAAATCGTTGTGGTAAATTCACTGTCAGAAGGACTACTCTGACCACCAGACCGCCTCCACAAAAGGCAACCAGGGCTGCCTCCTCTATCCTTTACCTTACTCTAATCTGTGCTCCGTATTACTTGCATCTGTTTGGTGTACTTTAAGGTGTACACATTTTTCAGAGCACATATTCTCCAGGACTTGTAGATTTGGGTTCTCAAACACCTTAGACCTAGGACTGAAGCTCAGATAATGCTGCATGGTAACAGCATTCCCATGCATGGGTGTGAACCAAACTTTGAGTATGGATTTAGGTACTGGACTTGTGTCCTGATCTTGCTTATCCTCTTTGGTGTGTGCATGTTATTCTGAATTTTCCAAGCGATTTGCTTGGAAATAAAGAGAACTAAATAATTAATCTTGCTTTCAAGTCACTCTAATGTATACATACCAATAATCAGTTGTGCTGTCTCAGTTCCTCAGTGAATTAGAATAGAGAAGAGGAATATAAAAGACTTCTCCATCTTACTGAGGTTACATCTTACTCTAAAAAACATATCCTTTGAAATCTTGGGGACTTCTGACTGCAGATAAAAATAAGCTCTTTTTCTTTTCAGTTTAAACCTTTTTTCTTTTTTTTTTCCCCTTTTTTTCTTATTCCCCCCCCCTCTCTGTTACTGTCTATTTTTTAATCCATTGTGAGATCAGCACCAAAGGAGAATGGCTGCAGGGGCAGGGGAAGAGACTTTGGAATCCAAGCTTCATAAGTCAGAGAAGAAAGAGGAAAGGAAGAGCAGTTCCAAACTCATCTAAGTACAATACCATTCCCAAGAGACAACAGCAAGGTGCAGAGCTTGCTGAAAACCTTTTAGGTGCACATAACTTCAACAGCCAGATCTGCTAAACAGCCTCCAGTACAGCTGTGGTCTGAACATATTGCTTTTATTCATCATGTAGGGTCCAATGCAGCTGTCCTTCATGCACACTAGTAGGAGAGAGCATATCAGTGGTTGAGGCCCCAGTCCCTGGAGATATTCAAAGTGAGGCCCGATGGGGCAACCTCATCTAGTTAAGACTGTCTCTGTCCACTGCAGGGGGGTTGGACTAGATGACCTTTAGGTGTCACTTCCAACCCATGTGATTCTATGATTGCCCCAGCTTTGTGTTACTTTTTAGGGGCATTTATAGCAGACCCTGTCTTGTCTCTTCTTTCAACTAATTCCTGAGAATGCTACAGGGTACACAACATTTGAGAGATTCTGCACACATATAATTGCATAATTTTGCACTATAGCAAATCAGGGCAGACTTTGTCTGAATAACGTACAGAAATCTATGCTAAAATTGCTTTCAGTAGCTCATCTCCATTCTTCATTCAGTACAAAAAGAAACTTTCAGACCATCTGCCATTAATGGAGGAACACAGGCCCCCATACTTTCAACCCAACACCAGAAAAGTATGAATGAAATCAGTACCATCTCTCTGCAGAATGACTCAAAGATCTGTCTTCCAAAGTCCTATTAATTGTGGCTCAGTTATTCCCTGAGCAGTAAATACCGAGAGTCTTTTGGCTGCCTTTGCAAGAGACCTTTTTGGCTCATAGCTTTTACACAAGCAAGCTGCTCCAGAAAAGCACTTTTCAAGTTCACTATTGGTCATAGCAAAAAAAAATTTAAATGAAACAATATACAGGACAAAATCTCTTGATTAAAGTTTAGAAGGAGGAGATTATTTGGTGATGCTAAATCCAGAGAGCCATTTTCTAAGTATGATTATATTCTGGAACATATTGGGTTTAATAGCTCAGATGCCACTTGGGGAGTCAGATATCCCTAGTAATTCAGCATGCTGACAGACCAGGATCTGTTACTCTGTAATAATTATTTAAGTACACATGCTATATTATATATGTCTGTTATCATACATTGCTAATAATGACGTTGCATACTGATTTTTATATTGACATCCTCTACAAAATGAGAAGACAAGAAAAAGATGGAGTTTTGTGGCTTGCTGCATGCTGGTAGGAATGTAGAAAATACAATTCAAGAGACACAGTGATCTGCTGGAGAGAGTAGTCCAATGGAGAGCTACAAGGGTGACTGCAGAACTCAAACATCTCTCCTATGAAGAAAGGCTAAGAGACCTGGGACTGATTAGTCTTGAGAAGGCTGAGAAAGGATCTCATAAACATCTATAAATATCTGACTGGTGGGTGTCAAGATGAAGGTGCCAGTCTCTTTTTTGTGGTGTCCAGTGATAGGACAAGAAGCAAGAAGAAGTGTACAAACTAGAACACAGGAGGTTCTACCTCAACATGAGGAGATACTTTACTGTAAGAGTGATGGAGCACTGGAACAGGGGATTGAACTCAATGGTCTCTGGAGGCCCCTTCCAACACCTAACATTCTCTAATTCTGTGATTCTTCCACTCACCAGGGACTCCAAATGGCCAGGACTTTTCAAATGCATTGGAGAACGGCTTGGTGACTAAATCAGATAATTCTCTCAGGACTCTGGGATGCATCTCATCAAGTCCCATTGACTTGTGTACATTCATGTTCCTCAGGTGCTCACCAACGTGTCTTAACACACAGCGGGAAGGACTTCACCACCCTTATCCCCACCCTTGTGGATTTTTAATTTGGGAGGTCTTGAGAGAGAGGTTGCCAGTGAAAATTGAGGGGGAAAAAAAAAAGTTATTAAGAACCTCAGCCTTCTAATCTGTTGTTACTAGCTCACCTTTCTCATTCTTCTTGGGGCTATGCTTTCTTTACCCTTCCCCTTTGCACTGATGTACATGTAGAAGTCCTTCTTGTTATTATTCCCATTCCTTGCCAAATTCAGCTCTAACTATGCCCTGGCCTTGCTGACCTCATCACTACAGAATCAGGCAGTATCTCTGTACTCTTCCTAGGATGCCTGTGCCTGCTACCACTGCCTGTGCAGCTCCTTCTTGCTTTTTAGATTGACCAGCAAGTCTCACTTCAGTCATGGTAGTCTCTTCCCTTCCTTGCTAGATTTCTTACACCTGGGAATTTTAATCTCTTCTGTTCTGTGGAACATGTCCTTAAATATCTGGCAGCACTATTCTGCTCCCTTGTTCTTGAGGACCACTTTCCAGGATGTCCTGTTGACTAACTCTCTCAAGATCTGGAACTCTGCTTTTTTGACTATACTCTTGTACTCCTGATTCCACCACTGCATGATCACTGCAGCCCAGGCTGCCTCCAATCTTGACATCCCTGATAAGTTTGCCTACATTGGTGACCAACAGATCCAGTATTGCATCTCCTCAGGCAGACATGTCTGTTTCTTGTCTCAAGAAGTTATTATCAAAGCTCTCTAGGTGCCTCCTAGGTTGCCAACATCTTTCTGTGTTATTTTTCCATCAAATGTTGGGGTGGTTGAAGTCCTCCAGCAGAATGAGAGCCTGTAAGCATGATGCCTCCTGTAGCTGAAGTAGGAATGCTTCATCAATAGGCTTCTCTTGATCAGGAGACCTGCAGTAGACTCCTACTACAAGGTTCCCCTCGTTGTCTTGATCTCTGATTCTTACCTATAAGCTTTTGACTTGCTTGCGGAGATTCTTTAGGGACCACTCTTCACATTCAATCCATTTATTAACACAGAGGGCAACATCTCCACCCCTCCTTCCTGAATACCAAAGTCCAAATCCTTTCCAGAAGTTTTGGGTTTGTTTTTTAAAATGCTTTTAATGTTTAAAATTCTCAAAATCACAGAGATTTTCCCTGTCTTCCTGGGTCAAAATTCTTGCTCAGTGGTATGTAGCTGCCAGCCATCCTACCCTTCCCTAGAGAGCTGACTACAAACACAGAACTTTGTGGCAGAGCACTTACAGGCCTGAGCAGTCCTATCAATTTAGCTTGGCACTGTATACAACATCTGGCTCATAATTAATGCAGCATTTTAAGATCCTTCTGGTACTATTAAATGCAAGATATATTAACCCAAGTGAGTCTGAAAGTTACTCTTTTTTTTTTCCTTGGGAAGAGAGAAGCAGAAGATTTTAGGAAGATGGAATTATTATTATACTTTGAAAAACAGTAGTACTAGATTTCACATCTCTGCCTGCTTCTCAGATGTCTTTTGTCCTTAATAAGACAGAACTCACACATTAGCATGAGGGGTATCAGATGGCCTTTTCATGCTTATTCATTTCCTATAAAGAACATAACGACTGTGCCTGCTCATGTTTCCTTTGGCAGCTGAGTAGCTGGAGGCTTAACATGCCGTAAATCTGCAGCTGTAGCAGAGCTCAAGTCCCACCAAGTTCATGGCCATTGTGTTTGCCCTGTGTTGAGGAGGATCCCCAAGCCACCTCTCAGGCCATCCCTACCCTTCACTGCCTAGCCACCATGGGGGGACCGGATATACCCTTAGTGCTCTACTGCTGCAGCATAAGGACTTCTTCAGAAAGTCTGAAGAAAATGTTTTAAAATGTGTATGTTACCATTGTAGACTGAAGAGTAAAAAGATTTGTATGTCTCCTGTAGGTGTGCAGAGATTATGTGTGGGATTTTAAGGCATGATTCATTCGTCCCTACATATCTAAACTAGATCAGATAAATCATTTCCTGGAATTACCTATTTGTCTCTAATAACTTGAAAGATAGCTTAGAGACTAGCTCAGAGGTAAACACCATGGAGAAGATAGATACTGTGCATACCATTGTAAGCAGATTCAGGTCTACTGACCTCTTCACTTTTTCTCTTGGCACATTGTTGATTTTGGTTGTTTGGTTTTGGGGTTGTTTGTTTGTTTTGGTTTGCTTTTGGGGTTTTTTTACTAGATCTCAAGCTGAGGTTAACAAAGTTAGCTTCAAAAGGATGTAAAACACGAGAACATGATGATCACCAATGTGCATCTGCACCTGTGACATATCCTGGCCAAACTACTGATATCCCTGTAGGTACAACTTTGTGCACTTCCACATAATTCTCCTTTATCTGAGTAACTGAAGAATTGGGATTTCACAAGTAAGTGAAAAAATGTTTTTCCAAACATAAATCAGGGAAATTTGAAATCTCTTCACCTTAATTCCTAACATGTCCAGTGCAACTGGCACACTGTGTGTACAGAGGTGTTGAAGCACATGGATCAACTGCAACAAAAGTAATCTGCCTACCGATGTTGGACAATTTGCCATATTTTAAATGTCACATCACATTGTGAGTTTATCAAAGGAAAACAATGTATTGTAATAGCATGGCCAATATTAAACTGGATTGGAATTTTGATATCACACCTTCCTAGTCTGTAGACTCAGTCTTTCAAGGCAGAATTTTCAATATTACCTAAATACTTTTTCCCAGTCCAATCTGATGAACTCTTCTACAAACATTTGAATTACTCTCAATGGAAAATTCTACACACAGGAAAACATTTATTTCAAGTTTAGCAAATAAAAAAGTACATCTGCACCGCCTTGGTGTCTGCCCAAGTGTTATCTCTTGAATGTCCAAGCCATTCACCCTTAGGCTCCATTGTGGAGCAAGATCTGAAGTTCCTGGTCTGGGAAGAATTAGGCAGACTAAGAGATGGCATGTGCCAGCCTCCCGCCCCCACACTGCATGAAGGTACTGTATGAGTGTGACTCATGTTAGATTTAGCTTCTCCCAGACTAACCAGTATTTCAGATAGCCTAATGTCCTGAGACATCCTTGTTGTTACACAACCAAAAGACATATATGACAGGCTGCAGAGCAGCTTCACCACAGCAGCCTGAGGCAACATCTTGACCATAGTCAAAACCAATAGCTCCATTGTTGGGAAGATTTCTTAGCATCAGTTTAGAATTATACTAAGTGGCATAGCACAAGCTGCTTTTATACAAACTGAAGAGCAGAGTTTGTTCTAGTTCATATATCTACCATACAAATTTTGTCTCCCACATGTATATGTGTTCATGTGTGTACATACATGCACGAGGGGTAACCAGTCCTTTGCATAGCTGCCTAAGCTGTGCCAAAATATATATGAACTTTGTAACTATGGCTGCAGCAGAGTTCTTCATGACCCTTGACTGTTGAACCCATGATATTTAGAAGCAGACATACTTGCTTCTCCATGACATGATCTGGCTTCGCCAGACACAAATACTACTGACATCCTAGGGAGAAGTCCTCTTCCTAGCTGTGACACTTACCCCTGAAGACTTGCACATCTAATGCATTCGCGATCACTGTTGTTGTGATCACCTGTTCTTAAGTTTCCACAGCAACTGGCTATTTTCTTTAGGGCATAGTTATACCGCTAAACAAAAGAAGGACCAGGTAATGAGCTCAGGAATTCACACTTATTGTCACACTACTTAAATCTTGGTGCTCTCCCTGACTCTATTTTGGACTACTTCAGCTGCCTGTAAGAAAAGTCAATTGTAGAAAGAGCTGACCCTGTGGAGTGTGAAAACAAGCAACTCACTACTATTCAGCCTCAAAGCTTAAACCAACAGAGCAGTACAAACACAGCCAAGCAGTCTACATGTTCATTGAGATGAAAAGAAGCAAACAATTGTGATTTCACTTAATGCCAATTTAGGGCTCTTAACATCACCTTTCCCACAAATCTGGTTGTTGTATTGTCTAGCTAAGGGCTTTTGACCTGTGATAGGATGAGAGTTTGAGAAATGTTCCCTGATAATGTTGCCAGGTGTGTTTAGGTTTACTACCAATGCTTCACTAGGACATAGTCAACATGCTAATTTTGGTGAAATAGAAGTCAGGAACAAGGAAGGTTTTCAAAATTAACATGATCCTAGATAGGACATTCACTTTAATTTTATGCTTATTTTAACTCATAGGGGAAAAGACAGAGCTTGCCAGCCTTTCAACTTGCTTGTTAACTCCATAATGAATGGTAATAAGTTAACTCTGACTACATTCTCAATTTCCTTAGGGAATGATGCCAATGAGTGTGAAGTTTTTCTATTAAAACCTGAGTACTTCTATGCAGGGGCCATCTTACATATCTAACATGAACTTCAGTGCACCCAAATTAATCAAATTTCTCTTTAGACATATAATTTGCCAAAACTACAGTTCACAGGTTATTTGACATCATTGATCTAATTTGTTATTTGATTATATTAATATATAAATATTTAAAATTGTTTCCAGACATCCCTTGTTTACTCCTTGAATACTCTGCTGTTCCCAGTCTAAGTATTAACCCTTAGACTGTGTTCTAAATCTAACTTTTAAAAACATGTTCTTTAAAATAATATATTAAGACTGAAAATCTAATTATTCACCAAAAGTGTTATGTTTGCACATAGGAACATTATGTATGCCCCTGGTCCTGCTGCTGTTCAAATAAAAGACAGAACTCAATAACCGTATTTGGAATAGCATCTGAAACATTTTCAGGGACCTAAAATGGAGAAATAGAAATCAAGGAAAGAAAACCAAACCCCAAACCAAACCAAACTTCAAAAAAACCCAACATAACCAAAATAAAACACCCCCCTGCACATATCTCAGTAGCAAAGCTTGTTCCTGAATTAAATATACCTTTTAAGAAAATAAAAGCCAAGCCAAACAAAACCCAAACTAAAGTAAAACAAAGACTCACTGTCCATCCCACTTTGTCAAGCATACTAAATTCTGTTAGAATAATGTTTAGGAAAAATCTTTGTATCTCTCTACATACTGAATAAAGAAATGCTTGCAAGCTCTCTAGAAAATGAAATAATACTTTCTGAAATGATAAAGCATCAGTGTGCATTTCTGAACAAGTTCAGAAGATAATTTCATAAGATCTGAAGGAAGTTATGGGTTTATTAAGTGCACCTTATCCTTTCCCTGCTTGTTGTGTCTTGGGTACAGACTTGAAACACTTCTTCATATTACAAACTCTTTTATTGTACACAGAGGTCTGGCACAACTTGTTGCTTCACTGATATTTTATTTTTCCTCTCCTCCCCTCTCTTTTCTTTTCATTTCTTTTCTTTCTCTTTTCTTTTCTTTTCTTTTCTTTCCTTTCCTTTCCTTTCCTTTTTCTTTTCTTTTCTTTTCTTTTCTTTTTTCTTTTCTTTTCTTTTCTTTTCTTTTTTCTTTTCTTTTCTTTTCTTTTCTTTTCTTTTCTTTTCTTTTCTTTTCTTTTCTTTTCTTTTCTTTTCTTTTCTTTTCTTTTCTTTTTTCTTTTCTTTTCTTTTCTTTTCTTTTCTTTTCTTTTCTTTTCCTTTCTTTTCTTTTCCTTTCTTTTCTTTTCTCTTTTATTTTCTTTTCTCTTTTCTCTTTTTTCTTTTCTTTGCTTGTCTTTTTTTTTCTTTTTTTTTCTTTTCTTTTGTGTCCTTTTTTATTTTCTTTCCTTTCCTTTTTATTTTCCATTTTAAAATTTTTGTCTTCTGTTTTCTTTTTTCTTTATTTTCTCTCCTTTTCTCACTTTTCCTTTTCTCTCCTTTCCTTTCCTTTTCTCCTTTCCTATTCTGCTTCCCTGTTCCCTTTCCCTACTCTCTTTTTTTTTTTTTTTTTCCTAAGAGGGTTTTCATACCCAAACATTTATCACTCTAGTCTAAATATCCCTCAGACAAACTACAACATGATTAGGAAGACAGCAGCAACTCTTAGAGAAAATGGCAATGATCTCATTGTTCCTTTTGGGAGCCTGACCTGGCACTGTAAATCACACGTTGTTCAGGAGAAAGAGACATCACAGCCTTCTGTCCGGACTTCTGATTTTGAAATTTCTAAGTTGAAACCTTTAGGGACCACTTTTGAGCTCAAGCTCTAGCAAGGAGAATTTTAATTTAGACACTGAAATACAGAAAGTATTAAAATAGAAAGTAAAATATTGACACTCCTCTTTCAGACATATTGATAAGAAAAAAACCAGATTATCCATCCTTACCCTAACCCTAATGTCAGCTGAACAGAGAACAATCCACTCTCTTGCATGTAACAAAACCATTTGGTTTCCATCAGTTTCCATAATTTGTGGCTTATTTTGGCTTCTTGTTATTCCAATAAGTGTTATACGTCCTCAAAAGCACCTTAAGAAAGCATTTGCATATCATTTTATTCAAACAATACTGTGCAGAATAGCAAACAAGTGAGAGTTTTACCTGACCCATATCTTAGAATAAGTTTGTCACTTCCTGGCCAGGACAGTATTGCTTCAGTAACTGAGCTGCATGCACTCATTTGGAAGGCTAAGAGGAAGCTAATCTCTTTGTACTCATTCTTTTAAAATTGAGTCTAAGGGAAGATCAGATGCATGCTGACATTCTAACTACACACCATGATTTGTAAGAGCTGAGAGCTGAAAGGAGTTGGAAACACCTGGTGGGGAAGAAGGTATATGGACAGATTCTACAAGAATTTTTTGCACTTGCAAAGTACACTCTCCTGCTACACTTACTGTGGATTTGCAGCAGCTTTTCTGTTCAGTTGTTCTGCAGATGCAAATTTGTTCTCACCAGATAAATTACAGAAGCAAACTGTCATACATATTTTATTGGCATCTGTACACAAAGTGGTAAGCTCTCTGATTTGTTTTCCCCCCAGAGGACATGTGCAAGACTGAAGTCACATATTTCATACCCATAAACAAGAACTCCACATTCTCCTTTCAATGTTGAACCTGCATCTGGGGAGAGGAATTACCTCTTTCACCTTGGATTCTGAGGCATACTGCTGTCAGGAGATCATCATTTAACACTTCATAGCAAATCACACAGCACCTTGGAAAGGAAAACAGAGAAGAAATAAAGCCCAAACTGACTCAGGAGGAGGAGTTTGCAAAGATAATGTTATTTTATTCTGATATGTTATTTTATTCTGTTGTGTAACAGGAGGCTTTGGATAAGCAGGTTGTCATTAGATAACATCAGTTTGTATGAATCAAAACCAACTTCTCCAGATCTGAAGCAGAATTCTGAATAAAAACCCTTCAGCTTCCTGCCACCAAAAAAACCCAGCTTGGTAGGATAATCAAGAGCTAGGTCTTCCCTGGTGTGTGAATTCAAGAAAGACCTTGGTATTTTGGTATTGGTATTTTTATACTGTGTATTATTATTCCCAGACCCTAAAATTTTTAACTTTAATGAGGACTTCACCCTGACAGTGAGGAAGAAGCCTGGACACATTGTGACCTCCATCATAAGCTGTGGAAACCAAGTTTTAGACTTTCAGCTCTGCTCTGGGAGACTCCATGGTGGTTTCCTGACCACTACAAACCCTGCAAACTTCTCCAACACTGATAAAAGGCTCCAGATTCACCACGAGGTGAGAACTAACCACAGAATTCCTGGAACTCAGGCCAAAATGGATACCAATTTCCAAACCTATTTCCCGTTTCCTCTGTAGGAAATGTAGAATTTTCAAGTTTTTTGTGCAAACTGTGTAATGGTTTTGTTTTGACAACACCAGTGTTTCCTAAACTGATCTTATATTTGTTGACTTCAGGCTGTGCTGCCTTGATGCACCCAAAATAGACATCATTGAGAGGCTGCTCTCTCACTCTTCAATTAGTCCTTATTACTGTATCCTGTCTTTTGGGTTGAGTAGAATGGCAAGAACTTTTTGCTTCAGACATTTACATGGGTGAAAATCTGCTTCCAGGTACTTATTATCCCTAGGTCTCTAGACACATTTGCTGTTCTAGAGTTGAACTTGCAAAGGTAAACAAGGACAGTTGTAGTTTCTGATGCTTTAGGAGGAATCCATTATCACCAGCTCTCCCACAGAATCTTAATCTCACTTTGAGCAGGTCAAATTCATGAAACATCTCTCTTACTCTGACTTTTCTGTGACACGAGGTACTGGCACAACAAAGCAGTTGGCTGAAATTTTACAAAGAAAAAGGAGAAGAAAAAGAAAAAGAAAAAAGAGAAGGAGAAGAAAAAGAAAAAGAAAAAAGAGAAGAAGAAGAAAAAAAAAGAAAAATAAAAAGAAAAAGAAAAAGAAAAGAAAAAGAAAAAAAGGAAAAGAAAAAGAAAAAGAAAAGAAAAAGAAAAAGAAAAGAAAAAGAAAAAGAAAAAGAAAAAGAAAAAGAAAAAGAAAAAGAAAAAGAAAAAGAAAAAGAAAAAGAAAAAGAAAAAGAAAAAGAAAAAGAAAAAGGAAAAGGAAAAGGAAAAGGAAAAGAAAAAGAAAAAGAAAAAGGAAAAATAAAAATAAAAATAAAAATAAAAATAAAAAGGAAAAGGAAAAGGAAAAGGAAAAGGAAAAGGAAAAGGAAAAGGAAAAGGAAAAGGAAAAGATAAAGAAAATTCTCACCCCTAAAAATGTTTTCTTGGTATTTTCTTTACTTTCCTGGACAACAACCTTAATGCTGGCTTTGTGGAACATCTCTCTGACACCTAAAGAGCATCAGGATTCAAAGCACAGACTTTTCTCTTTTGCTTGACATCCCAAGTCTAATTCAGTAACCATTCCCAAAGCTGTCCTGAACAAAACGAGAGCCAGTGGCTGTGTTACCCTTATCCTTTCCTTTGTTTGGGTAAAACTGGATTTTATCTACAATGGAAACACGTATTCACACAGAATCACAGAATGTCAGGGGCTGGAAGGGACCTCGAAAGATCATCCAGTCCACCCCCACTGCCACAGAGTATCACCTATACCAGATCACACAGAAACAGGTACAGGTGGGTTTTGAGTATTTCCAGAGAGGGTGTTGCCCTTTATAACTTTCAGATCAGGTGGCAGTATAGGACAGGTCTCTGTCAGTCTTGCTGTTGAAACTGTCCCTCTTTGCATGGAAGCATAATACTTCCTGAAGAGCATAAAAATGACTGTAGAATTAGTGGCCAGAGTATTAAAGTGCAATCGGCTGAATACTCCAACCAGCTGCATACTTCAATCTTAGGGCATGACTCAGTTCTCATAATTCATATGAATCTTCTGGTTTTTGTCAGATGCTGTTTCCTGTTGGCTAGTTTAGACATCTTTTTGCTTAGAGTGGAGATTTTGGAGGGATCTCTGTAACTCTTCAGTCTTTGAAGTAACAAACATGTAACTAAGAATCTGGATCCTGACTTGCACCTCAGCTCAACAACACTGTCTTCTATGTCCTTTGTGGGTCTAGTGCCAAAATTACTTCTTAAATTGCAGTAAAACCTTAGTGGGCACGTTGGAAACTGACTTTTTCAGCGCTTCAAAGCCCAAAGGAAGCAATTCACAGTGAAGCCCATCCTTTCCCTGTTTTAGGAAGAACAGAATTGGTGAGATTTTTCTTATACAATTAAAAGAGCAAGAAAAAACTCTGCATAGGAATTTAGACTAATTCCTTTAAATACTGCAGTTCAGGAAAGACATCTAATTTTAGCAAACAAATGTGAAAACAGAGCAGTTTCTCTGCTCTCTCAGACTGGTTCAGGGTTTAGATTGAAGTCTTTCAGATGGCCTAGGTTAAGATTCATGATTACATAACGAAGGATGCTTGTCAGACTGAATGGAAGATGGCATTATGAAGCATTATTTTATAACGCCTCATAAACTGTGTTTAAACAGTATAAACAGCAGACAAAGGAAACTAGATTTTGCAATAAAAGCTATTTTTATGGGAGCAAAAGTCACATGACCTCTTACCCAGATTTTAAGAGACCAACAGAACTTGCTTTGCCTGCCAGCCCTGAAAAAAAGTCTGAATTTAATGTCAAAGACAGAGGTCTTGTTAGGCAATGGTGTTACGTTCCAAACCTTAGATGTTTATAGCTTCCCTCCTTGCTTTAACTCCACCTTCTTGATGAGAAAAACCTCAAAATGTAGTTAGGCTTAACCCTTCATAGCCTTTGACTTTTACAGTAGCTAAGACCACTTTGATTTTTCACTAGGTACATTTTTCAAATAAAGTATACTGATGAGTAGTTTGTAGTTGGATACACAGGACACATTCATGGGCAATCATCTCACATGCGCCGCAGGAGAGAAATAAATGTTTCTGTGGGTCATAAGCATTCTAATTTCAAACCAGTCACGTCAAGCTACATTGAGATTTGTCACTGATATATCCCTCTCAGTGTAAAATCAATACTGTAGGCAAACCTTTACTTGCGGCTTGCTAATTTCAACACAAACACACATTTCTCCAAGGTCACCCTAACAATTTATGGTAAAAGTATCCTGCTGGATAACCATACTCTCTTTCCTTTTAACATGAAGCTTTCCTTTTCCCTCACTGAAATATTTTATAAACTCTTAAAATTCAGCAGCATACCCTATAAAGCCCTTAGTACTGACTGATTTTTTTATTTGATAAGCAAAAAATGAAAACCCTAAAACCCCCCACTCATTAAAGGAGAGCCAAGGTATATCAAAGTGAACAGGTGACATCATAAGCAAACATTAGTGATATACTTGTAACTTCTCTCTAATTCAGCAGTCCAATATATAATACGGAATAAGAATACTTTTAAATACAGCAATAGTATTATACATAGCCTTTTTCAGAGAATTTTTAAAATAATGAAAAAAGATAGTGGTGATATTTCTGCCTGCTATTTCTAATGAAAGTCAACAACTACCTGGCTTTGGAACCTATAGTGAGGGAGCTGGAATTGAGACATAAACTCTTGTGTACAGAAAAAGCAGTGTGGGATGGAAAGATCTTGAGGGCCAGTGTCAGGAAAAGGGAGAAAGCAATCTGAGGTAGGATACAATCTGCCAAAAGTGGAAGGGAATGAGGGAAAGACAATGGACACTGGGATCCTGGACATAGCTGTAATTTGTTCGTAAGAGAGTGGGACTAGACTGGGATGGACAAAGTACTGGTTAGGGAGGTAATAATCTTAGATGCTTTATCAAGATGGAGCTAAGAGGGGTAGTCAATAAATTTACAATAGAAGGGACAGGTGTGCTTTCTTAAGTGCTCAGCAGTACCTCCACAGCTGGAATTCATCCCTAAATATTAACTTGAGGTGCACAATGGATAGATGTATACATGTAGTGTGTACCTTAGGTGTACTTGCAGTGATACATTCGGTAGAGCTCAGCTATGGAGTTTAGGATATTGTTGAGCTCAACATTTGATAGGCATCTTGTCAGCTGAATGAAATAGTTGATTCTAAGGACAGTACTGACTTAGGATTCAATTCAGATGACTGCACATGTCAACCTAGTTCCATATGAGACAGAGTGTCACCTTTATGGAGCTGGCAGATACATCACTACTTAAAGTAGACAGTCTCTAGCTGACATTCCAGAAAATCAGAAAAGGAGTATATGGGGCAAACTGAAAGGTATCTTGGGCATCTGAAATGCCTCTCTATGTAATTAAATTGAGATCATGATCTCTCCTGATGATAATGGAAGTTTAGCTGACCTGTAAATGCCTACAAGTAGACATCTAAAATTAAGTCTCTGAAGTTGAAATACATCCACAGGTATCATCTCTAACCTCTAGGTCTAGTACCATTTGAACTGCCCCACCTGACCCACAGGCACTAGTTTGTAGGAACATATGTATCCTCTAGGCCTTGTGTCATATCTGACAGACCCATGATCTTAAATGGTAGCAGGATCCAGCATCTAGAACTTCAGTCACCCCTACAAGTACCCTGATGACGGTCTAGAGAATACCAGCACATCCTGTAGTGCAGCAGTCTTGCACATAGAAGTGAGAGGAACAGAATTTGTTATGAACACAAGAGATGTGAGCACCAGAAGCCAATGAAGACAAAAGCATAGGGAGAATTTAGTTCTAAATATGCACTTCAAAATTGTGCTGTGTAATAAACAAAACACCTTCTGCTATGGCTGCACAACTGCCTACAATACTAATAACAAAAAACCATCAGTCTAAAAGAGTAAAACCACTTAAACTAAAATTGCTGAAGAACATGAACATTTGCATGCCTAAATCCAAGATTACTTCAATACTTTGTCATAGCCAGGCAGTCACTGGATAATTGTAATAAACAATCTTTTGATAGTCACTGGATAATTGTAATAAACAATCTTTTGAATAGGCCCCCGAGTTGCCCTTGCCCTCTTAAAGGTCCTAACCAAGAACTCATAGAGACAAACTCCTGTTTGCCTCTGTAACAACAACTATAGCAAAATGTCATTCTGTCTTCTACCTAGGGAACGGTTTTTGAGCTACAGTTACCCACATACCTTGTAAGCTTTTGTACGCAAGCTGTCTATCAAAACCATGTATGAAAGTCCTAGAAGAAAGGGGATATATTACTGAACTGTCAAAGAATAGGGTGAATTTGAAACAGGGCTTCTTCTCTGCTACTTGTGACTATAGACAACTCATGTATTGCTTGAAAAGAGGAATAGCAGCTCAGCAGTCTTTTTCTGTTCTGCTGGGTTTAAAAGAAACTGCAACCTGATTTAGAGAAAATGTGTTTAGACACCAGCCTTCAAAGTAGAACTTTAAGGCAGTGAATCTCCAGGAGAGTACAGAATGTTGTAAGAGATATGAGGATTAACTGCATTACTCCTCTTTGTTTCCTTTATGCCTGGATGGTGTCATACATGCTGTGCTGAGTTTCCTGGGCCTCACTCTAATTCTTAGTATGCATCTCTAGCACATCTCATGTTTCTTTTCAGAGGAACAAAAAAAATCTAGACATTGCACACTTCTGGTATTTAGCCTCACATATTTTCTTTGCTACTTATCTTTAAATATCTTTTATTGTGGAAGTTGTAAATTATCTGTTTCAGCATTGCTTTTAGATTAAGCCTGGGAATAGGCTGCAGCACATGTATAAAGCATTATATCACACATCCTTTGGAAGCAAAGATTGTTAATAGAACATTCACTGAAATATACCGAGTTGATTAAAGTAAACCAAGCAACACAGAGGGATCCATCATAAACACAACCATCTTTCTACCAGTGTACTGTGTGTCAGGAAACAACAGTGGGTTGCTGTGATGAACTGTGAGCAAAGGATGACAGTGAGGCCAGAAGGGCAACACCAACATAGCCTGGAGTCCTCCCCAACATAGCCTGGTCCTGGAGTGCCCCAACCAGAACAGCACAACAGGTCTGATAGCAGCAAACACGTTCAACCATGAGTCAAGATCACCAGATCAGTTCATAATGATGAGATTGGTTGAGTCTGAGGTGAGGCTCAAGATTAGTGGGGTTTCATGGCCAGGCACAAGCGTACTGTTCATGCAGCTCCAGGGAGAGGCTGAGGCAACGAGCTGAGACTGAAATGCAGCAACCAAGCCAAAAAGATGAGGCTCCAACCAAGACACCTTGCAGCTCTGTTCCACCCAGCTCTTCTTTCAGGTCTCAAATCCAAGGTCACAGCAGAGCCCAGAGAGCAGGCAGGCACATTACTGGGAAAAAGAGTAGTTGCTGAGTCCCTGAAGGGTCCGGACACTGTGATCCAGAAATAAGTTCGCTAAGACAGTGAAAGGTTAAACCAAACAATGTGACACCAGCCTTTGTAGTTAAGACACTTCAGATGTAAAAACTGTGAGCCTGGACTTCCTCATGCTGAAATAGGTTAAAATCCTCATTTCCCTCTTCCATGGGGAGTGCTCTAGGTACATGGTACAAAGGTGGCTACCACGAGCCCTTCAGTTCTCTTTAAAAATAAAACCTCTGGCAGTTCTCTGCAAGTGGAGGTGTTAGTGCCTGCCTTCACTTGCTTATCCAAGCCTGGCTCTGAAGCAGACAAGGACTCATGCCTTGCAGTCATGGATTACAGAAGGGCAACACTCAGAGTGAAGATGGAGAAAAAGTGGAATTCAGGTATATCAGTCTTTCCTATCTGCTATTTAGAGATATTTTTTGTGGGCTTCTCATTTGCTCATGTGTCTCTTGCAGAGTTGAATCTGGGGTCTTTTATCAGTGCAACTGCATAAATCAGACATCGATACCCTTGTGAGCCTTTTGTAGGAGCCAAGCATCACTGTAGCATATTGTGCTTTCTATTCTAGGGGATTCTAGTCCTCATTACAGACAAGATGCAGGATCTGGACTTTGGTTTAGTCTCCATCAGACTTTTTCTATAGTATTTTAATACTGGAAATACTAATTTATTTCAGAGGTGTATGCTGATAATTACTGATCATTTCCTCTTCTGCTTGTCTAACTCATGTGGCTTAGCTATCCACCAGTGATGCTGAAGTCTTCTGCAAGAGGGAGGGAGAAGCTGCTGTTCAGGTTCTTTGCTACCCTCCCAGCTGAAACAGGCTGCCACTTTGTTACTAGCTGACCTTTGCCTTAAAGACTGATGCACTTTGCAAAGGTGCAACAGGGCTGGTCCTATGTAATTCGATTTTTGTTTGCCATGGAAAGGTTGGTTTGTTTGCTTTGCACTAAAGGCCCACAGTTTATTCAGGACTGTAAAACTCTTCAAAATCACATATAGGTAAGTATGTGGAAAAACAAACAATGCTGAAAATTAGTCTGGGCAAAAGCGAGAGACTACTATTACTAAAATACTACATACTTGCAAGATTCCATTCTGCAGCAGAAAAGTACTTAGTCCACCCTCCAAATATCTCCTGTGAGAGCAGAAATTCCAGAGCTTTAAAAAAAAAACACCCCAATTTTTATTATTGTAAACTGTTTATTTTTTTATTATTGTAAACTGCTTCAATTTTTATTATTGTAAGCTGCTTAAAACTGGAAATGTTTAACTATAAAACTGCAATAGGTAGATGGCACAACATTTAGAGCTTCCTGTTCTGAACCTCCTGAGCCAGTCTTCAAGTTCTTACTCATTTCCTTACTCCTGATTCATCAAATTGTTTAAACAGTCTGTATTTCAGTGGGATTTCAACTTTAGCAAGGACAAAATACTCACTGAAGTCAGTAGGAAATTTTGCTCCAAAATACTTAGGTTGATTTTTGGGTTTTTTTGTTTGGTTGGTTTTTTAATCCTCTATTTGAGTCTGCACAACTTGAAGAGGAGAATTTTTGTGTTTGGTACTTGTTGCTATGCATCATTGTCTGCCCAAACCAGTTCTTTCACTTCAGCTATTTGATCTCTGGCTAATAATATCAGTGGCAAAAGGAATTTAACAGCTGGGGTAGTGCTGGAGTAGGTGGAGACATGCTGAGAATAAAGTTATAATAATTTGTTTCAGGTGCCTCTTCTTTGGATGGTATTTAAATACTAAGAAGAAAGACACACATATTTTCTTTATCTCCTCTTGAACCCTCTCTGTCATTTAAACATCTTCAAGTACAGTGTAGCCTTCTTTTCTGTTGTTGTTTAGTTGTAAGTAATTTTTTTTTTTCTAAAGTGGAAATGTGGGAAAATATTTGGAGAAAACAGAACGGACAAAGTACAGGGAAATGTCCTCTTAAATGTCACATAGTTGCTACACAATAACTTGGTCTGTTGAACTGCAGTCTGCTGGTATAAGCAACTCTTACACAAAATCTGGTGAATGATACCAAAACTGTGTTAAAACACAGTTTCTTAACAGGCTTATGCTATTTATTTCTTCCGGATTCCTTTGGTACAAGCGTGTTTGGCTAATATGTCTTATAAGTTAAATCCATAAGATGTCCTTTAGAGGTTGATGAAACAAGGGACAGCATATTGTCAGCTTCAGCTTTACTCTCTTCTGTCATGGGCATGCTGCATCTTTCTTTTGCTTTCTAAGCAAATCAAATGTGATTTTTTTTTTCCCATTTGAAAGAAACAAAACGACTGCTAAACTTAGAAATGGGGCTGCTGTCTAATCTGAGCAGCAGACTTTAATGGGGAAATGGCATTTTTAGAGATTCACAGCGAAGTGAGACATGGTTTTGGAGTAGGTTTGCTAGCTAAGTGGTATAATGTAAGGTGTGGAATCGAGTGCACTCTCAGCAAGTTTGCAGATGACACCAAGTTGTGTGGCACAGTTAACTTGCTAGAGGGCAGGGATGGCATCCAGAAGAACCTGGACAAGCTGAAGAGGTGGGCCCAGGCCAACCTCATGAAATTCAACAAGGCCAAGTGTAAGGTCCTGCACCTGGGCCAGTGAAATCCAGGCACAAATCCAAGCACAAATCCAGGCTGGGTGGTGAATGGATGAGAGCAGCTCTGAGGAAAAGGGCCTGGGGGTTTTGGTTGACCAAGAGGTCAACATGAGCTGGCAGCGTGCGTGTGGCCCAGACAGCAACTGTGTGCTGGGCTGCATCAAGAGAAGTGTTGCCAGCAGGGCAAGGGAGGGGATTCTCCCCCTTTACTCTGCTCTCATCAGACCCCACCTGGAGTACTGTGTGCAGTTCTGGAGCCCCCAGCACAAGAAGGAAAGGGAACTGCTGGAGAGAGTCCAGAGGAGGGTCACGAAGATGATCAGAGGGCTGGAGCACCTCTGCTGTGAAGACAGGCTATGAGAGTTGGGGCTTTTCAGCCTGGAGAAGAGAAGGCTTTGTTTGAGGAGACCTTATAGTAACCTTCCAGTATCTGAAAGGGGCTCACAGGAAAGCTCTGAAGAGACTATTTACAATGTCTTGTAAAGACAGGATGAGGAGTAATGGGTTTAAACTGGACAAGGGGACATTTAAACAGGATGTTAGGAGGAAGTTCTTTACAATGAGGGTGGTGAGGCACTGGAACAGGTTGCCCAGGGAGGTTGTGGCTGCTCCCTCCCTGAAGGTGTTCAAGGCCAGGTTGGATGAGGCCTTGAGTGACCTGTTCTAGTGGGAGGTGTCCCTGCCTATGGCAGGGGGTTGGAATCTTTGGAATCACTTCCAACCTAAACCATTCTATGATTCTATGGTTCCGTGTGCAGCAGCCTTAAATTCTCACTGCTTTCCCTGCTAAGAATGGGAAATTCCCCAAATTTTGCAAGGTGTTTCTTGCTTTCCCAAACTTCTATAGATAACTTTCATAGTAACAATATACTTTCCTTAAATTTTGCAGTGGAAAGAGCTAGAAAGCACAGCCTCACTGTTTCCAAGTGGCACAACACCCTAGGAAGCAAGATGCACCCTGATTCGTTGGAGCTTCATAATTCTTGACTTTGCACCATTCACAGTCTGTTTTGGCGTTAGGTTATAGGGGGTCGTGTTGATTAAGCTAGCAGTCTCTGCCTTTGCATGCCTGTCTGAGAGGCTCTCCTTTGGCAAGCCTCAGTTTTCCCGGTGCATGTACAGGAGCAGAGGGGAGGAGGGAGCAGCCTAGTGTTTGGTTAGGGGATTTTAAAGGTAAAACTTAACCTGTCAAAAACGAGGGAGCCGAATCTTGCGGCCCGCAGGGGTGACGGCTGAGTGCCGGCCCTGCCGGGCAGTGGAACTTTCGTGAGCGGGGCCGAGTCCCGCGGCCGGAGCGCGTCGGCAGAACACCGCCCGTGTGGCGCCGTTCCCACGGCAACCGTCGAGCCGCCATCGGCTGGGGAAGATGTCCGCCGAGAACCGGCGCTGTGCGGCGGGCTTCGTTTTCCGCTCTCTGCCCCAGAAAGTTTTCCCGTGCCTACAGGACAGGGACATCCGCGACCGACTCCTCAAATGGTGTGAGGGGAAAGGCCGCTGTGAGAGGAGTCTCGCTGGGTGTGGCGGGGAGCTATGAGAGGCGGGAAGGAGGGTGGGGTGGTCACCACAGCCGCGCCTTCAGGGTTCCCCGCTGAACTTGCGGTGGGTCTGTGTGTACCTCTCCCCCCCCGCTTAATAACTGGAAGTCTTCTCAGGGTTTTTCAGGCACATAAAATGCCTGTTCCGGAAGGAGCAAGGCGTTTATCCTTGCCTGCCAGAGTTAGCCGAGATCGATTTCATCTTCGCAGCGTTGCTCTGGTGCTGTTTAAGAAGCGATTGTGCTTCCCTCACCCCGCCAAGAAGGGGCAGGAGGCTGTTCTAAGAATGGAAAAAGGGAGGAAAAAAAAGTAGGAAAAAAGGGTGAAAAAAGACGTAGTTCTTGGGACTTTATGTAGTGTACCTAGGTAGATTTGCAAAATGAATAAATTCCTAGCATGTCTGCAGAGTGTTTTTCCATTTCAGGTGCATGCACGGCGGGATCACAGCACAAGCATTCAGTTTTGACCAGCAGTTTAAACCCTATCAAAAGGATGAATTTGTTATGGTAGTTCTAAGTCTTTCATATTTAAGTTGGCTTTGTTTCCATTTAAACTATATGTTGCAAGACTAGAGTGGTAAACACTGTAGCAGTGTTAGCACGCTGTCCTGCTCAGTGTCTCTTTGAAAGTCGATGATTCAGGTGTGGTGTTTAAGTCTTCGTGGGTTAACTGTATTATCCAGTAAAAATATTTTAGTCTGTCCTAATGTCGCTCTGTTTTAAGAGGGAACAATTTAGCCTAATATTCAGGATTCCCAGGAATGGGAATCTGAATTGGATGCTGATCTTGGCCACCTCATTTAATGTTGGGAACTCCACTTGGGTGGAGACTAAACAGTGTATGTGCAGTTGGTACCCTTACTCATAGCTATTACTGCTTTGTCCCAGTGAATGCATCATATAATTAGATCTGCATATGTATCATTGATCTGAAAACACAAGATTTTCAATTTTATTGTATACCACTGGTTTATGCTGGAATTTTGGGTATTTTGAGACTTGACTCTCTTGCTGTTTTTGTGTCCTCTGCTTCTGTTGTCTTCTGCAAAGTCACACCTGTTTTCAGAGAGAAGGCAATAATTGTGGTTTTAAAATCAATGTGTTTTTTACATCTGTTGTTTTAAAAACAGCTATTGTATTTGTTGTATGTCTACTTTATATAGTTATCTTGGATAAAGAATTCAGCCTCTATTTTAAAGAAATTTACACAGAAATACAGCAGTATTTAATCTACTGATAGACATTTCGAATGATTGAAAGTTGGAAAATATGCATTTACATTCTCAGTATTTGTCTCATCTGAATTAAAAATGTAAACATATCACTGTAAAATGATGAACTCTTGAGTTGCTGTGAATTAATTTAGAACAAAGGGACCATTACATTATATAAGCTGATCTTTCTGTATCCCAAAGATGTGGTAAAGACTTTTGATGATGCAGAGACTGAAAATCCATAATTTTTTTAGAAGCTTCTTCAATGATTATTCACTCTGATTGCATGCATATGCATAAGGGTGGGTTCTCTTAATTGGCTTATGTATCATTTAAGCTTGTCAACTACCAGCATTACTATGCATGTCTTCCTTTTTAAATTGATAAATCAGTAACATAAACAATTCAGATCTTACTGGAGGACATCCTCTCCACCCTTTCAGCTACTTATGAATTTCTTTCATAAGCTGTACAATAATTGTTGTGTGTCTCTACACTTATCCAAGATTTTAATTTATTTACAAAATATAATTTTTACAATCATGCTTAGTGTTTAATTTTTCACTTCAACAATATCGCATGCATCTCTTCTTCCATTTTCTTTATCTCCCAGGTTTCAATAGAATTGTTATACGTATTCTTGGATAAAAATGCTTTACTGTAAAATCTTAATGCTGCATATATAAATATGGTACTATAAAATATGATTTTGTGTTTAATTTCATTAACTTGTATTCTTGTATTTGAATATTACAGGCATTTTTTAATGATCAGAATGTGAAGTCCAATTTAAAGTTGCTCTCAGCTTCAGGACAATGGACTACACTGGGTAAATTTAGAATAAATTAATCTTAGCTAATAAATCTGTGTCATTACTATTTTGTAGCAATGATAATCCATATATGTGAGTCTTCACATAGCAGAAATATCTTAAAGAATTACTTGTTTTACTAAATGTTTTTACCTAGTTTGTTAATAAATTGCCATATTTTACATTTCTTTTATTTCCTTGCCCCTGCACTGCTTCATACACCAAGCAACTAGAATTGTTTTTAAATGGTCTGTGACGTCCAGTTGATGTGTTCATGTATCCAGATATAATCAATTCCATCAACTGTGGAATTATAGTCCTACCTTATTCAAGTGGTATTTGGAGAAAGACACTCTTCTATAGATGCAATCACCTACTTTAGGACAGATCTGAGTTTATTGCTGCATTACAATTTAAGTTGAGAAAGCAGAAGATTAGATGTAGTATGACCCAAGCTTCTGTAAATATATTGTCTGCACAACAAAAGTGATCAAGTTGCAGGAGGAAAACTATTTGATAGGTTACCCTAGTTGCAGTCATAGCATTGACTTCTAGTAGGCTGACTTCTAGTTTGTTACCATATCATTGACTGCTTATAATACTCGGTTTTCTGTAGATAGAAATGAGACACTAAAGGAGAAAGACCTAAAGCAAAGAGCACAGCATTTTATGGCATCACTTGGAAAATTGGGGGTTTTTTTATTATGTAAGTGCCACAAAACTTTGTGGAAATTTCATGTTATAATGCACTGGAGTTTTATGCATAATGTGAACTCTGATATTTCCAAAGTGATTTTTTTTTTTTTTTGGTAGGAATATTTTTAAAAGGGGTAGTGGGAAGCCCTCAGTTCTTTCAGTTTGTCTGCAAATACTTTACTATGCATAAATATTTAATGGAGCTTTGGGAATTTTCTAACTTTTCCCTTTCAGCTCTTTGGAATTGGCATATATTTTCCTCACTCTATGCGATGACACTAGACATTGCCACCTTTTTGTCAGCAAAATCCATTTTCCAAACACTGTATCTGCCTGTTAAAACAATTGAAATGTATAAAAGGCAGAAAATATCTCAAGTTCTCCTTTGGGTACCTCTTTTTTACTCTGGCAAGCAGAAAGAAAATAAATATATTTCAGAGACTGGGCAAATCTTTTCCTGCAAGGAATTTTTTAGGCTCTCTGCCTAGTCCTGTGTCTAAGTCATGGAACTTGCCAGCCCCCATAGTGGAGGTCAGTAGGTTACATACCTTGTGTTAAGAGTGGAGGGTCACTTGCCAAGTATTCCAGCTTAACTCCTGATTCTGCTCAGTCTTCTTTAGCAGTAATGAGGAAACGCATTAGAAGTAACGTATTTTGTCCTGAGGACTGGAAGGGTTGCCCTTCTAAATCCTGAACAGCTGGTATACCCCATTTGCTCTTAAAATTTCATCTTCCCATTCTTTGCCTATTTTTGGTGAGGAATGTTGGCACATTTTTCTGTAATGAGTCTTCATGTGCATTTAAAAAAAATATAGTAAGAATTAGCTTTGAGTGGGAGGAGGTAAAAAGTCATCTTCTAATATTTTATTCTTAGACATGCTGATAAACTAACCCAAATACACTATTTCCTTATCACCTTAGAGTAACTCTTTTGAAAGCAATTTCCTAATCCTGAAACAAAATACTGAAAATGGGCTTATTTTGCATTGTCAAAAGTCTGAAGAAAAGTGCGTAATTTAGGTTGATACAAATACTGTATTTATTCTCTTGCAAACAAAAATGTTAGTGTTTTGTTGGTTTTTTTGTTTGTTCACTTGATTTGGGTTTTTTGCAGGGCGGGGGGTGGGGGTTGTGTGAAATATTTTAGATTAATAATACAAGTGAAGTTTCCTAGAAACCTGCCTTCTCCCAGCCATTAGCTTGAGCAGAAAGTCTTTATAGACGCATGGAAAGATGTCAGCATTATAGAAAACATCAATATAATACTACTTTGTGAGGGTGTTTGTTTTCATAATCCGTTTGCCCTTTTCTGGGCTGTGGTCCCCTTTGTTCACTAAGAAATTTTCTCTTTAATTCATTGTGCATGGTTTAATTTTCATCTTTACTTCTCTGTTACTTGTCTGTCTCCTTGTTTTAAAATCTATTTCTAAAAGTTCTTTACAACATTTGTCTGTATATAATCACATTTTAAATTTCTTTTGACTGCTTTTCATTCTCACCTTAATATTATCAGACTGTAATACCCTCAGTCTCCATCCGTTATATCAAAAGGTGGCATAAGACAGGGGGGTCTCCAAGGACTGCAACATGTACCTCTCTTCTCAGCTTCTCCATGTTAGGATTCCTGGTAGAGACTCACAAGACTGCATTGTCTCAAGAACTCCAACTTTAACGTTAATTGAAATATAACATTTTAGGTAAACAATGCACAAGGATGTTCTCTAATCTGCTTCATCTGATCAGACAGATACTTAATTACCTATTCTCATACCACATTATTTTGCCTTTTGTAGTAGGGATATTTTTCCCCTCTTTATGGCTGCATAGCAGAGTACCTCATAGTTCTGTCATCTACTTTAAGTTACCTTACTGTTACTCTCATATTTCTAAAACTGAAGCAGCAAAAAGAACAGATTTGATGCATGCCAAACTACATCTTAAGTCTTGTATTTTTAAATAGCTGCAATGCAAATTAGGTAGCTTTTTCTCCTTGGCTGCATTACTGGCCTTGCACCTGTCAGCAGCCTTGAGGAGGCAGGACTGTATCTGCTTAAGCTCAATTAGCACTTGAAAAGTTATCTTCAAAGGGATAGGGTTACTGTTTTTTTGTGTAAGTAAAAACGTAGAAAGATTTTTGAGTTGCCGTATGTACTAACGATTGTTGTCTTTGGAATTAAGTTTTAAAATCTGGAAGGTAATCTTAAATCATCAATTTTTGAGAATACTGTTACAGATTATCATTTGCAAAAAAAATGTTGATGCAATTTGAAACGATAAATAATCAACCTGTACTCTTTGCTTTTGAAATACTAACTTTTTAGAACAGAGCACTGAGCTTGCACTATGAATCTTCTGTATAAACTGTTTTGTAAATAGCAAATTGAAGGATTTTTCCCTAAGGTAAAAATATTTCTTAAACTTTGGAGGAATTATAAATACACCTAATCTTGAGTTTATCTGCACCATGCTAGATAGGCAGTGTATTAATTTTAAAAGTATATTGGCAGTGCTTTATAGATATTCCAGAGCTAGCTGTTATAAGAACCTTAATCTGCATCAGTACTTCTCAGCTCTTTGTTTTCCACTTGCAGAGTTGTCAAGGAATTTCTTCTTCCTATTTTATTGCTCATTTTTACAGCATTGTTAAAACTGGTCACTCTTTTCCAGGAAATTCTGAATCTCCAATTTCAAATCTCACCTTTCAAATGGAGAATGGAGCTTCCAGTGTATTTAAAGTTTTCCATTCATAGTTGGTTTTCTGAATCACTAAATAGATTACAAAGCTCTTGATTATTTTTCCTGATGACAGTTTTCATAAAAATCTTGTTTCAGAGCAGAAGTGTGTCTCCTTTTCTCCTCCTCCCCCATAGGATCCTAAAAATGTGACTGTCTAAAAATATCTCAATTTCTTATAATTTGATCTCAATGACTGTGAAAATATAAGATTATCTTTATTTCTCAAATAATTTAGCATCTGTTTTTTTTCCTTAGATTGTGAGGCTGTAAGTCATGTTTTTTCTGACTTGTAATTTTGATTAGATAATTTTATGATTTTTTAATAGAATCATAGAATCAGTCAGGATTAGAAGGGACCACAAGGATCATCTAGTTCCAACACCCCTGCCATGGGCAGGGACACCTTACTCTACATCAGGCTGGCCACAGCCTCATCCAGGCTGGCCTTAAACATCTCCAGGCATGTGGCCTCAACCACCCCCCTGGGCAACCTGTTCCAAGGCCTCATCACTTTCATGTCGAAGAACTTCCTCCTCACATCCAACCTGAATCTCCCCACCTCCAGCTTTGTTTCATTCCCTCCAGTCCTGTCACTACCAGATAGCCTAAAATGTCCCTCCCCAGCTTTTTTGTAGGCCCCATTTGGATACTACATGGATAGGCAGGAGAATGTCCTAAACCTTTTTTTTCTTTATTAAAAGCTACCCATTTTCATAACCCTTGTTGTACATTTGAAACAACGTAATTAAATGATGAGCTTTTATCTATAGCCTATTTTCTTTACACCACACTGGCCCTATAAAATTTCATGCCAGCATTTTCAGCTTAAATAGGCACATTTTCAAACTGTCAACTTACAGTTTCTCTTTTAATTTTTCCTTCACATTGATCAGGTAACAGATACAGTTTAGCTGAGTTTAGATTAAAAAAAATTCCTGTCCTGCTTAACCTATGAATGAATAATCTCCATATAACAATGTATGAGAGAAATTCCAGTGACTTATTTTTAAGATGGGGAAAGAGAAATTTTAAGTTATGCTACATTTGCAAAGATTAGGATCAGAATAAAATTATGGGTTCTTTTGGAAGCATCATGGTTCACATATCCCCTTTTTGGCATGTTCCTGAAATACCATCTTTATTTCCTGAACACTTGTCTTTAGTGATCCTTTAGGTCAGTTTGTTAGGACAACACTTAAAGGTAAAATTAACTGTATGCTCAAAAACTTCTTGATATTGTGATGTCATCAACCAGACCCCCATTAAGGGAACCTGCAGAGGAGAACAGAGCAGGCTAAATTCATGGAATGCTGTGAATATTATCTCTGCTGAGACATGTTGCCCTTGTGTTACATGCTCACACGTGCTCTCCTCCGTTCTCCTGTTCAGAAGCACTTTGAAGGGTGTTGAGGGAAGGGAATTGGAGATGAGCAGTGAAGACGTTCTAACATTTGGTCAGAACATTTGGACTATAGAGAGCAGATGGAACTGGACTGAGTCCAAATCTTAAACATGGAGTCTGATGCTATTCAAGATGCCATAAGTTACCCAACACCATGCAGACAGATTTGTAGATCTAACATGTATATAGAGAAGGTATGTGCCCTTATGGGCTGATACCTTATTAAAGAAAATACTATAGGACATCTCAAATGGCACTAGATGCCTATGAGCAATGGCATCAAGCCTTGGAGGACTTCCAAGCACAGAAAACAGAAAAAAATACAGAAATATGTATTCTGCACTTACTGGTTACAGACACAATACTCTAGATTCATACAGGAAGTGCCAACAGTGCCTTTTTCATCTTCTGAAATATCTAGTTAGTAAAGCTTACACCAACTACCAAGTAAATTTTCAAAACATTCAGCTGTAATACCTAACAAAGAAAAAATTCTTCAGGGCTGTGTTCATGTTTGTTTTTACTTTGTGGGGTGCTATTGGCAGCTATTGACTTTTGTACTTCACACCAAATTTGATATTTGTCCTCAGATTCTTGAAGGCTTAAAATGTGAAATATGATTTTCTAAGGCTGTGATCTGGAGTTCACATGGTGTTTCGGTTGGTAATATTACCAACAGGGGGAGCAGACACATGTATAGAACAGACTAGAGCCTTGATGGAAGGCAGCATTCAGGTGGATTAAATGTTTTCTTTATGCTTGTTTCTTTCTGAGCTTGCTTTACTTTCTGAGGGACTGTGTGATTGAGCATACTTATGTGATGTGCATTTTCTTTAAAGAATATGCAACACAATCATTAGAAATACTGTATCGAATTGGAATTACTGTTAAAAAAAAAAAAAAATTAGGATGTGCAAATTCTCCTGTTCTGTTTATTGCAAGAAAGCCTTCCTATATATTCTAGGTTCCAAGGTGACGAGAGTTGAAGCTACAGTGGTGCCCTGTACACAGATTTCCATGGCATTTTTTGACCGGCTGTACTCTGAAGGAGTTGTTAGAGAAACTGGACATATTGTGAAATGTTATGATGACTATTATAATGATATTCTCATTGCAGATGAATTAAGAAAGGTCAGTATAGCAACGAATAATTTATTGTAATTCTCCATACTCTATTAGCTACTGTAACAACACATCTCTGAGAGTTGGGGCTATTTAGCCTGGAGAAAAGATGGCTGTGGGGAGACCTTATAACAGCCTTCTAGTACCTGAAAGGGGCCTACAAGAAAGCAGAGGAGGGACTGTTTACAAGGGCTTGTTGTGAATGGACTGAACCCTGGAGAGGGCAGATTTAGACCAGAGATTAGGAAGAAATTCTTGATAGTAAGGGTAGTCAGACACTGGAACAAGTTGCCCAGGGAGGCTGTATTTGCCCCCTCCCTGTAAGTGTTTACAGTTGCCCAGGGAGGCTGTATTTGCCCCCTCCCTGTAAGTGTTTACGGCAAGGCTGGACGAGGCCTTGAGCAACTTGGTCAAGTGGAAGGTGTCCCTGCCAGTGGTGAGGAGTGTTGAACCTGATGATCTTCAAGGTCCCTTCCAACTCAAACCATTCTATGATGCTTTCAGTATTCTTTTATATAACAATACTTACTATCTGTGGTAAAAATGCTGATAGATAGGCATGTGATAGAAATGACTTGAGGCAGTGCAGTGCCTGCATGTGTGAAAGCAGTGGCTGTTCTCCAGGTGAGTCTTCTTTCCTTTTCACATGGGAGAAAATGGTAAAGCCTTTCTCTACTCACCCTTATCTCAAGTACTCAGTGCTTAGGTGTGCACCGAGGGAAATTCAGCTAATTTGCATAAGAGGGGAAAACACTAGTTCCAATAGAAAGTTTCCATGGTACCCACAGCTATGGGTTCACCCAACTTTACAGGTAGTTGATGAATTGAATATAATAAATAGTTACATCCTGATGCATTCCTAGCTAGGAATGCCACCCATATCATATGTGAAAAGTATATAAGCAAAGTAATCTTCACATATTTTTAGTGAAGCAAAGGAGAGGAACCTATGAAAAAGTAAAGTATTTTTCAGTGTAACACTGAAAAAGGACTAAATATAACTTCTGAGCAGGCCTGGAAGGTAGAATCTGTGTTTTACTCCAGCAGAGGTGCCAGAGAGCAGGTTATTCTAAAAAATAATTTCTCTGTAACAGTGCCTCCTTCTTAATCAATGTATGTCTTCACTGTGTTTCTTTTGACTTCATAAGCTGAGACATTGAAAAAAAAATATTTATGTTTGCTTAGCATTAGCAAAGCATAGTGTGGGAGAACTGGATTTTGCTCTTCCTTGTATATATAATCAACATAAGTACTTAATAATTATAGAGTTGCACTCATTTGCACTTGGCAAATCCTTTGAAGGCAATGTGTTTGAACTAGTGACACTGGTTACAGGATGTGGCCTGAAATACTGGTCTGTCTTGTAAAGTTCTGGGAAAAGGAGAGATCTCAAGCTCATGTCTGAACTTCAGATGTGGTTTGTAGCCTAGCAGTTCAAAATACTATGCATTTATTTGTAAATTGGGTCTATGTGAAATGTTTTTTTTTTTAAATTAAGTATATTGAATGTAGGAGAGTTAAGGGCAACATTTAAAATAAATCAATGGAGTTTCAGTCTTCTTGCATTTTCCTTCCCTTGAAAGGGATGTGTGTGTCATATGAAACATATGGAAGTTGAAGGATTTACATGTGTTTGAAGTTAATGTGATTCTTGCTGATAAAACCTAAGACGACAGACAGAATTAACAGTTCAGTCTTCCAGGAACCAAGTAAAAATTTCAGTTAAACTATACAGTGCCCCAGAACAGTAGACTGTAGGGGGCAGCAAACCGTCCATCTCCTGGCCTTAGAGGATGACCCTTATCTGTAACACTGTTTCCTTCCTGCCTGCCACCTCTTCCCTCGCCTCAACTGAGAAGAAGCTTGGTATGTGTATGAGGTGGTCATCAACAATGGTTGCAGCCCTGAGCTCTTTTTATTCAGGTTGTGTAATGATGTTATAAAGAAGGCCAGAGAGCAGTGAACTCATTTCTAGCTTTGACGTTTTCCTATGTTAGCATCTGTAGTTTGGCTGAGGTGACTCAAATGTCTTGTAATCATACTGAATTACCATTCCTGTCCACCCTTGCAGTGTACAGTGTTAGGACTAAGCTAGCAAGTCTCCTGTGTTCACATAAAATTGCAACAAAAGGCAGGTGAGATGCATGGAGGCAGCTCAGTAGTATGTTTGGCTAATCCAGAATACAGGTAAAGGCCCACTACAATCTGCAGTAAAGAATGAAGTGAGTTTGGTGGTCTCTGTGGGCTATCACTGGGATTCCTTTACAAATATGAGGTACCTGTGTGAGTAAAAAAGCAAACACAGGCGATGTTAACAAAGGCAAGCTAATGGGCGGTGACTGACATACCCAGTATAGCTAATTATTTTCAAGTTATTGATGATTTCATTAGCATGATGAGCAATTAACCAGTGAGTAACAAAATGCTTGAAAAATCTTCCATTATGTCTTGTGGACACAAATCTGACAGTGATTCTGCTTTATCAATAAATTTTGAACAAAATAGTGGCATTGGAAGAAGGATTTAGAGTGAAGTACTTATTTGTTTCCATTCCTAGTTCATAGGTTTTTTACATTTTATTACAGTTATATTTTATAACTCCATGACACAAAATAGTTGCATTGTTTATAAACAATCTCAAGTATGAAATTTTCATCTATTTGACTTCTTTATTATTTACTTGTTCTACAAGGTCTTGCTTGTGGAAGACTCAGACCATTATGACTTATTCAGTCAACTGGATCGCAAGGAATTTCTGTTCTGTCTTTTTAAGCATCTTTGCATTGGAGGAACTCTTTGCCAATTTGAAGATGTAGTCAGTCCATACTTAGAAACTACAAAAGTTTTATACAAAGACTTGGTGAAGTAAGTGTTTTCTTTTAGATAAAATGGCTATATATGTATGTGCTGTTCATAGATACTTTGTGCTGATTTGTGTAAATTTATTGTGTTTCTGCTTCAAAAATGGGTCTGTAATTTAACCAGTTTGCAATGCTATTTGTCCTCAGCTGTCAAAATACTGTGTAATAGTGGTAGTTGTTCAGTTGTAAAATACATGCAATCTTAATGACCTCTTAAAAACCTTATATCTATTACATATATGGACATTGATGTTTTACAATTTGTTCCCATTCTAAAGATTTTTGTTTCTGTAATGGTCTGCTAAGAACATGGCACTGGAAAAAGGTTATGTTCCCACTGTCATTGATAAAATATCAACAATTAAGTCTTGGACTACCTTTTAGCTGCTTTATTTTCTTAAGACATAAAAAGCTAAATACATTAGTTGAATTTTTTTGTTCTGTATATATTTTTTTCGATATGAATATTGGGGTTTTTTTGGTTGGTTTGGTTTGATTTTTTTTAAATACATTTGGATTTTGACATTCTTAATTCCACAAATATGTTTGTTGCTTATAAAGCTAAGCTAAGGCATAGAATATTTTTATTAACATGACATAATGCACTAATACACTTTTTTTTTTCCAGGTCTGGTGTATGGAATTGTTTGGAATTTTATATTGTTTGGTTTGGGGTTTGGTTTGTTGTGGCTTTTTTATTTGTTCTTAAACTGTCTTTGGATAAACTTGAGAGTAAGATTTATATGTCTGAAACAAAGATACAGTGAAAGGATTAGATCCAGTGATTCTTAAACACCTGAACATTTTTTTGCTTTTGTAGCACTTGTATATAGATTGCTGTATCCAAACAAAAAATATTTGGCTGGATTGGGGATTTTTTTTTTTTTTTAATACTTAACCAAAGAAGCTTACAAATCTTTAATAACTTCCAAGAAGCTTTCAGATTTTATCATGGTCAGTGGTTTTCAGGATGCAAGATTTACTCATGTGCTGTTTTCCAGGGTCACCTAAAATAAATTATTAAAGTATCTGCAGAACAGTTCATACTGTTAGAGACACAACTGCAACAGAGAAATTTAGTGTTATCTCAAAAAGATTTTCTAGAAATAATAAACTTAGATTATTGCATGTATTAATTTGAATTATGTAATTAGCTACCAGAGCTTTCCAATTAGTGTGCTTAGTTTTGGTATTTTTATATCATACATAGATGAAAATTAATTCAGTTCTTCAAAATACATAATATCATATAAAAGGAACCATCAGTACTTCAGCTCTGCCCTCCCTTTTCTTTTAAACTAACCACTCTGTACTTGAAACAAGCTGCCTGTTACTCTAATCCTTGGCCTTAGTTGACTCTGTATTGACTACAGCTGTTTCTGTTTTTGTTGAATTGGCATAGGACAATGCGCAAATCCAATCAGTTCCTTCACTTTATTGTTACTCTTTGCTGTTGAGTTGTTTTCTTCTAAAACTGTTCAAGTTTAATTCTAAACCACTCTTTTTCTTTACCCTCCTATGTCCTTAAATATTTTTGCTCTTCTTTTTAATTTTCCTGCTATAAAATTCATTAGGAATGTCAAATAGTTCTTGTCCCTATTCACTGCAGCAGGTTTGTACCTTTAAGGGTCCTTTCCAACCCAAAACATTATATGTTAAAAAATCTAAAGCATCTGCCAAAATTTTCCCAATAATTTCATCTTGATTTCAAGGTTTGCTTTTTCTGTACCCTCAGCCTGTTTCCTATGGCCATTCATGTGTTTTCTGTGATTTTTCTTGTGTGCTACTCTGTCCTGTATACATACAGTCCTGTCATGTGTATTGTATCAGGAGAAAACCATTCAAGACATTCCTCCATTCCTCTGGGGTTTTTTTTTTTGGCATTTAGGTGTTTGTTTTCTTTTACTTTTTTTTCCTTTTTGCCTTTTGTCTTCTTTTTCTTTTTTTTTTTTTNGGTTTTTTTTTTTGGCATTTAGGTTTTTTTTTTTTTTTTCTTTTTTTTCCTTTTTGCCTTTTGTCTTCTTTTTTTTTTTTTTTTTTTTTTGCCTAGCTGGCAGCTTGGTTTCTATCCTCTAATATTTTAAAGTCATCTACTCAGTTATAGAATCATAAAATGGTCTCCAGGTGGACATTGTGCCCTTGATCACCACTCTCTGTATGCGACCATCCAGCCTGTTCCTTATCCAGTGAGTGGTCCACCCATCGAGTCCATGTTTTTCTAGTTTGGTGATGAGAATGTGGGACAGAGTCAAAAGCCTTACTCAGGTCCAGGTTAGATGACATCAGTTGCCCTTCCCTTGTCCACTGTTGCTGTGACTTCATCATAAAAAGCTACCAAATTAGTCAGGCATGATTTGCCCTTGGTGAAGCCATGATGGTTACCACCAGTCACCTCTGCTTGGGTTTCCATTTGCCTTAGAAGAGCCTTCAGGAGAATCAGGTCATGTGATATAACTGATTTTCACTATTTATCTTCCATGTGTCTCTCCATTTCTATGCCTATAAATGATTCTGAGTTTTTCACTTTCAGTAGAGCTGGCATTACACTGACTAACAGTTGAAAAAGATACAGACAATTTAACTAAATATTTTCTCTTTCTCCTTTGATACAAAGTTCTCTGCTGGTCCCATGAGAAAAGCTTTTGATATTGACATTTCAGATTGCCCCTTCACAATCATGGTTGTCTCCTGCCTTGTCTCATTTCCCCCTGCCCCTAGTTTATCCAAAATGATAGTGCTGCTTTGTTACTACCATTTGGAGAAAAAGTCAGTGAAAATGATAAGCAATGCAGCTTAGACACACCCAGGATACAGTCTTGTCATACTTTCTAATTTCTAGTCCATGCTGTACAATGTGTTACTTCATTTTTGCAAAAATTACCACAGAGTAATGAAAATTACTTTTTAGTGGCCTATTATATTGAAAGAACAATTGCTAATGAGAGTGGCAGTCTCTTAAATTCTGTTTAGCAAACAGTTCACCTTCAAATTCTTGTGAAATACCAACTGTTCTTTAAATTCTTCTTTTCTCCACTGGTGACTTCATCTTGCACTGCAGTCTCATTGGATACTTTCTAGTCTTGGCAAAGTGATAGTAAAAGCTATTAAAATTCTGTGAACTGAACTATTCTTAAGCTTTAGTTTTTATGTCTTGAGGGCTTGGAGAAAAACAAATGGATAGTACTACAGTTATTAATGCATTGAAAAATTAGCCCCATGGAGGAACCGTCTAACCATTATATATTAATGAAAGTATAAACCACCACAATTCAGCCTTGTAACAGAATTTCTTATGGAAAAGAGTCTTGGCATGAAGAGTTTTATTAAAGTGTCTTTAGTGCTGGGAGTGGCAAACCTATTATGAGCTTTTCCCCACTTCTCTTTCTTACAGCCTTTCTTCTGGCCTTCCCTGGGTTCTAATGCCAAGGCATTAGTGTTCAAAATAGCATCAAAAGACTTGAGATCTAATTTAATTAAGGAATTTCCATGTATATTGTGTTATGAGAGAATGCAAAAATCTTTTGAAATGAACCATTCCAGATATTTTACAAGCACAGTTAGGGACTTCCAAATACAGCTACTAAATGGCAGGCATCTTCTCCTTTGTAAAAAGAGTAATAATTACTTCCCAATGGATTTATGCACAATTTGTTGTCTGTTCCTGATAATTAGTCTGTGATGACTTGAATCCATCCAGTATTTTAGTGTTATGTTGCATCTGGTGTGAGCTAAGTAATTTCAAAATCTTTCTTGTAATGTTTTTTGTTCAGTTACATAATACACTTACATGACAAAAACTTGTCAATTAAAATAATATGTGCATCTTGGTTGAAAAATCCTGTCTTCTGGTTTTCCTGACAGCATCTCTTCGTGCTGTAGCATCTTGTAGTCATTCTTCTCTTCTTTCTGTGCCATCTCCATGCCCTTTCCACCATAATAAATGAATTTAAGCATTGAGTTCTTCTAATGTTCTGAAAGCCTAATAAACTACTGTCAGTAAGTCTGGGATAGAAACAGAGCCCAAACTGAATTGAGAGATAATGAGGAATTTTGTTCTTGATAAAAAGATAATAGATGCACATAAAAATGAATAGTTTAGAAATTAACATTTTGAAGGAACAAAGTGTGGTATTAAGACTATTTTTAAGGAAATAGAGCTAACAAGACTGTCAGAGGCAATGTGCTGGTTTATTTCAAGTCAGCAAGGGAAGGAGCTGATCTGATTATGGCAGATATATTATCTTGCCTTAAAAATGAACCAAAATACTAAAAATACTCAGTCTGAAAAAAAAATACTTAAAGAAAGCTAATCACAAGGGGAATTGTTTTTCAAGGCAGTGGGATACAGAGGAAGGCACTACTTTGGTGTCCTAGATAGATACAATATAAAAATCAAGAAACCAGAAATTGAAAGCATTGCTTTCTGACACAAGAATATGAATGAAGCCTGATTAATTCAAATACAACCATAGCTTTTGTGGGTGGTGGTATATGATAGAAAGTGCTAACCTCATCAACCTTTTATACCTTCTTCTGAAAGCTGTCACTGTTTCAGAAAAGACATTTAAACAGTTTCTGAATGTCTTAAGTTTACAGCCCAGTACCTTAGCATAAACTGACATCCGTGTTAGTTTACCTCAATATGCTGGTCTGTAAACTGCAGAGGTTCAGAAGCTGAGTCATGAACCAGTTGAGCTGTCCTTGCTGGGAAGGAAATAATCCCTAGAGGGGTGTAAGGCAGACAACTGGGGCCATTACTAGTTTCAACAATGCCATCTTAATCCACTGTTGAATATATCAAAATGTCAGTTGCAACAAAAAATTCTGAGAAAGCCTCCTTACTGACTCACCACAGGAAAGATCAACTTCACAGTATAGGCTTGATTCATACATGGGCTGTGTCATTACAGATGAAATCAGTTAATTGGAGAGTCAATTTCTTCTATTGTTTGGAGAGACTGGATCAACAAAGATGACATTTGATTTGGGGTTTGTCTGTCTTATAAAAAGAAACTGCAAAGCAGTGGTCACAGGAGCAGCTCGGAGCTGATGCTGTGTACAACTCGGCTATTTAACACATTATCTTCTAGCAACTCAGCTATGCTGGGACCTTTCTGGGGAACCGAACCTGTTTGTGGCAAGCAGGTCTTGAGCTATGCATTTCTTCCAACGGTATGAGTATGGACTTTATAAAACTAAGATACTCCACAGTGAGTTGACGTAAATAGGAATCTGTGAAATTAAATAAATGAATAGAAGTTATGTGACCTAATTGATGAAGAAATTTAAGCAATGCTTAAAGCAGATTTGAGGAAAAATGACACATCTTAAAATACTTGCCTTTAAAAGATGTTGAGGTGCCTGGATGCTTTGCAGTGTCTTGGTGTTATTACTAATTGTGCTGGAAGAAATGTCAGTCTTCACAATACACTTAAGAAATATAAAAATTCAGAATTAATACCATCCTAAGTTGCATAGCTGTCTGTATATACAATATTGCAAAAGAAGAAAAATTAACATAAACTATAATTATATATTAATTAGAAATCAGCTAAACCCTGCATTTCTTTACCAGTACTGCTTCTACTTCTTGTAGTCTGGATTAAGATACAGTAGACTTTGCAGGTTTTTGTTTTTTTTTTTCTCAAAGAATATTTTTTAAAAGCTACAAAATTTTAGCTAAATAACTTTTCGTACCTATCAAAACACAAACTTTAAATTGGAGTCATCTAGCATGGGTGCTGCTGTGGTTTAGTAGCTGAAAATGGGGAAACCCACTCAGATGACTAGATACACTAAATAGGTCTCAGCAAAATGTCATACTATCCACATTATCTAACAATGGTCAATGTACTTTTTCATGGTCAATGTGATATGAGCTGAATCTTAACTATTACTTTGAACGTAATGAAATGTGAGTGAGAATACAATGAATACATTAAAAATTATTTACTAAATGAAGCATTCTAATAAGCAGTGGTTACTGCACATATTATTCTATTCCCCTGTATTTCAGTGTTCAAAAGAATCCTGAAACAAAAGAACTACATGTTGTTTCTACAGTCTTCAGAGTATCTGCATATGTAAGTATTAATATTTTTTTAGTACAGGATTTTACTGGAAGTATTACACATAGTATGAAAATAATGCATTGATATTTACACAAATAAAGCATTTTCCATTTTAAAGTTTTTTTTTTTTCCCGTAGTTTTTTTTCCTTTTTCATTTGTGAACTCTTTCCTTTATCTCATCCTGATTTCTTGTCCTCTTTGCTAACTCTTCATCAGTTACTACCAACTAAAGTTTTATTTGGTAGCTCACTAAAAATAGATTTACTGGATTACACTTGAAGTCATAACAGTCATCCAGAAACTAGTTTATGAAAAAAACCCACCCTATTTTTAGGTTTGAGTAATTCTGATTTTAGATCTACTTCAGAGAGCAGTAAGGATTAAGAATTGACTCTTCGTATAGTTGTGTTTAGAAATGTTACGAGAGCTTTCTGACTAGCTTGTATTGCATACGTGTCTGTAAAGACTGAAAGGAAGTTTAGTATACAAAAAGGCTAAGGTGTTGAGATGACTGCTAACCTCTCTTCCCTTCCCTTGTTCAAGTCTCATTGCTGTTTCACTTGCAAAATCATATATTTACCATCAAGATAAGTTTGTGACCTGGCTGCATGTTTATTAGATTCAGCCTATCTGTCATATAATTGTTGCAGTATGATGAACTACACCAAATTCTTCTTGAGTAACTACAATATGTAATAATTAAATGTCAGATAATATACCCACTTTCAAAAGAACTAGCTGATGTAATTTCAGACTACACAATAAACCTCCCTGTAAGTTACCAATAGCTCAGTTGTTCATCTGTGGGTCATCACCTTTTAATTACTATCTGTGATTCATAAAAGTCTTTTGAAAATAAGTATTTTATGGGTGTATCAAAATTTGCCAGTTAGGTTGTAGACTGTAATAAAAATAAAAGAATAAAGCAAACTCGTGGTAATTTTATGTTCTTCTCATATTACTCTTTCCTCCCCATCTCTGAATCAGCTGTATTAATATGAACTTTGCAGATTTCTGTTTAGGTAGATGCATGATATTAAAAAGCTCCCCTGTCTTTTCCATACATTAAATATCATCAATATTGAGGAGGAGGGAAGACAAACTCACAATTTTTGGAACACTTTTTCCATTTTTAAAAAATGCATGGGCAAAATAATCCAGTGTAAATACAGAGCAGGCTATCCTTCCTGTAGCCTTAGGGGAAAACCAAGCTTTACAGCACATTCTGAAAATTGGCTGAGGTGAAGGAGAATTCAGAAATTCTCTATTTGCATTGAAAAACATCCTTAATTTTCTCTCGGAACAGAGAAAGGCATAAACAGGTACATCTGCATTGCTTGATGGCTCCATGGATCAAAACTCCTTGAATTCTACTTGGAAATTAGAAGGGCATGTACTGGAGTACCAGCCTATTGTAATGAAAAAGTTTCTCTCAACATTTCTGCAGTTTCTGAGTTCATTGGATAAATAACTGCAGTGTGTGTTGTTATAGTCTTCAAATTGAGCTTACAAACCAAGAAAGCATAATGTATCTGAAAGAAATAGACATACCCTGTTATGAATAAAAGCTGTTTGATAGAAGTGACTTGAAGACCAGCTGAGAAGCTAGAACACAATTTTTGCACACTGTAAATTTGCACAAGTACAAATGGAGCCAGGAATGAAGAACATAATGTAGCACCATCCTGACACTATATTTTCCTTCTTATTTGTTTAAGCTATGGCTAAGAAGCCCTTGTTTTGGAAATAACATTTTTAAAAAGAGAAAAAGAGCACACTATGTGAGATGTAAATATTTCAAGGTGTTAGGGTGTAGCTGTAGAAGTCTGTAGATCTGCTTAGCATGTAAACTCCATAGACATGGGCATCACAAGAGAAGTAATCTTGTGAGCATGTTAAACTCCAAACACTCTTCAGTTTTGTAGATTTCATATCGTGAAAGGTTGTTTGTTACAGCTGAGATATTTGGATGCTAATTGTCATTTAAGAACTTTCTTCACCTGAACTCAACTGTGGTAATGTTGCACAGCATAATGCATAGTTTATTCACGAAGTGTTAAAAATATATTGTTGATTAAATTATGTGGGTTTGAGAGCTGTTCAGCAGTATCTTTATTTCTGTATTATGCTATGTGTTATGTTATGCATATGTACTCTTAAATTATCAGCTGATTATCTGTGTTGCTACAAAGAAATCCAGAATGATTCTACTCTTAACATCAATAAATCAGTCATTACACTCCTGCATGTCTGAACCAAAGTCCAGACTGCAGGTGGAACTGGTATGATTATGCTCACCCTATTGCTCTGAAAACCAGAGTAAGTCTGTGTAAATTCCAGAGTTCAAGTATTCTAGAGGTTTTATGACTTCTTTTGCTAATTAAATTTAAGAACCCTTTTCATTTAATTACAGTCATTACCTGTTCTAGTGCGAGGTGTCCCTGATTATGGTGGGGGATTGCAACTAGATGATCTTTGAGGTCTCTTCCAACCTAAACCATTTTATGATTATTTTCCTCATGCCAGGTTTGGTATATTCTGAAGTTTCTTGAAATGTCTTATGCCAGAAAGTAACTTGGCTTTGTTATTGCATCATTGAACAGGTGTGTGTTAGCAATGCCTTAACAGTCAAAACCTCAACTGACATTTGTCAATTCCATAAGGACTGAAGGAGTGGGATCTTCAGTAGGAATGGGGAAAAAAGCTTTATGACTGATATTGATCACATATTAATGATAGTATTTTCTTGCTTCTTCTTCTTGTTTCATGCAGGAGCTTAGGTTATTTTTGGATCAAACTCCAAAGCATTGTGATGCTGAGTACTGTAAAATCTTAAAGCTTACTCTCATTACTACAATTGAGAATCTAGTGTTTGTTCCCTTAAAAAAAAGCACCTGAAGAGAGCTAGGCATCTTAAAACTAGAACTACAGAGTGTGCATGATGTGTTGCTTAAAAATGGAATGCTATTTTTAGCTTGTGGCATTTGAATATCATCTGAAAATGTTGCAAATAAACATGATCAAATATATACCTGTTGTAACAACCTAGTGGCGCTAATCTTAAGATTTATAATCTTGAATAATCCCCTAAAGGAAGACACAAGACTATGTAAGAGTGTTCATCCTCTTTGAAATAACAGAAGAGAAAATGTGGTATCACAGCTACTGCATAAAATTCACAAATGGTCCTTGGAAAAGAAATAAAAAACCAGAACATTTTCCTTCTAAGATGACTGCCTCAACCACTGAGAGAGGCTACAGTTTCCTTGTTTTCTTAGGGGGAGGGAAAAAAAGAAAAAAAAAAAAAAGCAAAAAAAAGCAAAGGAAGACAGCTTCAATAAAAGAATTAGAGATATGTTTCTAATCTAGAGTAGTCTGTAGTACAAGAATTTTACATTTTCATGGAGAAAATGGACAATGTAAGCAATAAAGTAGTTTCTCTAAGGCAAAAGAGTGGACCATAATCTACATCCCTTCAACTGCTGTATGAAGATGTTAGGGAGCAGAAAGAAATGGTCACATTGTTCTAAAATGTTTTAAAAGAAGGTGTCAGCTACATATTTGTTGACCTTTTAGATGTTCAACTACTATTCTGACTGAAGTGGAAAAAAACCCCAACTCTCCCAAAATGCAGCTAGTTTTTAGATCTCTAGTGGATTTTAAGTGTGTTAAGATGTGCTGTCCTGTCAACACTAAAACTTTCATTGACGTGGAAATAGAGAGGATGTTAAGGTGTAGAGCCCAGTTTTTGTAGTGTTAGTTGTCAGCTAAATGTGGGGGGTTTTGTCAAGGAGGATTTTGGAGCTAGGTACCTACATTCCCTTCAACCCCCTTCTGAGGAGTGGCACACAATGTTTTCACTAACAGTTCAAAGTTGTCACTAAGAGCTGTAATGAGGGGCTTCCTCAGATGCAAATACTTGAAACTGAGCAGATGCATTAACAAACGTTAAGTGAAAGAGAACAGCTTTATGAATTAAGCCTCTACATTTCTGTTTCAAAAGAACCATGATTGGACCCTTGAATATTTAATGTGGTTTAGTGTTTAGTTGTGTCTGCACATGCTTACAGATTTTATTTTATATTAAAATTGTTTACATCAAGGTTACTGGAACTATTCAGACAGAACTACTGTGCGCTTCATAGTGTCAGGATCTTGGTAGAGACATGATGCTGCTTAAATAAGCTACAATGTATTTATTTTGTGATGAAACAACAGGTTACTGTTGGAGCAAAATGATACATTCTTTCAGGTTTATCCATGTTGTTGCTAATTACAGGGGTGTTTTTTTTACCTCCTCACAGGATGACAAAGGCCTGTGTTACCCTTCAAGCAAAAGCCACGAACAGACTTTTGCCTACTTGATTGTGGACCCCTGCAAGCAACATGTGTACATCCTGTATCACTGTTTTGGTGCAGGTTTATTCAGTAACTAGTTACAAATCTGAGTGTTTTATAATGGAAGTTGCCTTCTCTGCATGAATTCAGGTAGAAATTGCCTATTTCTTATGAGGGGGAGTGGGAAAGTGCTCTTTGAATACCTGCTCTGTATGGCTACGCGTTCATACAGATGTTACAACGTGGTTAGTGATATAATTTTTTCAGTATGTAGAAGGTGTAATTCTTGAAGCAGTTTTCCTGAAAGTTCTGTCTCCCCTCAAGCATTTAATCTAATAAAAGGTATTTCTCTAGATGTCTTCTCTTTATGAACCGCTTTTCAGATCCATAACGCTTAAGTGCTCCAGAGTCGGCGAAATCCCTGCGGGATCGGGAGAAAGTGCGTCAGCCGGCCCGGCCGCACCGACCGTCCTCCCTCTATCTCACTCTCCATTACCTCTCACCCCCAGCCCCCACTTCGTCCCGCTTGGTAATAGCCCCAAGGAAGCCAGTGCCACCCGGGGCGAGGTTGGGCGCCATCGCCAGGTGAAGCAGGGGCCGAGGACTGGCAGGCTGAGCCCGGTCTCCTCCTCACCCCGCGAAGAGCCGGGCCCCACCGCCTCAGCCTCGCAGCTGCCCTTGCTGCGGGAGGGGGGTTAGTGGTAACGAGGTGGAGGTGTTCCAAGCCAAGCCAAGCCCCCGCCTGCTGAATGCGTGTTGGGGCGCAGCTCTCACCCGGCGAGGGTTGGCGGGGGGGTGCCCGACCCTATCCGGGCCGGCGCGGGAGGGAAGCACGGCCGCCCCTCCCCACTCCCTAACAGAGCGGCCGCCTGGAACTTGGGATAGGAGTTCGGCATAGAAAAAAACTTCTGGTTGCCGGCGCCGCTCCGTGGCAGCCGAGGCCGGGCGGGCACATAGGCAGAGGTGGAGGGAAGACGGCCAAGCCCGGGTGTAAAGCGGCTGCAGGCTGCGTGGAGCTGGGGGGTGTCTCTCGCGCTGGGCGCCCCCTGAGCTGGAGGTGGTGCGGGCGGGCGCGCGCAGGCAGGCTGCGCAGTGCCTCGGTTGGATACGGTGCGGGCGGGCTCAGGCGGGGCGGAGTCGGCGACTGAGAGTGATTCGGGCGGGCGTAACTCCGAACTTTTGTTTGGTGTGTTGTGTGAGTTAGTTTCCGCCGCCGGGACAGAGGCGCCGGCCGGGCTGGGCCGGGCTCGGGGAAGCGCCGCACGGTCGGAGTTGTTTTGCCAGTTACCGTGGCCAGGTCGGTTTCCCTGCCGAGGGGTGAGAAGCACCAACGACAGCAGGACGAGCCGCGGCCCGGGGCATGCGGGGCTGGAAATCTGGGCTCTGAGTCGCCGAGCCCCGCCAAGGAAGCGGTGGGGGTGGGGGTCCCGACGGAGCCATGGATCCCGGGCAGTCTCAACCGCAGCAGCAGCCGCAGGCAACGCAATCCCCGGCCTCACAACAGCAGCCGTCGCAGCCCCCGGGCGCGGTGTCGGGGACCCCGGCCGGCGCGGCGCAGCCCCCGGGCACGGGGCCCCCTCCGGCGGGGCACCAGATCGTCCATGTGCGGGGCGACTCGGAGACCGACTTGGAGGCGCTGTTCAACGCCGTGATGAACCCCAAAGGCGCCAACGTACCGCACACGCTGCCTATGCGGCTTCGGAAGTTGCCCGACTCCTTCTTCAAGCCGCCTGAGCCCAAGGCCCACTCCCGCCAGGTGAGGGGGAGGGGGCGGCCGCGAGCTAGTTCTCTCCATGCCGCCGTCAGCTCCTCTGAAGGAGGCGTAGGGGGGAGGGTGTGGGGAGCGAATCCGCCCTTCGTGGGCTTTTGTGGCTTGGGGGTGTGTGGGGGGGGTGCTCCTGGCCGGGGCGCTCGCTCCCTTTTCTGCTTCCCTCACTTTGTGGAGGAGTTCTCTCTTCTCCCGCGGCCGTCCCTCTCCCCCTTTATTTATCCTTCCCCGGGGGCGGGGGCACCTCCTCCCACGCTTCGAGGCGCTGAGGGGAGCCGGTACCGCGGCGGGCGGCTCTTGGCCTCGGCCCGGTGTCCGGCGGGGCCTCGGACTCCACATCCGCTCCTTGACGATTCCCGCAGTCACTTTATCGGCCTTGTCGAGAAAGTGACGGCGACGGGGGCAGAGCCTCTAAAACTTGTATGAAAATGCTTTCACTTGGCAGACGGGACGGATTTCTCTTTGAGGTCTGATTCTCCTGTGCCCTGTGGTTGTCCGTCTGTGAAGGAAGGTAATGAAGTTGTGCCAATCTCTATCTCTCCGGCTCCGTCAGACAATATGGATGTACTTTTTCCACCATTTCATCACCGCGCTGGGTTGAGTAGGTTTAACCCCTCGCCCTCCATATACACACTGGAGAAGTTAATTCCCGAGCCACACCTCTGGTCTGGCGACTTCACGGGTCTGCCGAGTTACTACTGCTGGCACCCTGGGAAGGGGAGGCTTGAAGTAGCACATCTCGGGGCCCGGACGCAGGGCTGGGGGCTGCCGAGGCCTCAGCAGGGCTGTCCCGAGGGGAACGTGGGAGAGGGACGGTGCTCGGCCTCCGAGAGGCTTTTGGTCCCTAAAGAGAGTGACTTTCGAGCCGTGACCCAAGTGTTGGTGCGAATACGATTGGAAGGTTAATGTTTAGGCTGCTGTTACCAACTTTTTTGGAAAGAGGTTGTGCCTACTTGAGTGTTTTATTAAGTAATGAACTTTGTTGCTAAGCTATAAAATAGGTTTTATTGTCGGCTATTGTCACTTTATCTGTGTAGCCAGTAGGAGTGAAACTTGTTCTGTGTACTGGTGCATGGTACTCTTGTTGTTAAGGGTCTGTCAACATTTCCATTATTAAATTTCTCTTTTGAAGGATTTATAACTTGGCTTCAGAAGTTTACTCTAGGCTGAACCTTGGCACGTACTCTCTCAGCCTAGGAGTTAATTCATTTTCCAAATACTCGAAAAATCAGCCTGGCTTTCATATTGCAAGACTGAAAAGAAAACAGAAAGGGGTGGGGCTGAGTTGCTTCTGTAGTTTTGCTTTGTTCCGAGTCGCAGACCTTTAATAACATACTGAAATCCAGCGAGGAATAGGGTTATCAAGTGTAATTTTTTAAAGTCGTGAGAATCACATCACAGTTCCATTGTGCACAAAGGTGGACTGGTACGCGTTTCAGCTAGCACTCGGTGCTGTGTCTCGCTAAATACAGTAACGGCAGTTAAATAGCTGTCACCTTCAAAATGCACTTAACGTGTGACGTTGACACAAGTTGTACTTTTAAACATAGCGTTATCTTGCTTGTTAGCTACTCTTCATCAGTAATGCATATTTAGTTGGATCACAGTTCCTTGTACCAGTCGGTCTTTATTAAAATAGAAAACTTCAAATCCAGCTAAAGCAAATTAATCGTTTGCTTCATTGTGGACTGACTTTTAAAATAGGACTATTTTAATCTTCCTTTCTGCATAGTTGTGCCACAAAAATTTAATGGGAAAGGTTCTTTCAAAGAAAGAGCTTAACAGAAAATGTCTTTATATTCCTGTAATTCTCTCTGTTTCTCAATAATTAAAATGTCTCAAATTCAGTTGATTTACAGCTTAGATATTTTATTTAAATACAAATATAAGATAATTAGTTTCCAGTTTAATATATGAAACTTCGCAGGTGCTTGCATACAGATATAGTATGTTTAATGGTAGACTTGGCAGTGCTAGGTTAGTGATTTGACTCAGTGATCTTAAAGGTCTTTTCCAACTTAAAGGATTCTGTGATTTTTTATTTTTATGAAACAGAATCCTCGGTCTCAAGGATATGTAAGTGAGGCCTCATGTATGGTGCAGTAACTCATGTAGAGAGGTGTGGTAGGAGCTGATACATGAATCTTATTATAGGTGCCCATGAATCTACAAAACTGATGAATTGGTAGATACATAAGAAGAAGGAAAAGAAAGGCCAATATTATTTTAATCCAGTTTTTCAGACCTGCCTTTTCTGTTTTGTGAATGTGTATTTATTGCTGGCAAGGGACTTCTGTATACTTAAAACTGATAACTGGTAAATGGTTTTGTGAATAGTTTCTGATTGACTGATTAAACAGGTCGTTGAAGCTTTGCTTTGGATAAAGCATGGGAGGACTCTTCATAAGCTCCCAGTAACCTTAAAAGGGAGTTTTGTGTGTGGGATAGGAAATTTTGTGTTCTGTCCTGTTATATAGGATGCTTGTATATTTTTATGGTTGAGTTCAGGAGTCTTCAGTGGTGGAACTCGCTGCCAATGTCGGTTAGGATTTCTTTATTGCTTTTCTCCTTGAGTAATCTTATAAACCCTCTGCAGAAGGTGTATGTGGTGTCCTTGCACCACCACGTGCCCATTTCAGAAGGAGAGTGGAAATTAACTTCTCCAGCAGAAAGTGGGTGTGATGGATGGGTGCAGTCCAGTAATAGATGGTATGAGGTGCGCTGATTGCGGTCATGTATTTTTCTTAACCTGCATCAAGGAGAACCTTACTTTTCAAGATAAAGCTAAAGGCAGTTAGCACATACTTCCAGTCAGTATTTTCTGACTTGCACAAGGGCTGTTGTGATGCTAATTAACCGGCCTACTTGGAGGGGCTCTTCAACCACAAGCAGAACTTTAGAATGACTTACTGCTTTCTTTTGAAAGGGATATTTAAAGTGAAATGTCTTCTGACAGCTGCGTTTCTGCTGAAATACAAGAATCATAATGGTAACAATTTTACTCCTGTCAGGCCAGCACTGATGCAGGGACAGCAGGAGCCCTGACCCCACAGCATGTCCGAGCTCATTCCTCTCCAGCATCACTGCAGCTGGGAGCTGTTTCTCCAGGGACACTTACACCCTCCGGAGTAGTGACTGGACCCGGAGCTCCATCTTCACAGCATCTCCGCCAGTCTTCATTTGATATCCCTGATGATGTACCTTTGCCACCAGGTTGGGAGATGGCTAAGACACCATCTGGACAGAGATACTTCCTTAAGTAAGTAAAACTTTTTTTTTTTTTTTTTTTTTTTTCTTGTTCTTTTTTTCTTGGGTTTTTTTTTTTTTTTTTCCAGTTAGCTATGTCTCTGGTGATTTTTGTCTTGTTTTGGATGTAGTTTTGGTTTGTTTGATTGGTTGGTTGGGTTTTGTTTGTTTGTTTTGCAGTCTCTGAATCTGAGACTTGAATTTGAAATACAAATTTTTTAAAAACATGCCTGTATTTTTAAGTAGGACATCTTACCACTTCAGTATTTCTTCCATATCAGCTCTCTGTTTCATACACTTTTTGAAAAGTGTATGAAACTCTGGTTATTTATCCTTTCTTAGTTCAAGAATGTTAGCCATTGCCTACAAAAAAAAATAGTTTAAACAATGTGACTTTGTGTTTTGCTTAATCATGTAGATAAAAATGCATTTTACACAGGTGTGAAAATACAGAATTACTTTAGAAACTATTGTAATGGGAACATATTTGGTCTTTTGGGACTTGTGTCTTTTTTAATATGGCAGTTGTGTGAAGTACACAATCAAACCAGTTTTGCCTACTCTCTGCTCATGAGAAAATGAATATGTGTTTGATTGCTATATTTGTGTCTGTAACTCATCTGTGTTTTCTGCAGTGAAAGGGAAAGGACAGAACCTCCCAACATTGTTTCTTGATCCTACAGATGTAGCTTTTTCACACAGCCAATTAGTATCACCTTTTCTATAAGTGAAGAGAGGTTACACATGCCCGCCATCTGACACCTAATCCATCAGAGAGCATTTTCTTTTATGCTGCTAGTTTTTGAAGCCAGAAGGACCTTGTCTGTCTTTCTGAAAGTTTGCTCACCAAGATTTGCCCTCAAATATTTTGACTATATTATAAACATTTTATTTAACTGCAAGTCTCTAAATAACCCATTATATGTCATTTTCAGGGCTGGGAGAGAAGAGGGGCAGCAGAGTGTGTTATTTATGTAAAATTAGTTTCAGCCAGGAAAAACATATTTACATCTACCTTTCTTGCTAAAACATTGTCATTAGTAGGTGTATTTGATTGAAGTAGGTGTATTTGATTGAAGTACATGAGTTTGTAGCTCCAAAACCAAATTTGTGTTGTCATTACTGAAAATGGAACTTTCAGAACTTCTTACAATTGCTTCCTTGTTCCTGTAGTGATGGTGTTCCAATACTGAAAAATTAGAATAACTTCTTATAACCAAAGAGAGGTTACAGCAGTTATCTGACGTTATTTGAGCCTGAAGATTACTTTTTTAAAACAATTGTTCTGCAATTCAAATATGAGCATTGGGAATAGATCTCAAAGATGTGGTCTTTTCTCAGGTGAAGTTTTAACAAATCAGTGCATTCTGAAATCTAAGTTCTTTCATGGGCTGATATAATTAGTTACTTTAAAAAAATGTGTTAAGTTTATGAGATTTGAGAACTGTAGTTCATTGGACCTTGAAGAAAGTACAGACTGAATTTTGAAATAAAAAACAAATTTTTTTTGACTGTGCTAGTGAGAGCTCTTACAGAGCAGCTTGTGAAACATGAAAAACAGATACTTGTTTTTTAACTTTTACTGTCACAAGTGTTTGCTTTTGATAATGCTATCAATTTGACGGAAAACAGAACAATATAAGAGATGCAAAATGTCCTTATGGTTTTATAATAGTTTTTAATAATAAATGTTTGGGTATTTTAAATTGTTCACATTCAGGTGAAATCAGAGTGAAAGATTTGTTCTTGGAAAGCTTTTCATTATTACCACACAAAAAACCCCAAACCTACCTTATTTTCTGCAAGTTTTTTTGTCTTTTCTTGGTGTCCTGGTATCCATTTCAAAGGGTCAGGTTTCAACAAGAACAATAAAGAGCCTGAGACTGGAAAGTACACACAAGTCTGGCAGACTCATCTGCATGAGCAAGATCATTTGTTCTCGAGCAGACATCCAAAGTAAATGATTGAAAAAGCTGCTAGCTGTGAAGGATGTGTCTTGAAGGGGAAAGGAGTGGAAACAAACCAGGTTGTTAGGAAGCAAAATAAAGGCTGTACTTTTTGAAACTCTCCCTGCTGGGTCACATGCTGACCTTGAGAGATTTTTAAACAGCTTAATGGGCTGTTTTCTTTTGGCTTTCCTTGGGTGATGCTGTGGTATGGGAGAGTTTAATGAGGACAGTTCTGAAGGCTCTGCTCACACTTGAAGAACATTTGCTTTTCCTAAAGGATTGTTTAATACAAGCTACAGGTGAGATCCACCAACTTTGTTTGGAGTCATGAAGATTTGTATAAAATGCTTGTAGTTCTGAAAAAATGTTTGATTTGTATGTTTAAAAAAACAAAAGAAATCTAAAAATTATTTTTGAGTTACAAGTTTGCATTGTACCAGCTTTTTTTCAGTTTTATCTCATACCTACAAGCTTGTTAAAACGTACATAGTTCTTAGTTATACCTTTTGCTCGGAGTGCAGGTACTGAGATTTTTGATGCTAAATACATTTAACGTGATTCTTCCTACCATATTCCGATTTTTGCTGTCTCTTCCAAGTATTCAGCTTTTTTGTTGGATAGGCTGTGTTGCCTTTTGTTTCAATTTGCTCTGTTCTGTAGCCACTTGATAAATAGTCTGGTAATCAGGTTCTAGAAAGATCTTTGCAGAATAGGTAACAATATTAGATTTTTTCCAGATGTCAGTAAGCCTTATGGTTATAGTTATATACTACAGTGCAAACAGAATAATATAAAATTAAGCACTGTACTTAATACAGTTTGGAATAGAGTCCTTTCCACTAACCAATAGGTTGAATGAGACAAGCATAGTACTTTATGCAATGAAACTGAAGTAGTGTGTACAGGAGACAAAATACTTGTCTGTAATATGTAGGTATAGGCAAGAGTTACCTGGCCAGATATTTTGTATACATGTGTGTCCATACATAGTAAAAGTGGTAGAGTCTTAACCAGAACCGCTCTTGTAAATCAGTCTGTCATCCAGAAAAATAGATTCCTTTATGTATGAATGCCCAGCATATGATTTACCAGAATTCCACTCATTAGTGTTCATGTCACTGTTAGGAGTGGGACTCCTGAGTATAATTTTCCGCTAGTGAACATGCAGACAATTTTGGCCAGTGAATTAAGAGATGGTTGTTATACTGCTGGTAAAACTAATATTATTTCTTAGTGAAACTGCTATTTAAATAGAATGCATAAGTTCAGACTTGCCTGGTTAGTAAGTGGTCATGTCTGAGTCATCTTGGCATTGCAGTGTGGTATGCTTTAGCCCATTCTTAAACATGCAGTAAAAAAGACTTGCTTGGTTTGTGTGGTGATGTCAACTACATTGCTTTTTAACCACTTCCTGTGAGCCAGCTGCTGGTTGACATTTCAGTGAACTATGGAGAAAGATAGGGGATCGCTCTCTAGGCAAAAGATAATTTGCCTTGGGAGTAGCAGATGACAACTTTCAGAAAGAAAGAAAAAAAAAAGTTTTGCTTCATTTTAGAATTACTCTTTTATTATTTTAACTTAGTGTTATGCTTTTAATTCCTACAATGTTTGGTAATATATTTTCTCATTTTGTAATGTGAGGAAAAGTTAACTGATTGCCCAGCAAATGAAGTCTTGTAATTATTTTTCCTACAGGAAGTAGTTCTTGCAAGCAGTTTATCAACAACTTCCTATTTTTTTTTCTGCAAAGTGTTGAATGACTTCCTGAAGGAGGCCAAGGTGGTTTTCATTAGTATCTGTGGGTGTGTTTGAGGTGTTTACCCATCTGGCAGAAACCTTAAAAACAGATTGCTGTTACATGTTTCTTATATGGTCTATACAGAGGTATGGTTTTGGATGTTATGAAACCAAATTGTTTTAAGATAACAGGGAAATTTGTTGCTATACTGTTCTTCTCTTATGTCACATAAGAAAGAAATACCCAGCAATGCCGTTTAATTTCTCTCACGTCTCTTTTTTTGCTCCTGACTGGAACCACCCACTACACCAATAATCATCTGCTCCCCACCTCCTCCTCCTCTCCTCCCCACAACACTAAAGCAATCTTTCTTTTTCTGGACAAGATGATGTTAATTGGAAAAACTGTTGCCACAGTTGCAGTTTATTGTTGACTACCTTAATTTACCTGGAAAATGCATATTCAGAATCCTCAGTTAATATGAATTCTTGTGTTTATGGTTCTGTAGTTCATGCCTGTTTGTCATTAAAAGAACTGTATTGTGGAAAACCAAAACTGCAGCCATTAGTTCGGTGGGTTTGTCTTCTTTCTCATGCTTTTTAATACTAAAAAAGCCAGTTAGATCTTAACTTTGCTAGATTTTATTTGTAATATATCAAATGGATGTAATTATTATTGATGTGTTCTGAATGTTTATGAAAATTTAAGGTTGAGCTACAGGGTTAAAAAAAGCCATGAATTTTGTGCAGGGAAGAATGGGTACTGTCAATTTCAGGACATACCTGGAAGAAACAAGTGTTGGTTAAAACCTTCTTAAAATGAAACATGCTGTGGTGTGTTTTTGGCAGCTCAAGAGTTTTTTTGTCTTTGAAGACAGTCATAGTACTACTAAGTGCATATCTTTCCTTCTACCTCTTACTTGGAAGAGTCCTGCAAAAGATTATGCAAACTATTTTGAATTTGGAGTTGTACTAGAGATTTCCATATCTTTAAAAGGATGGAGGAAGAATAAGGGCAAACCTGCCTTATTTGTGTTAAAAGTGGAGCTGAGCTGGAAGAAGGATGAAAGTACATCTTCAGCCCACTGAATTGAGAGAACTTAGTGGGTGGGCATCAGTGTAATCAATGGCTCACAGTAATTTTCTTGTGTTTAATTTTGTTTTGCCAAATAAAAAATGCAAGTTATGGTAACTGTATTCAATAGCTTGCCATAAAAGGTGATTTTGATAAGACTATTCCAAAACTAATTTAATAGATGTGATTTCATGTAAACCAAAAACAGACCCTGTGGTTTCCACTAATATATTTTCCTTTAAGTTATAAGCATATTGACATTTACTATCTTCAGAAAATAGAACTGGGGAAAAAGACAGGATCTGTGGCAGTTAGTTGCAAATTAATTAAATTGCCTTTGTGGATTGTATTTATTATTTATTTTAAATTGGCTGTTGATCTGTACCTTTCTCCCTACCACAGATGTTTTTTTCCTTTCAATATATGTCTCATAAAAATAACATTTGTGCTTTATAGTGTCTGATTTGGTGCCTGTTGAAGTCTTTCCATACACTCTAAAAAGCACTGGATTAAACCTCTACTGAGAACTTGTAATACTGTAGGAGTGCACACACCAGCTGTAGAAAATATAATGTGACTATAATTCTTGCAAGTTTAAATAGGATCTGAACATACATGCAGTGGAGAGAGTAATGCATTCATTGTTAAGTTAGGAGGAAAAACATGGTTGTTTCAAGTAGCAAACATAAAAAGTAAACCTTTAAACTTCCTTTTTAAAAACTGGTGAAAATTACCTCTGGTTTAGCTGCTGAGGGCACTGGTGTAGTTTTGGGTTTTGTGCTTTAAATGCCTAATACTGTTCTGCAGCAATGCTTTCTAGCTCTTGAAACAAATTTGAGATACATTTTATCTTATTGTGGTCTGAAAAGTTAGTATTATGTTGAAAGCTACAATGTGACATCTTTATTAACTAGTCTTACGTAATGAGAAGTTTTAGAATCTTCCCCTTTTAATGATAAGAAGAAGGTTTGATCAGAATTTTATGTTTAAAAAAGATACTTTTGAAATTCTGCTTATTAAAGATTCTTTCAGGTTGTATTTGGTTACAAGCTCTGTGGGAGCAATTATACTCCTATGGAACCACTTCTATTCTCTCAGATCTTGATCTCTTCTAAAAACAAACAAGAATTTGATATAAATCAAGATTAGTGTCTTTTGCGCTCATTTATCCTTTTGCCTTTTTTCTTTATGTTGAAGATGGAAGGGAGTTGTGCTTGTGTTGTTCGTTGGGTTTTTTTGTTTTGTTTTGGCTTTTTTTTTCAGTAGTCATCTGGTTTGCAGCATAGGGTAATCTGTAACCCATCAGTCACATCATGGAAATTCCTACTCAGTAGAAAGCAGTAAAATAATAAGAGGATGTTAATTGGAAAGTTCCCATGGAAGTAGAACAGAAAAGACCACACCGTTTTTTAAAAGAAAATACTTCCAACGGGTAAATGCGTTTCAACTGATCAGTGGCATCAGTGGGTAAAATCAGATCTACTTTCACAAGACTTATGTCTTATTCTCTTATCTTTCCTCTTCTGGAAATAGAAAAAGAAATCAATAGCTTTAAAACTTTAAATCTAAAACTTCTGTTTATAGTTTGCTCAATTTCCCTCTCCAGTTGTGGCACAACAGCTGCAGCATTTTCAGACCTAACAGAGTAAGAAAAATGATTTTTCCACTCACTTTATCTACTTTTTACAGTAGATTCTTGGAGAAAGTTACTTACTAGCACTGGGAATGCTGAAATATTGAACTGCATGACCTAAATTTGTTCACACATGAAATTAAAGCAGAGTTCCAAATCTGCTGCCAAAGAAACACTTTCACACATGAGACATAAGCAGTTACTGGATGATGCCTAGGAGAGGAAGGAATGTTAGTTAGGACTGAGATACAAGATTCACTGTTTAAACTAGTCTTATGTTAACTACAAGCAGCTTCTTTCAGGCTAAGATTAAGACTAGACACTTCCCCCCCTGCAGTCAACCAAAAGGGGTTGGGGGGGGGGGAAGGAACTAAAAAAAAAAAACAACCAAAACAAGTGATATAAACAGTTACAGAGAGCTGTCAGCCAAGACTAGAGATGTTTCTCTTCTTTTCATGTGTGGCCGGACTGCTGCATGTGTTTATCTTCATACCTGGGAACAAATTCAGATGATGTAATTAGATTTAGTTTAACCTTTTGAAACTGATAGCTACTCAGTTCTTCTATTAATTTTATGATCTTATATTTTTGTAAATCCCAATGTAGCTTCAAGTATTGTTTATACAGTCCAAACATATATAGGCAGTGCAACTCATTAATGGTGCAGCTCACTGTCTTTCACTTTTTGTCTAAACTTTCAATTTTTTAAAGGCATGAAGTCTTTTACTTTCTTACTTTATATCCTTCCTCCTGCCACCTCTGCCTCCTGAACTGCACGTGATTGTACAAACCTGAGTAATTAAATTACTTAGTTTCTCTTTTAAAATACAAAGAAAATGTCACTTGGCAGTGCAGAAAATTTACAGGAATTTTCTGTCAGTCTCAGTTCTCTGGCAGTTGCCCTTAGGACATGGTCAGGATACCAGGTAGTTGGCTCAAGAGGAAGATAGATTTGTCTGTAGGGGAAATTGGACAGCCTGGGAGTTAGCATGGTAGGGAACAAAATTCTTGAGTGGAGTCTGTGCATTTGAGTATTAACATATAGATGCGGTGTTATGGCAGGACAGCAAACAGCTTGCTAAACCTCATTTTGATGTAAGGCTGTACTGGTGAATTTAATAGCTAATCTGTGTTTTTTGTTAAGCATTTCAATAGGAGTCTAGAGCATGGGGGGAAATTAATCTGTGTTGGGAAAATTTTACCTAAAACCTGGAGTTTGTGGTGAAGAAGACTGGATTTTTTATTTGGACAACAAGAGTTTTCGAAAGGCATGACTAAGCTGTGTTGCTGTTTCATGGTTTCGTGAAGTCTGTTTTCTGGGATTCACTTTGCTAGTGTTTTATTTGGCTTTTAAGTAAGTTACTTCAGGCTGTGTTTCAGGCAAGCATGGCTAGGTTTTCCAAATTGCTGGTTAAGTCAAGCTAATATAATACTGCCTTGTAAAGTAAGATTTTTACCAGTACACTGCCTATTGGTCATGCCAGTTGCTATGGAAACAAAGCTGTCTTGAAAACAGTCTTGGACTGTGCTTTAATTTCAGTAATGAGGTTTTGCTGGATCATAGTGAAAGACTAAAACCCTTTGTTGGATCTCTGATGTGGTGTTTGATGACTTAGGTCAGTGTTAATGGTAAATTTTAGTTATTGATTATTATATTGAGGTTATGAAGCCTTTTCTATAAAGTTATTTTTCTGTTTCATAGGAAAGTCACATAAAGGTCGTTTACTGTTGCTAGTTTATCTACAATGGGTTCTGATTTATGGAGAGCTTTCCTCAAAGTCTGTCTGTGCCACACAAATTTAAATAAACAGTCTTACTGCTTTAAGGATGCTTTTTTTCCCCCATCTTACCTGCTGTAGCTCAAGTGCTCTAGTTACAAAGTAAACTTTTTGCCTTTTATGTTTATGTTATAAAATTGGACATATATAACATAATAAAATTTCTTAGAGCAAACAATATTAGCTTGTATATGCAGAGTTAAATTCTTTGTGTAAAGGAAAGAAAAGAACTGATTTTGTTGTTGTTGTTCCTATTTGAAAAGCTTGGTTTGCAAGTTCTCTGCTATTTTAATTTCAACACTGTCATAATCTCTTTAGAATAGAGAGAAATAGAATGAAAGAAATTTCTTTCCATATTTTCTAACTGTGCTCATCATGCAGTTTTTTAATTTATAAAGCCTTTGCATTGTCAGTAGCTTTGCATAAGTTAAGTATGTGAAATGAGATACACTTTGAAAGGTGTCATCTGATGTAGAGAAGCCTATTACAAAGCTTTATCTCAGAAGCATGTTCTATGTATATATTTGATAAACATGTTTGTAGATAAAGAGTAATGCTGTGTTTAGTTGCACTTTTGGTGTCCACTGACTTCTGTGCTGGCCTTTGGGTCAATATGAATTATACTTATTTCACTCTAAAAAGTTTTATGTACTTCCAGTTACAAGACAATGTGTATGGCACAAGCCTGACTAAGCCAAAACTACCTGGGTTCTAGATCATGTAGGGATAGATTTTTTTTGAGAGCTTTTTATTTACAGTACTGTTGACATAATTATATGTATGTTATCAATCGTAGAGATGGGTTTCATTTTCCTACCCTTTGCCTCTAAACGCACTTTGTGTGTTTCCCTCTGTGTCACTTAAGCTCTTCTAGCCAGTGAATTTAACATTTGGACTGAAGTAAACATTCTCTTTCACAATTGATCTTTCAGGTTTCCAGTTTTTACAGGAATCTTATTCTGAAACCATTCTAAGGCAGACTTAGGAGTTTGGGACTAAATAATTTACTAGATAAGAAGACAGGAACTTTCAGATTTTTCGTGTTAGAAGAATAGTTATAATCTACATACTTGTGGAGAGGGAGATTGTTTTAGTCATTTTTTTCCCCCCTAATGACTAATAACTGGGGAGAAAAAAGTCCATTGGATATTTCACAATATCCTGATAATTTGATCACTGGCTAGGCATAAGGAAGACAGAATGTGAAGCAGGCCTTAGCATAAACAGTTAAGAATTAACATTTTAGCATCCCTGTTAATCAGGTCAAAGAAACTCTTATTTATATATGTATTTTTAAATTGTCTACAATTCAATATGTGCCACTTTTAAAGTATTTTGTTAGATGGGTCTTGACATGATCAGCCTTGTATTGTAGAGATCTGTTAAGGAGCTTGGACAGTTCGTTGTTGTCTTAATGAATTAAATGTTCTTTGTACATGGTAATGTCTCAGGAAAAAATAATTGTAATTCAGTTTCATAGTTGTGGTACCCGTTTTCCAACTTCAGGTTTTCAGGTTGCTTTGAAATATGAAGGGGAGAAGCAGGAAGGGGACTTTTTATTTTCTTCTCTGGTACAAATATTCGTGTGGCTTTTACTTAGGGCTACAATTTGAATTCTGTTTATGTTCTAATAGTGAACAACTCTGAGATTGCATGTGAAATTCAATTGATTTCTCCTCTCTGCAATCCTGCTGGAGTAGGAGTGTAAACCCTAGTCTGTGCCAAGTTTTACCATTTTAAAATGGTCTCAAATGCTTGCTCTGTGAAACTGAAGGGGGAGATTTTAAGTGCTTTTCAGGACAGGGTAACTGCTAACTTAACAAATAGTTTGGGGAGCTGCTATACAGTGAAAATTGCTACCTTCTATAATGGATACATTTTATGTAAATAAATTTATGGGAAGAAATCTTTTATCCTCATGAGGTGCCATTGAGCCTTTCTGTTGCCCATGCAGGTTTTATAGAATTTGTTTGAAATACATGGGATTCTGCTGCTGATTCTTCTTGCTTTGCCAGGATCTGCACTTAATTTGCCTGTAACTTTGTAAAATTCTTTATAAGAAAGATATAAGGAAACATAAAATTTTGCTAATGCATGATGCTTTTACTTCATAACTACCTGCAATAACTATATTCTATCCAGTTTATACATACAATGTGTTTGATCATTACAGCCCTTAACTGCAGTTGTGACATGAAATTAAGAAAGCTTAGAATGGTTCAGTTACATGCCTACTGTTGATTAAAATATTCCAGCCCCACCTACCATATGTTGGTAGATATGCTATAGTTTTTGTCTTCATTTAGTCTGTTTTACAAGCTGCAGTAAAATAAGATACAAATTGTTGTAAGCAACTAGTGTATCACACTGAGATGAAAAGTTAAAATTGTTTTTTTAATGAAAGTACATGCACTGCAGTGCAGTAGAAGTTGATGCTGTTGGATTGTGCTTCATAGAACAGTCTTGTCATTTGCATTTCACTGGGACTAGTAGCTTTTCATTTAGGTTAGTATATCACTTTCATACTATTAGAATCAGTATCTGTGCTAAAGAAAAAGCATTTAGTTTTCAAAGCTATAAGGCTGTTTAGCTTCTGCCCAGCACTTCAGACCAGCTGAAAGTTTCCTAGCTGTTACCCTCCTGTGGGTCCTACGGTAACAATATTTGACTTGTTTGGCATAACAAGGCTGAATTTCAGAATCAGATAATAATGTTGTGTTGTTTCATATAGATATCTTTTTGTGTAATGTACATAAGGTATACTTACACTCATTAGATGAAGGAAAAAAATCAGAATATGACATGTGGTTGGAGATAAAAAAACAGGAATAGTAGTAGTGGGGAGACATTAGAAGTAGTTTTCCCTAAGTCTTCATCTGCTGTTCTTGAGAAGATGTTCAGTTTTAAAACCTAGCAACTGCTGGGCCCTGGCAGCTTTACTCTTATAAGAGAGCTTGTTAGCAGTATCTTTTCAAAGTGTTGGTATTGGTTCAAACCAAATGCCTGTCCAGATCAGTTTCTTGTTGCCAGTAGTGGTGATGAGCAAATGTCTTGATAATACTACGAATGGGGCAAACATATGTGATACTCTCTGAGAACATTCCCAGATTTCAACTGTCCTCCAAAACTAGTACTGTCTCTTCTCGAGGCCATAGAAGCTTTCAGCATCTGCTGCACACTTTGGCAAGGAGTCTAACTGGTTGTCTATCACTGCATGAAGAAAAGCCTTCATTCTGTTTTAATCTTGGCTCACATCAGCTTCATTGGTTGGTGCCCAGTTCTTATTTTGGAAGTGACAATGAACAGTTGGTACATGCTGGTTCTGCTCAAGACTGATATCTTCTGGAAATTCTCTTTTAAAACTTGGAGACTCCCAGCCTGCTGGGTGTTCCTGGGATAGCAATCCTTACAGCCCTTCTGTAAGCCTCTTCCAATTTTTATTATTTTTCAGAAGGTTTGGAACGTTTCACAAAATCCACCATTCTGAACCTTTCATCTAAAAAAAGTAGAATTAAATTTACTCCTCCTACTGCTTATCCTTTCAATCTGTGTACTTTTCTCCACCAGCTCATTCCAGTTAGCAGTTGACTAAGAGTAAATTTATGTTGCTGGAAAACTTCGTGTTGTTACTGCTCTCTTTCTTGCAGAGATCCTACTATATAGGCTTCTGTGGCAGTTGACCAGAGACCTCCCACTGATCCAAGATCTGTGGGTTTGGTGTTGACTTTTTAAAAAACTGGGTGGGGGGGAAGTAGTGAGCTTGTTTGGTTTGGTTTTGCTTTGTTTTCTGACTGATTTTTATGCTTCAGACTGTTCACATCATATCAGGACCTATCCTTAACCTGTAGCTGCTTAAAAAAAAAAAACAACAAACCAAACCATCAACCCTTCCTAATCAGATTCCCTAGTTATAGGTTTCTTGAACGTAACACCTATGATGATTGCTGTGTCTCCAGAAGTTGGATTTTCTCTATGAACCTTATGATGCAAATACTGCTGTTGGGCATTCACCTTGAAAAGGCAGCATCATCTGTACATCCTTCCAACTTACACCCAGAGCTGGTTCAACAAAATGGAAGTATGCTGGTGTGATAAAATGATGTTGTGTTTGTCACTCAAAATAAATCTGAGTGAGATTCATTTCTACAATATAATACCTTGTGGCTGATACTACACGTATAGTTTTTAGTATACTACATAGCATAGGTTTTTCATTGAATGGGTATGTCATTAGAGAAGTAAGCAATGCCAGGGTATTTTGAAGACAAGTTATATTTCTTCATGTCCTCAATTCCATCAGTGCTGAATGAATGTTGATCTCAACCTTGATTTGAAAGGTTTTAAGTTTGGTTCACAGTAGCTTGTGTTAAGTACCATGCCTCACCTAGGATCTCAGTACATGTGTACACCATATTTTTCTGTATCATGCAGTGTGTCTGTATGCCACAACAGTTCAGTAACCAAAATAATAGCATTTGGCTCCCCAGATTTGAGTTTACTGGATTTTGGCCAGCTGTAACTGATTTTGTGATGCTGAGCATGCTGTTTCAAATGTGGCAATCAGTAAATAATAAAGTAATAACAGGCAATTATCTGACTTGTGAATGGTTCATGTGGAAGCTTCTTGCAGCAGTGAAGGTTCATGAATTCTGCATAGAAGCTTCAGCATGGCTAGGACATAAGTTGACTGGAATATTTGAAGAGCTGTGAATTTACCAGGTGATGTAGGCATGGGGTGGTTTCTTTTCTTCAAAGTTCACAAACACAGCTGTTAGCATCTTTATTAGCTAGCCAACCTAGCATTTAGTGAAGGCTGGTCATTCATCCTTCTGGTGAAAGCACAAATGTTGCTTAAGCTAAATCAGGTCAGAAGTGACTATTTTGCCAGCTCTGGAAAAACTGCCAAGGATGGAGGCTCAAACTCTCTCCCTTCTGTTGATATGCTCCTTCAAAAAACAATTCTGTTACAGAGCAAAGTATCTCGTGTATTTTTTGATGGATAGGTCACATCTAATGACTTCTTTAATGGGTTGTAGTTTCCTTGCTACCAAGGAAAAAAAAAACAAAGAAAACAATGTCATGTTTTGGATATGATTTTCTTTAGGAAAAAAAAAAAAAAGGCAGTTAAGAAAATTGCTCATTCTGTTTCAAGATAGACATCCCACATTGCATCTGAATGAGTTATCCAAATGGCTGTGCTCTACAGTCTTAATGTGATCATTAATTCACATAGGGACTTGCCTTCCTGGAATGCCTGGTTTACACACATATCAGTTTTCTAAGTTATTGCTTACTGTTGTGACCGTGTTTATGCAATTCCTTTTAACTTGCTTGAAGCTCTGACAGGTTGCTGGATGTGTATTACAGTAATCACATTTCAGCTACCACTTGACATAGCTTCATAGGTGATCTGTATGTTGTGTGTTAAGTCATAATAGCAGGGAATCCTATCCAAAATAGAAGAAATTGCTGCTTGTCTAAGAAGTCTTTCTCCATACTCATACTCTTCTGTAATCTTATGTTTCTGAACGAGAGAGATTGAACAGAGAAGATAGAGCTAGATAGAAAAGAGAACAGAGAAAAACATAGTTCCCTAAGGAAATGTGGCTTATTTTTTATGGAATTTGGGGAAGAGAAAAGATATCTTACAGCCTGTTTTTACTGTCTTCTACCGTGTAACTTACTCAAGTAATGTTCTTATCAGTCCTGTAAATTGCAGTTACATTTACAGGAGAAAGAATGTAAATATTTTAAAAGCCTTATTGAAATGGTCCTTTTAAATTCTGACTCAAGTTTCAAAGGAATACTCTTATGCTAATTGCAAAAAATAAATTCATTCTGAATTCCAAGAGTGAGCTACTCTTGTCTTCTTTGAATTCACATTGTATTATGAGCCTTCAGAAAAGAGGTCACTTTGCTTTTTCAATTAATACTTACCTACATCTACCTGTGGCAATGCTCAATAAAGGTAGCCAATCCTAATCTAAAATTCAGAGAGCTGACTGATTGCAATCCTCAGGAAAATTAATTTCTAAAGCCTACATGGTTTTATTCTTAAAATAACCAAATTTCAAGATATTTGGTTATAAAACCCCACAAATGAAACAAAAAAACACCCACTTATTTGAGTTCCTGTAGAACAGTGTCTTCTGTTATGGAATTTGCATTTCTGTACTGTTTATAGAAACACAGATTTTATTTAATGGAATAATCTGAAACAAGGTGTAAGGTTGCCTGTTTCAGTGTGTTTAACAGAAAATGCCACTAGGAATATATGATGCATCAGTGGGGGAGAGTGGAAATAATAGTAGATAAGTTGTAGGAAATTATTTGGGGTTTTTCTAGCTATGGTGTTTGTGGTGGGTTTTTTTTGTTTCTTTTTTAGTAAATAAATGCATGCAGTAATATGTGGCTTAATATGACCTTCAAAACTAGTAAATAGTGTGAAAAAACAGTTCTTAATGAGCCATAAAGAGAAAAAAAAAATTAAACTGCATTGGTGTTTGTCTGGCTTGCAAACTGCAGTTAAAGAAGTTTTATTGCAGGTGTATGTGTGGAGTTACCACTTTCCTGTTAGACAGAAACTGAGAAACTGACATGGTGTTTTTTACAGTCACACCAATGCAGATCTTAGTTACTTAGGACTGACAATCTGTCAATTAAGGGGGAACAAAAGCAAAAAAGTTTTCATTCTCAGTAAGCATAATATGTAACTGTAGGCCAATATGGATTCTGTATCTGATACTCCATGATATGAAGTTGGCTTTATTCTAACAATATGTATAACCTTGGTTTTGCTGCAGTTACAAATTTAACATGTGAACTAAATTCAGCTGAGGTCAGCAAAAGGTATATGTTGTGGTTTTGTGGTTGGATTTTATTTTTTTTTTAATTGGCTTGAGCTTTTGGGTTGGTTTTTTTTTTTGTTTTTTGGTGGTTTTTTTTTTTTTTTTTTTTAATTCAGATATCTTGGGCATTGAGCTGAGCTGTTAACCAGTATGATGTGTTATGGTATCATGGATAATGCTAATGAAGCTTTATGAACCCAAATTTTGTTTCATTTGTATAGTAACTTTTTTCCCCTTGCAATTTATCAGAGAAAAAAAACTACACCAAACCAGAAGATCTGAAAAACTGAGTTTTCAAAAGAATGTTGGGAGGAAGACAGCTTGGATTTTTGTCACTGCCTATAAGTGTTTAATTTTCAAGTCTACTCAGTAGAGTTTTGGCCCATTCAAGCCTTTAACAGGGTTTAAGATTGGCATAAAATCAACTTCTTAGTGCAGATAACTTTTAATGAGGGATAACAATGTTAATTTTACTTTTAACAGCGTACATTTTATATATCTGGCATTGAAAAGTTAGTGGAAGAAAAAAATACTAAGGTGAACTAATGACTAGCCTGTGACTAACTTGTAATCATAGAACCAATTAGTGTGAAAAGAACATTTTAAGATCAGTGACTAAAACCATTGCCCTAACACTGTCAAGTCTGCCACTAATCCACGTCCCTAAATTTCACATCTACACGTCTTTTAAGTACTTCTAGGGATGATGTCTCCACCACTTTTCCTTGATATCCTTGTTCTGGTGCCTCACAAACCTTTTGGTGAAGACATTTTTTCCTGATGTCCAGTCTAAATCTCTAGCAGTACAGACTGTCTCTTATCTCCCTACAGCCTTCTTTGAAATAGTTGTACAGAGTAATAAGGTCTTTCCTCCGCCTCCTTTTATTCAGGCTAAACATCCCCAGTAGTTCCTGATATGACTTGTTCTCTTGGCCCTTCACCAACTTGATTACCTTTCTCTGGACGTGCTTCACCACCTCAATGTCCTTCTTGTAGTGCAGGGCCCAAAACTGAACATAGTGTATGAGGTGAAACCTCATCAGTGCTGAGTACTGGGGATGATTGCTTATGTAGTCCTGATGGCCAGTGTTTTTCATACAAGCCAGAATGCTGTTGACCTTAGCTACCTGAGCACATTGCTGACTCATATTCTGCTGACTGTTGGTCAACACCCTCAGGTTCTTTTCTGCTGGGCAACTTTCCAGCCACATTTCCCCAGGCACTGGGGAGTCATGATGACCCAAGTGCAGGACTTGCTACTTAGCCTTGCTGAACCTCATGCCATCAGCCATGGCCCATCAGTCCGGCCTGTCTGGATCTCTCTGTAGAGACTAACTTAGTGTCATTAGCAAACTTACTCAGGTTGCACTTGATCTCCTCATCCTGATTGCTGACAAAAATATTAGATATCTGGTCCCAATTCTGAGCCCTGGGGAACACCACTTTTTGACCAGGCACCAAACTGAATTTGAATTTAACTTCATTCACCACCACTCCTTGGGTCTGGCCATCCAGCTGGTTTTTTGCACAGTCAAAAGTATATGCCCAAACCGCGAGCAGCCAGCTATCCAGGAGAATGCTGTGGCAAACAGGTTCGAAGGCTTTACTGAAGTCTGGGCAGACAACATCCACAGCCTTTCCCTCATTCACTGTTATAGAAGATGAGCTTTGTCAAACAGGACCTGCCCTTTGTAAACTCATGATGACTGGGCAAGATCATTAGATTGTGCTGTATGTGCCATATGATGGCACTCGAGGTGATCTGCTCCATGACCTTCCTTGGCACTGAGGTCAGACTGACAGATCTGTAGTTCCCTGTACCTCCCTTCTGGCATTTATTGTAGATGCACATTACATTTGCTAACCTCTAGGCAGTTGGGACTATGATAAATAAATGATGGCAAGGGGCTTGGTGAGTGAGCACTTCCACCACCTCCCTCTGTGTCCATGGGCATATCCTGTCTGGCTCCCTAGATCCGTGTGTGTCTAAGTGGTGTAGGTCACTAATAATTTCCCCTTGGATTATGGGAGCCTCACTGGTCCAAGTAAAATTAAGCCTTGTAGGTGTATCTGTGGAAGCACAGTTCCTAGCTGCTCTGATGATCTACATCAGAACAGTTAATAAAAAGTACACGCTTTATTAGAATCATAGAATCATAGAATGGTTTAGGTTGGAAGAGACCTCAAAGATCATCCAGTTCCAACCCCCCGCCATAGGCAGGGACACCTCCCACTAG
>VWZI01011220.1:8386-92337 GCA_013396835.1 Psilopogon haemacephalus | reverse complement strand
AGTCAAAGGCCTTACTCAGGTCCAGGTAGATGACATCAGTTGCCCTTCCCTTGTCCACTGCTGCTGTGACTTTATCGTAGAAAGCCACCAAATTTGTTAGGCATGATTTGCCCTTGGTGAAGCCATGCTGGTTGGCATCAGGCACCTCTGCTTTGTTCTCCATCTGCCTTAGCAGAGCCTTGAGGAGGATCTGCTCCATGATCTTGCCAGGCACAGAGGTGAGGCTGACTGGTCTGTAGTTCCCAGGGTCATCCTTTTTCCCCTTCTTGAAGATAGGTATTATATTTGCCTTTTTCCAATCAGCAGGAACTTCACCAGTCTGCCATGACCTTTCAAATACAATGGACAATGGCTTGGCAACTTCATTTGCCAGTTCCTTCAGGACCCGTGGGTGGATCTCATCAGGCCCCATGGACTTGTGCACGTTCAGGTTCCTTAGGTGCTCTCGAACATGATCTTCAATTACAGTGGGCAGAAAAAGAGTAATTGTATAGTTTTATTCATAACTGTATCCACACCACAGTTTCAGGTCTTTTGGTGTGATTTTGTCATTGAACAGCTTGCAGATTCTTGAAGAAGGGCTACCAGGGAAATGGAAGTGTAGAGCAAGGTGTGAAGACAACAGGTAATGTGAGATAGGGCTTATAGGGAGGATGAAATAGAATGGAACTGAAAAATAATGCAGAATTGTCATTTTTCCCTTGTGTTGAAGCACAGATACTCCACAAAAGCAATAAAACAGGTTAAGATGTAGTTTAGTTTCCAGTAGTAGCGAGAGTTTGAAGTGATAATTGCATGCCCATAAAACATGGCGTCTTACTCTTTTCAGTGACAAAACTAGCATGCTGCTGTTTCCTGCAGCCAAGTTAGGCTTGATATAGAAGCCAAAGAGGAGGAATAGACTTGGTTTGTGCTTTTATGCTCAGGAAATACAGGTGGTTGTTTTGTTTGCCTTAGGCAAAGCAAGATGATAAAGAATACCAAGTGTCTGACCAACCGATGTTGGATGCGGGGAAAAAGGAAAACAAGAAACGTGTAGGTACAGGTTTTCTAGTAAAGGAATTTGTCATGGTTTATTCTAGGAGGAACTGATACAAAGAATTCAAGTCTGTATCTGTTTTCAGATGTTTAACTAGGCATTTACAAGTGCTAACAAACTGTAATATTTTATAAACTTATTAAAGCTAAATGATCTTTTAAAAGCTCTCTTCTGTGTTATTTAAGTAAATAGTTACTGCATTTGTGGTTCAACTTAAAACACTAGAATAGAAATGAAGTTATTCCTTTCTGCACAATAGCTCGTTTCTGATTTATGACTTGCTCTTCTGTTTGATCAGCTTGGTTTAACTGTTGTGCTGTGTAAAACTGAAGTCAACTTTAGAATGCTTTAATTAACTTACTTACTGTATGATGGTAGAGCAACTAGTTTCACCATAGGTCTCAATTGTAGAAAGATATGTTCAACTCATCTGTGAACCTTCTATTTGCCTATACATATACAGTCATGTACATAAAGGTATATGACTTTATTCTGATCAAGAATTATAACACAAAAGCACATTTTAAGAAACAAATGCCATTGAAATACTCAGTATTCAATATAGAATTTCAGTGATTGACACATCCTTAGTATGAAAACGTATAGCAGTATTAGATATTTTATGTAAAGCCAGTCAAGGACTTTGTATAGCATAAAATTTCTGTTCTTTCAGAGTAAAAATTATCAGCTCTACCTGAGATCTAAAAATAGTGGTTCTGGAAATGTTGGTGCTTTATTTCATATAGTTTTTAATAATCCTTATGGAGTAATTTCATGCAGCTTAGCCAGTGTGACAAAAATCATTAAGAGAGTGAAGAAATCTTGGTCATCAGTTATGTGCTTTTTACACTCTAGATTGTGACCTATTTTTTTCATTCTTACAGCCCTAGATATGCCATTGATGGTTATGTCACCCTGTAACAACAGGAGAGACTGTAAAAAATGTTACTTAATTTTTCTTTTATAATACTGCTCTGTATCCAGCTACAAGCCTTATGATTGTACAGTTAATTGAAACCAATTTAGATGCACATAGAGATCATACTTCCTTCTGTAGTGAATATGATATTAATAGAACTAAGATTGATTTCCAGAAGTCCAGCATTTAGCTCTTTATTCAGTCACTTTTGTTTGATGACATAATTTTCATTCCCAGGGTATGTTTTGTTTCATTATGAGAAACATCTTGGGAGCTGAGAAATGAAGCAAGGCTTTCCCTTAACGAAAAGGGGAAGGGTCAAAAGGATAATTTCTTTAATCAGTGCTTACAGCATGCTGTTCAGAGGCAACCACTAGATTTCTATTGATTGTGGCAATTCAACCACTCCTGTTAAGGGAAGTCTTTGTGCTTAACATCTTTATTTTTGGTTTGGCTTTGACCTCTCTGATTAAGTCCATCAGTAGATACTTTCTGGGCAAATAGGTCAGTGGTGCACAAGAAACTGGCAGTTCAAATTTGAGGGTAGGTTCGATTTTAGAAATAATTATGTACATATGATTCCATTGTTTGCGTCTGCACATGAGTGGTCTTACATATTTTAATTTGTTTAAATAGAGCTCATACTAAATAAATTCATTTTCTGTAATGTTGCAAGCCTTAGAACTCTTCCACTGGTTGCTTTTGCAAATCACCATGTGGAGCTCAAGCTGCTGTTCTCACAAGTTTATCAGATTTTAGACTGCTTGAACAAGACCAGCCTGCCTGAAAAATTAAAACACTGTTCTTTTTAGACAGATAGATACAGCTCCAGCAACAGTAAGAGAATTTGGCAATGGTAGAGGTAGCAGTCATGTAGCTTGACCTTCATGGTAAAGGCCGATAATGTAATCTGTGTATTTTGTTGTAGACAATATGTACATCTATTCTTACCAAATATTGTTCTATTCAAATGTTTACTTTCAGTGAAGTCACATAAAGACAATGCTGGAGAAATCGAAGATGGTTTCTGTGTGAAATGGGAATAGCAGAATATAGGATTTGTTTTATTAGAGAAATAAAAAAGAAATGGAAAAAATACATTTAAATAATGTTTAATGTTATGTCCTCCCCATTGAAAGTATAAACTTATCAATTTTAGTGCTTAAATGCTTTGGAGAACTGTTTACAAAAATGTAGACACCTTTTCCATTAAAAAAATCAAAGAAGCAAACCAAAACCTGACAACTTGAATACTTACTCTAGTGGAAGTGGGAATCAAAATTCTTATTTCTTGTCTTGAGCATTGTCAGGGAACAAGGAAGGTCAAAATGAGTCTGTAGTCTGTAAAGGCACCAATTTGCATACTTCACTTTTCGAAGTCAATCTATATAAACTCATTGCAAAACAAATTTTAATTGGCATGTAGGAATTGATTTGAAACTTCCCACCTTCTGTGGAGTTAGACATTTACATTTTATTAATTAATAACATTTAAGCAAAAAAACAGGTTATAACTTCACTGATGTTTGTGGTAGAGATGCAGTGAATTAAATCCGAGGCCTAGTTTTCTTGAAAGATTTCATAACACTTCTCACACAGTACTTGTCTCAGGCTTCAGATAAATACACGTCTGTATTTCTGCAGCTTCAGTAATTGCCTGTTTGTTTGCTGAAGATCTAGTTAGTAACATCCTTTAGCATGAATTTTCACATTTGAAAGGTGGGTTATTTAGTGGCTGGTAAGAATAAAAAATGAACTTTAATTTCTTTTTAACACAGGTTTAGTGATCAGTAAACATAACTGAAGATCAGCACCACATGACACTTAGTCAATGGTTTTCACTATTTAATAGATAACACACTAAAAACATGTCTCAACTATGAAAAGAGAAAGATGTATGTGCCAATTCCTGAAAGTGAAACTGGGACTGATGTTTAAATGGAAATTCAGCTCTCCTGTAGTTGTGCCAGTGGGATAGGAAGGTAATATTCCTTCTTTCTTGAGGGAAAGAGGAAAACAATTATATGAAGACATGTTTTGACAGAGTCTTGCTCAGCACAACAGTGTTTAGCCTTGTTTTGAGGAATTCTGGGAAGAATGAGCTTGAGCTTTATCTATGAGGCCAAATGATGAAAAATTTTGAATAAATTATGTGAGGAAATGAATGCTGCATTCTGAAATTACTGTAAAAGTTATTACTGCCTGAGGGTATATATTGTAACAAAAGCACTAATTGAAAGTAGTATTATCCTGGCAAGACGTGGAGAACAAGATCTGTTCTTGTAACAGAAGCGTGATTGCAGTCTTGTCAAAATATCATTAGACCCTGTGGCAATTGAAAGAACATCTTTCCTACATGGCTTGGCTTTTTTGAGTTCTTTTTTTTTATGCTACAAGTAATTTAGCAATCTTCTCTCTACATCTTTGTTTTAATTTTTATGATTAGGTTGAATCATAGTGTTTCTGTGAAGATCAGAAAAAAGTGAAGTAAATGGGACCAGATGTCCATCAGCATGTTATCAAAGGGAGTAAAACATTGTTTTTGCAAAGCTATTTTATCCTTCTGCGGTACAAACCTGAAGGCTGCTTGGTATGGGAAACTTTGGAAGAGAAGCATTATGGCTGTTTGTTTAACCCTCTTTTGTTTTAGAAGGTTGTTCTCAGCTTGCATTAATGAAGCAGGAGATGTGGGAAGCTATCTGAAAGGGGTTTTATCACCAGTGTGCTGGATGCGGCATGCTCAGCAATGACATTCATGACTGCTGTATTCAAGATTCGTTGCATGCACGTGGATACATTCTCTTGAAGGCTGTCTTGACAGTCAGGCATTGCCATTTAAGAGGAAGAGACTACTTTTGTGGTTCATTGCTTTCTTGTTGAAAATAATAGCAACACAAGGAGTGAGCTGAAATACAATCTTCATGAGGCAGCCAGTCTGTTTAGGAAAAGTATGTGTGTCTCTGTATGCAGATGTCTTTAATGCTGAGCTTGACTTTTAGCCTCTGTATTTTTGGTAACTTTAGCATATTTAGTTGCGTAATTTGTAGGTGTTTAGACCAGTTAATCACAATTGACTTTCAGCTGCTTAAAGACCTCTAGTTCTTGGAGAACCAGAGTTGCTTGGTGGTATTTATGAAGATTTTGGTTCTATTTGTTGTTTACATATGGCAATAGTTAGAGAAGCTCAGTTTAATTTATTTTTCTTCTTTACTTGTTGTTTTTTTCCCTAAAGCTCCTCAGGAGCTATTGAGATTTAATTGTGTCGTTCTCTAAGGCATTTCTTTTCATCAGTTTTTGGGGAGACAGGAAGAATATTAAAGGAGTAGGATAGCTTGGTTGATCATGTGATATTGAGCCTCAGCTTTCTGAAGCTGGTTATGGAAAAGATTGGACAGTTTGCTGTTTCAACTAAATAGGAAACGGATCACTTAAATTCTTAAATTCAGTGCTTCTTTTGATGGTTGATATGTAAATGTAGAAAGACTGAAATTCCAGTTCACTGTTGAATTGCTTAATGAAATGTTTTTACTTCATAAAAATGTAATATCTTATGATTATTTTTTTTTCCCCTGAAAGCATTATTCATCAGTATGGACTGAAAGTATTCTGCAGGAGCTGGCAGTTTCAGTCTGTCTATAGCATTCGGAGTAATCTTTGTTTAAATTACTTCTTAATTGATAACTTCTCAGATTTTAGACAAGTTAGATTTCTTTCTTCCCAAAACCTTACTCCAGGGAAGTAACTTGAAACAAATACTTTTTAAAGTGGCTTTGTCAAAACCTAGTCTGATGGGAGAGCTGATACTATGTACGTCACATGCTGTATATTGGTGACATGAATCTGTTTGCAGGCTTTGTCTTCCTTAGTCCCTTCTGTCTCTTTTCCATCTTGGATGGCTGAAATACGAACTTAATTTGCTGGCTCCCGTGCTCTTTAAAATGCTTGAACTTCCTTATGACTCCTTTTGCATATGGATATGTGAATTTTAGTGCAGCTACTTGCATACATATTCTGTGTGTATTTATGTGTATTTTGAAGTTTTGTGATTTCAGGACTGTGATAAAAATTAAAGTGTGTAAAACTTTTCATGGTTCAGAAACTGTAGCCTGTAGGAAAAGATTAGTTTTGACAATGCAGCATTGTCTATTGAGTCAATTAAGCATGTAGGTTTAGCTAGCTTGGGAACAAGTTCCAGCATGTGACATTATAAATAGCACTCTCACATAACAAATGTAGGCTTAGTAAGTGGGCTGTAATTTCCTCTGCCACTTTACCACATTTTTTTGAGTCAGCTATACTGATGAAGAATTTGAGTCTTTCTGATGCCTGTCTTGGGTGTTACTACTACATGCTTAGAAAGCACTGAATCAAAACAAGGATAAGTTATGCAAAGTGTCGTCTTCTGATTTCCTGGGCACACTTTTTTTTTTTTTTTTTTCTTATGTAGGAATGAAATTGTGTGCTCAGTGACTCAAAAATCCTTAATAGTGCTGCATCTCCTCTCCCACTGTTACTTATCTTGAATGCGTTTCTGAACACCTAATTGTGTTCAGAAACAGCAAAAAAAAGTAATAACATTTATAACAAATGTTTCTTTTACCTGTATAGCTTGTCATGGCTCTGTTTTCTTAATAAAACGTCCTACTCTGAGGTAGTAGTTTGCAAAAGGTAATTGATGACTAGCTGATCATCACTAAAATGCAACTCAGTGTTAAAATTATGGCAACCTAAAGAATGCCTTCTGTGCAGCAAGCAGCAAATGGGGGAGACTTTGTTGCTGTAGTAGCTTTTGCCTTTTATGTCAGGCGTGTCTTTATTGCTGGCTATGATTTCGTTTTGTCTTCTCAATTTGGCTTTATTCTAGAACAAACTTTTTTCCCTCTGTTCATCCACTCTCCCAGTGTGAAATGCTGCCAGCTTTGCCTTGTTTCCTCACTAGACATGGAGAAGAATTATCAATACCTTTTGTTGGAAGGTAACATATGTGATCCCTGTAAAAATAGGAAGTCTTTTACGAGTAAAACATGCATGTTTTTAGCCTTGATTTAAAATATAGCTACAACAAACATAAGATCAGTGTAGGTAACCAACATAATTTACTTCAAAAAACAACCTATCTGTATTTTTGGCTACTTTAGGGGAAATAATATTCCAAATTCTGCAACTGAGTGGATTTCAGGATGATGACATTCACTTTTAGATAGTCTGAGCCAGTATTCTGCATTGTGGAGTAAATGCATCCCAAGTGTTATACGAGACAGTTCATTAAGGTGTGGGAAGAAAATGTATTTTTGCACCATTAATAAATTTTAAAACAAAAAAACAGTGCTGAATTAAGTTTATCCTTTTTTACTTCTTATTTCTGTGTATGTGTTAAAATGTGTATGATACATAGTACATGTTTATATATGTACTATATACATATAGGAAGTGTATACTTAAGATTTTATTACTAATAAAATTCATGGTCAAAAACATTTGGTCTAAGCTACCTTGTAACAAGCATTTAGGTGTGTTCTTAGTCCTCCTGCCTAGTCCTATTGGAAAAACACTGTATTCTCATAGCTTCATACTTTAAACACTAAGACAGAAACATCTTTGCAGTTGTGGTTTCAGTTGAACAGGTTTACCCTTCATATGTGTGAGGCTGTCTGGTGTGAACAATTAAGTTATGGTAAAGTTTCTTTGAATCTGTTGTTGTGGTGTAAAATCCTTAGGAGTTGCATTTTAACATGATATCAGAATTGAAATTTCCAATAAATTCTGGCCACTCCTGAACAATGTTCCATTAAGTTTACTGGTGTTATAGGCTGAATAGGGAAAAACAGAGCCTGTCTTAGCTTGAGCTGAAAACCTATCATTGGAAACCAGATGTGATATTTAAAGAGCTGAGCCATGGTACTACTGAAATAGAAGGTGTGAAACTAGCTGATTTTGATCTGCATCCTTGTTCTTGTCTTTATTTTTTATTGTTTTTAATGTTTGGTGTGATCAATATATGTAATTTATTAATTTTAAAAGTGTGAGCTTTTGACCTGTTGGTTATATTGTAAGTCATAGAAGAAAGCTTTTTGCCATACACAAAGCACTTCTCAATTCAGATTTTGAGAAAGATTTTTCAGGCTGTTTTTAATAATTTTCTTGTAGTTTTGACTTGCTCTTCAAAGGGCAATAGTCTGTGCATTTTCAGCACTGATGTCAGGCACTTGATGCTACCTTCACTGAATGGATTCTTACATTGCTTGAGTCTTGTATCACCACTTTATTCAAAAGGCTTTTTGGAGGCAATTGTGTTCCAAAGCTGTACTGGAAGTTTCTCCTGGATTGCATACAGCAGAAAGAGGAGACTAGTTGCTGTGTGCCTGTTCTTGACCTAGCTGTGTCATCACTAAGGAATTACAGAAGTCTGAGTCTTTAACAGATTAGAACTAGTTTTGTAAGTTTTTCTTAAACATAGTCCTATGTTACAGGTCTTGGTCCTGCTTCTTGTGGAGGGTTTTTTATTAATTTATTAATTTCCTCTTATGTTAACCTTATTTTGATTCTATTGGATATTTTGAGTATCTTTCTTATTTGGCTTTTTTCCTTCCTGTTTAGCTGTGATGTCTTTAGGAATACGGGAGCTATGGTATTGCTCCAGGTTTTGCAGATACTGAACTTAATTCCTTAGAGAGGAGTAGATTAATGTATCTTGAGATACCTCACCAGAAAATGTGATTGCATCAGTAGAAAGCCCCCTAGTGTGGATGCAGAAAGTGGGGACAATAGGAAGGTTTTAGCTTTGTACTTGAGTCATCTGAATAGCAAAGTTTGGGCCAGGAGATATTCCTCAATTCTGGTGCAGCATGTATTATGGGAGACTTATTGCCTGCATAATGACATCAGCCAGAAGAATAAGAATTTTTTGTCTAAGCTATGCCTGCTAGCAAAATAGTTTGTTATTTACCCTTGACTCAGTTCTTTCTCCTTTGGGGTTTAATGGCGTATTTGAAAGATAAGCGATCTGTTGGCATTGTAAATGTTCAAGATGATTTGGTGACTGACTTCTGCTGGCCAGTACATCATATGCCCAGAATTTGTATGGGAACTTAGGAGGACTTGGGTTTACTAGAAGTTAGGTGTGCTGGCCTTTGTAGCCATCCCCAAAGGGGCCTGAGAAGCTTGGTAAGGTTTTCAGGCGGAAGTGCTATTTATCACACCAGTGAAAAAGCATGCAAGTGTTGGTCATAATTGTCTGTCAGTACTTATTGTGGGCTCCCAATACAGAGGGTTTGCTTTCCTTGATGTTTTGTGAACAGAGGCAACTGGATAGGAAGAGGAAGCCTGCTGATTTCCTCCTAGGAAGAAAAAGCTGTAGCATGAGCCTCACTGTTACTGGATATTGTTTAACCTTGAGAGTACTTAAACAGATTGAAATACTTATTAGTGGGGCTGCACAGTCTATCTACTTCTGGAAGTACTTTAGACTCCTGGTAACATAATGAAGTCCAAATAGCTGCAGAGGTGGTTTCAGCATCAAACATCCTCATGGCTGAGTTTTAATAGGCTTCACCTGTCCAAACATGGATGATGGCACTTGAGGCAGAACTTGACACTTACAGTTAGAGGGGAAAGAACTTGGCTTGATGTTCAGGGTGGTACAAAAAACTTTTTGTGCAATGCTGATTATTAAGAGTTTTATTTGTAAAGTGATAGGAAATTGTGCCCCCAAAATATGGAGCCTCAAAAAGCTCCTTCTGCAATATACAAAATGTATGCTTCTTTCCTCTAGTTAGACTGACATTGAGTCTGTTTCCTAGGAGTGGGCACTTCAAAGTGGATAGAACTTCAGTGTGTATTCTACAGGTTGAACATTTCACATTGAAGAAAAACCTAAACAGTTGTGGCTGCCTGTGGACTGGTAGGCTTGAATTTATGGAAAATAGGGAGTGTTATTTAAGCAGCCATCTAAAATGTAGTGATTATTTTGTGGAGTATTCCAAGATATCTTCAATACTTAACTTTAGGACCTAAAAGTGAATGGGTTCTGATGCCTATAAAAAAGTATATATTCTGCAAGATTTTAAAATTGTCTCTGTTGTGATACTGCACAGGAAGCTGAATGGTGCTACAAATCTGAATACTGATTTGTTGGCTTCATTTCAGTCTTCATTAAGAGGGTGTGACCTGTGGGTTCCAGTTGATTAAGTCAAAGGATGGGGCAAATAAACATCTTAAGATTTAACTGTTTCCAGACCAGTGTAGACCAGTATGCACTTGTTTGTATTCTAAGAAAAAAACCCCCAATCTCTCTTATTTTTTTCTTCTGAATTTTTTTAAGAGGGGAGCACATGCTGACATTTTTATTTTGTTCTCCAGAAAGAAATGCTGAATTTCCAGGCTGCTCAAACAAGTAGAACTTTTGACTGTTTTCAGCTGTGTCTCCATAGAAATTCTTTCCTCCCCCACCATGTTCTTTCATATTTAGTTTCCATAACCAACGCACTATTGTGAAGGAGGGGAAATGCAGGGTAGCTGCAGGGAAGCCAGCCAATCACACCAGCATCACAGCAGACTCTGGGGCTTGTGGAGCTAACCTTTGTGACCTTCACAAGGGGCCTCTCCGAGGAGAGCCATTTTTCCTGTCTTGTAATGGTAAAGAAAAAACTTGGCAACTCCTTTGATCAGCAAAGCAAAAACAAGGAGAGCAAGGAGCAAATGGGCAGCTTTGTGCACAAAACTGCTAAGTCAGTGCTGGCTTTCTGTGCACTGAGGAGAGTGGTACAACCTTACATAGAATACATACACATTTTTAGAGGGTCTTGGGATATTTGTTGCATAGTTTTAGAAGATACTTCTGCTCAAAACTAAGGGAAATTATTTGTTGTTATCAGTTGTAGTAAGGTGGAATTGTTTCATCTAATAATTTTCAGTGTGAGAGTGAAGGAACTTTTTGGGGTTTTTGGAGGGGGGGGGCAAGATCTTCAAAACAGAAGAAATAATTGGAAAATACTTTAAGAAATGATTCTAGCATTAGGAAGCAGACATTGTGTGCAGCTGGCATGTACTTTTTACTGCAAAACTTCCTAGATTTTGATGATGCTATTCTGTTTCTCAGTTGATGTCTGCAATGCATTTCAGATGCTTATTAGAAGGAACAGTGGTTTTGCTTTGCAGATATGTAATATTTTATCTTGACTTGTACAGATATAAAAACAAGCAGTCTATTCTTACATTGGGAAAAAATGTGTATTGGTTCTTAGCTTCTCCTTTGTATGTTCTTTTTACTGCTATTCAGTCCAGTTTAATCTCACAGACCAATATAATTCTGTGCAGTGAAGTTAAGGGTTTATTCATTCTGGACAAGAATTCTTCCTGTGGTTTGTAAACTTGCAGATTTCAACCTCCTTCCTTAGCTACTTCAGCTTCTCTTCATGAAGCTTGGTTCCTTAGGAGATGTTGATATTATCAGATTGCCAAATTCCTTTGCAAGTCGTGTTTCTTCTTTTAGACTTTCACTGTTCATTTGCTTTTGATGCTTCATCGCTTCCTCTGCCACTCCCCAATTAATCACCTCTAGTACTGTGCTGAAGCGGTTTACATTGAACTTCTTTATGTGATCAGAAATAAGTAAACAGCTCCACAATTGGCAACCAGGTAAACCACATTTTCAGATATCTGTTGTTTGGAGTGTAGTGCACTACAACTTTATGAAAATGAAGAAATTTAAATGAGTTTAGTTGTCTTACAAAATAGCTGCAGGTTTTCAGTAATTAAACCGTTTACTAGATACTTGCACAGTTCTGTGTAGGATGCAAATTAATTTTCTATGGCTATGATTTATTTTTGTGCAAACTGTTCTTCAGCCACTTTCACCAGCAGGATGTCTGTTAGCCCAACAGAGAGAGTGGTTTCTGGATAAAACACTTAACATCTGATGGAAATACCCAGGAAACTGATTTACTTGAAGTCCCTCATCTCCAATGAATGTCTAAGTAAATTGTAGCAAAGTGACCTCATCAGCAGATTGATTTGTCTTGTATGCACTGATAGTGTGATAGTCTTGTTGCAGCTACTCTATTTAAGAAACAAATGTAGTATCTGCTTACTGCCTCCCCCATTGACTGCACTGACAAAACCAGAAAAGAGCAGTTCCTGGCCTGTTCTGTCAGCGGGAGCAGTATGCCTCCAGGCCTCCATCCTACTCTTTCATGAGGAAGCAGTGCTGCTGGCAGAAGCAGCTTCCAGCCAACACTGTGCATGCTCCAGCACAGAAAGTGGTACATTAGGTGAGTTACCAGATACACTGCTTGACTACTGCAGTCAAGCTCCATTTAGTCAAGTAAGACTACAGTACTGAAGAGCTCGGAATAGAAGTGGTCAAGTCAAATATGAGGAGAAAGGGAACACAAAGAAATGGGAAATTGGAAATAGAACAAACTCAACTCAAGGGCTTTGTCCACTTTCCATTTCATACTAGTTATTTTGTGTTTTGTGCAGCATGTTCCTTGCCCTTGTCATGCTGTTAAATTTTTATTTTCTCCACATACATGAAAATTCATGTAGGTTTCATGTAGAGAGGAACATGGTATTGTCAGATCCATAACAGTCCTTGTCAGTTCTCAAATGAACATAAATATTATGCAGTGGTTTTCTAAAGAAATAGCTCTCTGAAAACAAAGGATAACCAGGTATTAGAAGAGTAACTAAAAGTTGTAAAGTGCCAATTTATAGAGCTAGTACTGTCACAGTATCTAGAAGGTTTGGTTTTGTTTTTTTTAAGGTACGGTTTACTTTCAAAAGGTTTTGAGATAAAGTTTAAAGTTCTGATCTGCATAGTAATACAAGCCAATTGCAGAATAATTTTTAAAGAGAACATTAAACAGTGCATGTTTGCTACTGAACATTGAGTGTTAAATTCTGTAAGGAAGTAGATGGGCAAGTACCTGGAACCATAAAGTGTTAAACCACAGCTCAGAAAGAACCAGCCAAGTGAATATTTACTTTTGTCGTTTATTCAAGCCTCTGAGTTAAAAACTGCAAAACTAGGAGCTGGAGAGCAGTTTGTTTCCTTCTTCCATAACTCTGAATACAGAATCAATGTGGATAAGCAATGTCTGTTACAAAAAGCATTCAGTGTGTGATGACTAAAAGCAATTGGTTTAAGTCACTAAATGCTGCTCAGACATTTAATGAGAATGTTAAAAATTACTGGAACAGTGCAGACCAAAGGGGTTGTAATTATCTCAGTGTTAGATTTTAGCATGCTAGTTGATACTGGGAGTTTCATTGTCGTCTCAATATATCCTTTTATTTTTGCCTGCAGATACTGTTTTACAACTCTGAGCTCATGATTTAAATCCAGATTGCTGAATTCAAAGGGCAAAAGCAAATGTATTCTGAAGTTTGCAGTGCAAGTGACTCCATATGATGGAGCCATGTTGTAGCTGTGTGTTGGTTTGCAGTTCATGCACCAGGTGTATGTCAGGTAGCTTATATAAAGGCTTGCTTTTTATGAGATGTCAACATGGATTTGTGATGAATGTTGTTCCATTGTGTTCTCTAATACTTAAAATTCAGAATAGTTGTGTTCTACTGTTGTTGAATTTACTAATACATGACAGAACATTTTGGCAGTTCTGAAATCAGAATCCTGATTACTTCTGAAGACAGGTTATGAAACAAATATGTTTTGTCTCTGGAATTTTTCATGTTGGCTACTGAAAAAGCCAAACCTAAGCAAATAGTCAATGTAAATAACCTTCAGAACTAACACTTAGCTCTTGTTTGAATTGAGAGTTTGAAACAATTTTTTTTCTGTGATTGTAGGGCAGAAGTAGCCCTGAGGAATGGTAATAAGACTTTTCAGCTATAGAATGTCTTGTAGAAGAGACTAAAGAAACTCAGTTTGTCCAGGGGTTCAAAGGAACTTAACACTGATTGAAAAAATCTTCTTCATCACAAAGAGAGTTTGTGAATTTTGCAGGCAAAAAAAAGAAAAGCTGAAAGTTGATAATGGCAGTTTTTGGGACCAAAAGGGAGTGGAGGAAAGGGATGGGTCATAGGGAAGTGCTGACTAATGGTCAGCAAATACTGCAAGGGATTAATAGCTGGCCTCACTTCCTAAAAGCAAAATAAACCCCATAGTATTCAAGCATAAAGTCCAGGTTGAGGAAGTCTCTAAACGGCACTACTAGAAAGTGAGAGGAGACTGTGCTGTCGAGGGGTTGATTGTAAAGATGTACTCAGCCATTAAAAAAGACACACAACTAACTTGCGGTGCAACCTGTATTCTGATCTCTTGTGTGAGTACAATGTATTAATTTCTTTATTGTATTAGAGGGGTCCGATATAAGTAAACATGATTTTATATGATAGGCAAATATTTTGTAAGTACATGCTTTTTTACAAATGAAAGCCAAAAAGTAAAAACATGAAGTTCCTCCTCTGACTGCAGCAGCCCCTCTCACCTCCCCAGCAGCTGAATGCTGATTTTCATAGCTAGTAGATGAAGACTGCAGAGCATCTAAATTTGGAATTGACTTCTAAATTAAGAACTTAGAATTTATATTTAACTCCAAATATTGTTATAAATATTCCACTGAAATTTAGTGAAGTTGCAAATCTGTGATTTTGTTTTGTGATCTATTTTGCATCTAACAGTAGGATTGAACAGTTTCATAAGTACTTCACTACATGTTTTGATAAAACATGGTAGCTGCTAATTTGGCAAGGCCTTTAACTGTTATGCAACTCTAAATGAAATTTGTACCTTAAGAACTGTGATGTGTTTTGAAATAAAATCTTGTACTTAACACATTTTATATTCGCTTTTCCCAAAAGATACTCAGGAAGCAAATCTAGTTGCTACAAATCAAATACATAGAAGACGAGGTATTGTTATTGGTTATCTTGATTTAATGGAATAAATGAAAACTTGAGATCTCTTTTAAAGAACACGTGGATCTTCCTAGAAAGAAGGTGTTTTGTTTTGCTGCTGATGATTTTGCTGTTAAACTTTTTCTCTTACTTCCCCTAATTCTTAAAACAAAATAAACATTTCTATGTGATAGATTCTGAAGCTTGCAATGAAATTTGATTATAAGAATTAGTTGTACTTTATAACAATGGGCTTCTGAAATACTTAAACTGATATTCTTTAAACTCTTTGCTACGATGAATGAAAATGGAAAACCTAGAACCTGAAAATCCTCATACTTGAAACATTTAAGTCATTTAAAAAGTAAATATAGCTATTATATGTACATATACATTTTATTGTCATAGTGTGTTGGTTTGAGATAATTGGAGAATTTGAGTGAGAAATTAGACTATTGGCTGAGAGTTAAACACATTGTGTCACTTCACCAAGTTTCACTGAGAAAGGAAAAAAAATTGTTTTAAGAGATGTTCCCAAAACAAACAAGATTAGCAGAAGGCTTCTGTCCGTTGGCACTGCGGCTGCTTTCTCCTTTGTCTCTCGGTCTTGGTGGCTAAATTCAGAGTAAAATCACTAAAACGACCAACTTTTTCTCCTACCACTAATCTCTCTGATCTTTGGCTTGTAAATTTGCATTGCTGTAAATATAAAGCTTCATTTAACTTCCAGTGTTTCCTGATTTTTAGCCGGGGTTTTAAAAAGGTGGGGGGGCAGGTAACTGCAAACCTACTACACATAGGTGTATTTTTTAATTATAGGATCTAAGTAGCTTAATTTATTTTTATGCTTTTAGAATTATAGAATAGTTTCTGTTGGAAAAGGCCTCTAAGATCTTCAAGTCAAACTGTCAACCTAACACCACTATGACCATTAAACCATGTCTCAGAGTGCCATGTCTACGTGGTTTTTAACACCCCCAGGGTTGGTTAGTCCACCACTTCCCTGGGCAGAATTTTACAATGCCTGACTACCCTTTCAGTAAAGAAAATTTTCCTAATATCCAATGTAAACCTCCCCTAGTGCAATTTCCGGCCATTTCTTCTGGCTGTATCACTTGATGGAACTCACTACAACTTCCTTTCAGGTAGTTGTAGAGGGCAATAAGATTTTCCCTCAGCTTCCCCTTTCCAGACTAACTAACCCTAGTTTTCTCAGCCACTCATAAGACTTGTTCTCCAGATCCTTCACCAGCTTTGTTTCCCTTCTCTGAACACTCATCAACTCAGTGTTAAAGTACAGCCTTGGAAGTGCTAGTTACAAGGCATGATCTGATACAGACCTGGGAGCTGGTGGACCATCTTGGCCATCTGAGCACACTGATGACTTGTGTTCAAACAGCTGTCAAACAGCAGAATCTGTGCTATTGCATGGGGTTGTTGTGATCAAAGTACATTTGGCTTTGTCCATTGATTCGACTTGTCCCAATCCCTCTGCATAGACTTCCTACCTTTGACCAGATCAAAACTCCCACCCAATTTGGTGTTGTCTTGTAAACTTGCTGAGGGTGCACTCAATCCCCTCAACCAAATCATTGATAAAGATACTAAAAAGAATTTGTCCTAAAACTGAGCCCTAGGGAACACCATTAATGACTGACTGCCAACTGGATTTCACACTCTGCGTTAGCACTCTTTGGGCCTGGCCACCCAGCCAGTGAAGTGTCCACTCAGCCAAGCCATGTGCAACCAGTTTCTGCAGGAGGATGATGTTGGAGGCAGTGTCTAAGGCTTTAGTAAAGTCTGGGTAAACAACATCCACAGCCTTTCCCCTCATCCACTAAGCCTGTCATCTTGTCATAAAAGGAGATCAGGTTCTTCAAGTAGGACCTGCCCTTCATGAACCCATGCTGACTGGGCCTGATCATCTGGTTGCTCTGCACGTGTTGCGTAATGGCCTTCAAGATGATTTGCTCCATGACCTTCCCTGGCAACATGGTCTAACTGACAGGTCTGCAGTTCCCCAGGTGCTTGTTGTCAATGGGTATTGCATTTGCCAGTCAGCTAGGACCTCCATAGTTAGCTAGGGCTGTTGGTAAATGATGGAAAGTGGCTTGGTGTTTCTGCCAGTTCTGACTGTCCCTATAGTCTTACATATGTTTAAGTGATGCAGCAGGTCACTAACCATCTCCCTTTTCATTATGGGGGCTTCATTCTGCTCCCCATCATCCAGCTCAGGGGCCTGGGTATCCAGTGAACAATTCTTACTGCTAAAGACCGAGGCAAAGAAGTTATTAAGTACCTCAGTCTTCTCCCCCTAAATCTAACAAAGGACAGAAATTTTCTGCAGTCCTTCTTTTGTTGCCAGTACATTTGTAGACGGATTTCCTCTTTTCTTTAATAGCTGAAGCCAGATTAATTTCCAGTTGGGCTTTTGCTCTGTCTTGTCTTTGCCACTCCATGTTGAATATGTAAATAAAAAAAATTCTGAAAGCATAGCCTTTAGACAATGTGGTGTATCTGGGTGCTGAGAAATCTCTTGCTTCTGGTGCATTGCAGCTTGGGAAATCTCTCTTCAGGGGGTTGAAGTGTGGGGGATGAAAAATGAATAATCTGCTCGGTAAAAAATAAAGAGTATGCAGGATTGCTTAGAGTTGGCTGAGCAAGTAGTTCACAAGTACTGACTTGGTCAGCATCTTGTTGTTGGACGAGTTTCTTTTTTGTTTTACATGGCAATCTGCAAAGTTTTCAGGGACAAGGATCCAAACTCAGCAGCACCTAGTGTTTTCCGGAATTGTAAAAGCAAAAATTTTTCACTGAGACATGATCATAGAGGAGTCAAAAAGGGACGAAACCCTCCTGTAATACAGGAGGGGAAAATGAAAACAAAGCAGCAAACAAACAAAAACCTCAACAAAATGCACCCTTTTAAGTATAGCTGATTAAATTAAAGTGCAAAGTGTCAGTTCTGAAGCATATATTTAAAATACTTGTCAATATTCATGATTTTAAGGGCAAGAAAAACGCACCCGTGTAGTCTTTGTAGAAGAAAGCTACCTGTTCATTTCCACTACGTCCTGCCTAATGGTTTCTCATTCTGTCAAGGCCATCTGGGAGTAATCATTGTCTGAACACTCAGAGGACAGTTCACGCTGGTTGCTTGAGACTTCCTACTTAAAGCAATAAGGAAACAACCTAAAGAAATTTTTTTAAATCTTAATATTTTGGTTTCCTTGGTGGTGGTTTGCCTCAGGGTTATTCAACAGGATTGCTAGAAACCCCCTCTAGATACTAAGGCAGCTGTCTATAGCAGCTTTTATTGCAGCATGCTTAGGCAAGCTTCTCTGATTTCAAAACCTTTAGGCAACTGAAAATAGGGTATAGAGAAAGGGCTGTAAAATTGCCTGGCTCTTGTTCATGTAAAAGAGGCATTTGATTTCTTTCTTACTTTCTTTGTCTTCTTTTAAGAGCTAACTAGGGAGAGAGAAATGAGACAGAACCTCAGAGATAAAAGGACAAGAAAGTGGTAAGGGATTCTATGGCCTGTCACTTCTGAAAATTGTCTGCTTTTCCCTTAATGTGAAAGTGTTTGTGTAACCTTGTCTTCAGTGTTACAGAAGATGAAATAGTTATATCTTCAGAAGGTCTTCTCTGTGTTTGCTAAGGAGAGGCATGGGAGGGTTATCTGTAGAGTTGAACGAATCTAGTAATTTTCACTTGAAATAGCAGCAGACTATTAGTGATACACTCCTTAGTGATACACATTTCTCTCTTTCATTAACAATTATGGAGAGAAAATGATGGATTTTGAGTATGCTGAGTGACTTAAACACAGGAAGCAACGTGAAGAGACGGAGGTTTTCTTTAAATACAGTCTCTCTTGCTGTTGTGAAACAAAGAGGGCAAGTTTATAATTAAACAAACCAGGCAATACAGAATGTGATCACAGCATGTAGTCCTGTATGGAGTTTAGGAAAGGATTGAGCTGGTACAATGACTGTAAGAGCAGGGACTTCTCTTCTTTTTTGTTGCTGTTTCTCACAGTTTTCGAAGTAATGGAAAGAGCCTCAGAAGTAAAAACCACATTTGTATTCCTAATGAAGGCTGCCTTTGAGTACCTTAATGTTAAATACTGTATTTTTTGTATCTTTAAAAGCTCTATTTCACATATCCATGTCCACAGCTTTATGGGCCATGCTTTCCGGAGTTTCTGGTAGTTCTTAGCAGCTTACAAGGTGCAGCTACTTCAGGAATAAATTCTGGAAGGGTTTATAGAAGTCTGTGCCCAACTCTCAATGACTCTGCAAAATCTGTTTCTGCACCAATTGAACTTTTGTCAGAGATGTTATGGCATTTAAGTTCCTCTTATAGTTTTGTTCTAGTTTAGATTCAAACCATCAATTTCCGGAATTAATTTCTCCTACTTAAGACTAATTATGTAGGATAACATAACTAGTTGTATTTCATAATCTGATTGAGGGGCTGGAACTCTGATAATATCTTCTCCCATCTCATCAACAAGATGTTTGTGCCCACCTCATATTTTGTTTGTGTTCTGTTTCAAAGTAATTGAAGTCACAGCTGTGGCACAACACGTGACTGCACACTGGAGGATTGCAAGTTGATGTTAAGGTATGCTCTTGCAAGCTGAAAGCAGGATAGAACTGTCAGCATATCACCAGTATGCCTTCTGTCATTGTAGCCTGTGGTGTGGTTTGGTCAAGATGTCATCAGTAAGAGGAGTATTCCAACACAAGCTTTGTTTAGTTATAACTGTGCTTTAGCTTTGCATGAAGACCCCCTCAAGAAAAGGAAAAAATAATGAAAATTAAAAGAAAAAAAAAACATGTATTGCAGCAGCATCCAGAAATTCTTAATGTGTTTGTTTCTTTGAGGCAAGTAGGCTGTACCTGGAGGCATTACTGTCTTTTAGGCAAACTGTGCTATCAATTTTAGGGCTTTTTTTTTCTGATATTTTGGGGAAAGTTATGAATTTTACTGTTGTGTGCCTTTTTTATTTGTGAGGCTGCAACAGTCCTGAAAACGAAGGAAATACTCCATTATGGAGAGGACAAGTCGAAACACAGTGCTTTCCCAAGCAGTGGGTAGATGGTGAGTGGCTGGAGAGCAGCTCTGAGGAAAAGGACATGGGGGTCTGGGTGGAGAGAAGCTCAACATGAGCCAACAGTGTGCACACTGTGTCCTGGGCTGCATTAAGACAGCAACCGTGTCCTGGGCTGCATTAAGAGAGGCATTACCAGCAGGGCAAGGGAGGGGATTCTCCCCCTTTACTCTGCTCTCGTCTGACCCCACCTGGAGTACTGTGTAGTTCTGGAGCCCCCAGCACAGGAAGGACATGAAACTGCTGGAGAGAGTCCAGAGGAGGGCCACAAAGATGATCAGAGGGCTGGAGCACCTCTGCTATGAGGACAGGCTGAAGGGGTTGGGGCTTTTCAGCCTGGAGAAGAGAAGGCTTTGAGGAGACCTCATAGTAGCCTTCCAGTATCTGAATGGGGCCTAGAGGAAGGCTGGGGAGAGACTATTCAGAAGGTCTTGTAATGAGAGGATGAGGGGGAATGGGTTCAAATTGGCAGAGGGGAGATTTGAACAGGATGTTAGGAGAAAGTTCTTCACCATGAGGGTGGCGAGGCACTGGCACAGGTTGCCCAGGGAGGTTGTGTCTGCTCCCTCCCTGGAGGTGTTCAAGGCCAGGCTGGATGAGGTCTTGAGCGACCTGATCTAGTGGGAGGTGTCCCTGCCTATGGCGGGGGGTTGGAACTGGATGATCTTTGAGGCCTCTTCCAACCTAAACCTTTCTATGATCTCTCAGCAGATGAGATTTTCATTGCTGTGTGACCAACAGCTTTCTTTGTGTTTACAAAGACAGTTAGAACATCCTTAAAGGATTCTGGGCCATTCTAAGTGTGTGCCCATGTGTAATAGTGGTGCACATTTAGGGAAGTGTTGATGGAGGACTGGATTGGGGGTGGAGATAATTGGTAACAGAGTTGTCTCGTTTCCCGTTCAGGCTTTTCTCTTTACCGTTGCTGCTTGGAATCAAAATTTGTGTCATCTCAAACAATGTATTAATGCTGTTTAAGATATAAATGTGTAACTTTGTTACACTATTTGCAAAGAAATATATTTCACTCTTAAGTCAGTAACTCCTAACTAAAACTGGAGCCCATAGAGCTGAAGACTCAGTTGCATGTTTTGATCTTTTCCAATCTTTGAATTCCCCTGAACAGAGTAGATCAAAAGGGTGCACAAAGAATGTCAGAGCTCCTACACTCAGGCAAACCTGAATCCACTGTATTGTGTATGCTACCCTAGGATCACTATCAGTCACAATATAGAAATCTCTGCATGCTATACTCCAGTTTATAGGATCAGAGTAGTTCAGGATGACCTCTTCAGAGACCTGCTTGGAATAATCCCATGGGTTAGGGCTCTAGAAGATAAAGGGGCCAAAAAGAGCTGGTTAGTATTCAAGGGCCATCTCCTCCAATCTCAAGATTGGTGCATATCCATGAGTAAGAAATCAAGTAAGAGAGGCAGGAGACCTCCATATTTGGGCAAGGAGTTCCTGGGAAAACTCAAATGAAAGAAGTCAGTCCATGGAAAAAGGGTCTGGACACCTGAGAGCAATATAGAAACACTGAGTATGTAGGGATGTTATAAGCAAAGTTAAGGCCCTCTGAATTAAATCTGGAAAAGGATGTAAAAAGTACCAAGAAGAGCTTCTTCAAATACGTTAGCAGGAGGAGCACCAGGCAAAATGTGGGCCTGCTGCTGAATTGAAGTGAATGACTGGGTGGCAGAAGATACAGAGAAAGTGGAGTTCCTGAATGCCTTCTTTTCTTCAGTCTTTAGTGCTAAGGCTAGCCCTCAGGAGTCTGAGACCCTATAGGCACAGGAGAAAGTCTGGAGGAAGGAAGACTTTCCTTTACTCAAGGAGGACTGGGTTAGGGATAAGTTGGACCTCCACAAATCCATGGAATACACCTGCAAGTACTGAAGTCAATCTCCATCATATTTGAAAGGTCATGGAGAACAGGGAACGTGCCTGAGGACTGGAAGAAAGCTAGTGTCACTCCAAAAAGGGCAAGAAGGAGGACCCAGGAAACTACAACCCAATGAGAGCCTCACTTTCGTCTCTGGGAAGGGGATGGAACAGCTCATTCTGGATGTCATCTCTAAGCATGTGGAGGAGGAGAACATGACCAGGAATAGTCACAGCGGACTCACAAAGGGGCAATCATGCCTAACCAATCTGATATAGTCTTCTATGATGGTCTGAACAGCTGGGTATATGAAAGGAGAACAGTGGATGTTGCCTGCCTTCTATTTAGGTAGGCTTTTGACACTGTCTTTCAGAACATTCTCATAGAGAAGCTGAGGAAGTATGGATTAGGTGAGTGAACAGTGAGGTGGATTGAGAACTAGCTGAATGACAGAGCACAGAGGGTTGCGATTAGTGGTATAGGGTCTAGTTGGAGGCCTGTGGTTAGTAGTGATGCCCAGGAGTCAGTACTGGGTCCAGTTTTGTTCAATATATTCATCAGTGACCTCGATGAAGGAACAGAGTGTGCTCTCAGTTTGTTTGCTGATGATACAAAACTGGAAGGAGTGACTGACACACCTGAAGACTGTGCTGCCATCCACTGAGACTCAGACAGGCTGGAGAGTTGGAGAGGTGAACTTCATGAAGTTCTACAGTGGCAAATCTAGAGTCCTGCACGTGTGAATGAATAATCTGATGCATCAGTACAGATTAGGGGTTGACCTGCTGGAAAGCAGCTCTGTGGAGAGGGACACTGGTAGTGTTGGTGGAAAAGTATTCTGGGGTACATTAGAAGTGTGACTATCAGGTCAAGGGAGGTTCTCTTCCCACAATATTGTGCCCTAATGAGACCATATATGGGACAGGGAACTGTTGAAGAGATTCCAGAGGAAGGCTGTGATTAGGAGACTAGAGGATCTCTTAAAAGGAGAGTTGAGAGACCTGGGGCTCTTTAGCCTTGAAAAGAGAAGATGGAGAGAGAATCTTATAGATGCATATAAATATCTAAAGGGTGGAGGTCATGAGGATGGGGTGCGAAGCTCCTCTCAGTAGTGGCCACAGGACAAGAAGCAACGGGTACAAACTAGAGCATAGGATGGCTCACATGAACTTAATCTAAAACTTCTTTACTTTGAGGGTGACAGAACACTGGAACATGCTGCCCAGAGAGGTTGTGGAGGTTTTCAAAACATACCTGGATGTATTCCTGTGCAACCTGATACAGGTGTACCTTCATTAGTAGTGGGGCTAGACTTAGATAATTTCCAGAGATGTCTTCCAGCCTCTATGTTGAGGTTGTTTCCCCCCCCAAACTTCTTTGCTCATCCTGTTTCTAAAACAAATGATGGAAAATTCACCTGTGGTGTTGCCTGGCCTGTCTGTTTTATCAGATTAATCTCGGCTTTCTAGCTGTTGCCACACTTCTTAGGAATTTGCATCCAGCAGCATTCTTGAATTAGTTGGTACTGTGACTTTCACAGCTCCCTATGGTCAGACATAGAGTGGTAGGTAGGAGCGTAACTTGCAAGTAGCCTACACTGCCTATGCACAGGACAAGCTTGTGTAAGATTTGGCAAGGGGCTTTGTCTGAAGTTGCCTTTTTTTTTTTTCCTGCAGACAATTTATGGATGTTTCAAAAGTAGAAAAACTCAGTTTCTCCTGGCACTGACAGGAGAACGAACTCAGTATCTAAATCAAATCTTGAACTAAAATATACTGGTGATAGCTCTAAAATAACTCAGCAATGCCATTTATGAGGAGACTCTTAACACTGGTCGTGATTCATCTATTTTTAAAAAATGTTCTTAGATTAAAAGAAAAAAGGAAAATATTTCAGAAAATCACATGTCTTGTGGATTGAGGCAAACAGATGATTGGAAAGACAAAGGAAAAAAAGAAATAATAGAATTTGCAGCTCAGTCATTTAATGCAAAACAGAATCAGAGGTGACAGACTTGTCATGTTTGGGAAATAATGAAAATTTGAGATTTCACACAAAGTCTGGGAAATAATTAGGCTTCACTTCATTTGTGCACTTGCTTGTGTTACATAGGGACTTTTCTCTCTGTCCTCAATACAAAAAGTACATAATGCCAAGTCAACGGTTTTCATAGGTCTGTCATGATGTGGTCAGTGGTTTGTGTTTTCATTCTGCTTTTAATTAAAAAAAAGGCTTTCCAGTGAATTCCTAAACCAATCCCAAAAATCTGAAAACCAGAATCCAAGTTGGTCATCTCAGTTTCATTAGAGACTGGAAATAATTTTCTCATAGACATCAAAGTTGTCTTGTCTACATTGCAAGACAAGAGATTGAGAGATGCTTGTGTAGATTTTTAGGGATGTACTTTTATACTGAAGAACATCTTGCCTCTTCAGATTTGTTGCCATTACAAAAATTTCATATGCTATGTTCATTTGGTACCTAAAATTAAAATATCTTTTCACTGTCTTTTGTTTTTCTTCCTAATGGCAAATTTCTATCACACATTTAGTAATATAATCTGGCAATTTCTGACCTTCTTATATTAATAACATTTTCTCTGAAAATGTCCTTTCTACCTGTACCCCCTTACAGGAAAGCTGGAGGGGGACTTTTTATAAGAATGTGTAGTGAGGGGACAAGGGGGAATGGTTTTAAACTGTGGGTGAGTAGGTTAGACTAGATCTTGGGAATAAGTTCTTCAGTGTGAGGGTAATGAGACTTGGGAATAGACTGCCCAGAGAGGTTGTGGATACACTCTCCTTGGACATGTTCCAGGCCAGGTTAGACAAGGCCTTGAGCAATCAGGTCTAATTAAGAGGCATCCCTGCCTATGGTGAAGGAGGTTGGAGTAGATGATCTCTAAGGTCCCCTCCAACCTAAGCCATTCTATGATGATTCTGTCATGACGACTGTGAAAGTTCTTGCTGCCAGCGATGTAAGAGATGTGCATCATATATGAGGTGACTTTATGCTAATAAAGGCAAAAAAGAAGAAGAAAGAATCATTTTTTTATCATGACAGAAAATTCTCTTATACTAATGAAGAACTCAATGTTCCTTGAAAAGTGTGTCTACTAACAGGGACATTGCAGTTGCAATGAATGCTACAGAATGTCAAACCCTCTGTGACTCCTGGATAAGCTTTTCTTGAAGAGTTTAAGTAAGGTTTTGAGTGTCCTTTCTATGTGCTCACATGGCTTTCATAACACAGTTTATATCTTTTCAGTGCAGCAACTGAAGTACAGATGTTAAGGTTTAGCACACTGCAAAGCCAGATCAGTTCTTTGTTTCTTAGGAATGGTTTTATTTTATTAGTCTATTGTAATCTAAAGATTATTCTCAATAAAAAGTAACAAATATATTTTTTGCTCCTGTGTCGTCTTCTTTTGTGTTGTGCTTTAAAATATGCCAAAACCTAATCAACAAATCAAAATCCAAACCTTGACCTCTCAGAAAAACTCCAACAAAGTTAACACCCCAAAAAGATCCCAAGCCCAAAGAAACTCTTTAAAATTAGGATAGAAATTTACTTTGACAAATACTCACTTTAATCCAGTGTTTAATGCTAACAAAGATTCCTTTCAATTAGAAATTCTGATTTTTAGTAATTGCAGAAATATACTTTGTGTGCATAAAATGAGAACATTTTTTTCCTTGTTTGAAGTTGTTCTGGTCAGTATGTGAATCATTTATATATGAATAAAACTTGATGATATGTAGGGAGAGACAGCTTGATTCTCTCCATAATGCGTATTACTCTGCAAGTGCTTTTTGTTGGAAGGCGGGGGGTGGCATAGCTTGGCACAGTCACTTTTCTTGATATGAGAACTGAGAGAAGTTTGCTAACAAATATTTATCATGTTCTGGGTGGTTTAGATTTGTTTTTCTAAAGCCTGTTACCATAGACCTACATTTATGATACGATATAAGTTGATTTCCTTAGCTGATACGATATTTGTCCAATTTAACAAAGATTTGCTTCGTATAGATATAAACAAACCATAATAGATAGGGTCAGATAGTTAGATGTTGGATTTGAAAATTTATTTTTTGAAGGAGGGAGTCATAGATTCCTTGATTGTCCCACAGATGTTGTTTTTAATTCTGAGAGCATTTTACTCATTTTGTTCTGTGCACATGGTATAAAGCTCTGATTCTAGTTCTTGAGGAAGGCTAATTTCAGTGTAGTTTGACAGTACTGTACTAAATATGAGTCACTTATAGGTTTCATTTGTTTGATGTAATTTGCCTTTTTTGTTTGTTTGTTTGATCTTAATTAGGTTGACAGTAATGCTTTACCAAGATTTGGCTTAGGTCATATGAAGTGAGAGATATGGAATGTAGGAATTGGGACAGTTGTCATGTAATGCAGTTACCATGGAAAAAAAAAAAAATCTGTTTAGTGTAGGGAAAGCCAGTGAAATTAATTATTGGTGTGTCTTGTTTTGTCCATTTAGACTTTTTCTGCACTGCTATTCAAAATAGGGAAAGATTGTTTCTTAGTATGTAGCATTCAGAACATTAGGATATGGAGCAAGTAAGATTTACAAGTAGTGTGATTTGGTGGACATTGAAGAGAGGTTTTGAGGGAAGGTGTGGGGAAAATTAATGTCTCTGTGAGGAGGTTTATAGCTGAGGGGAAGAATTTGGCTTATTGAGTCAGTCTTCAGTATGTTTTTAATGTAATGTTTGCTTACTTTGAGACTTTTATGTCTCTTTAAGAAGACTACTGATAGAAGCGTAGTTGGTTAAGTAAGCAACATGCTGACTTTTCTCAAGCGATACTCAACTAGGGAAAAGTTGGAAGCTGCTGATGCCTAAAATAGCCATCCATGCTAACAGCTCCATATGAACATTAACTATACTTTGTATCTTGAGCAGCCTTGAGGCATTGAAAATGTTGTCCTTGTGCTCAGGATTAGAGGCACTTTAAAATTGCTTCTTTCATAGTCCATTTATCCCATATTCAGATATGTTAGGAAAAACTGATTGTTGTTTCAGTGCTTCTACAGTTGACTGCAAAAATGGCTCTGTAATGCAGCAAGACTTCTGTTTCTTACTCTACACTCACATAGCATATACAAAGGCTGTAAAGTATGTGCCTTAGGTGGGTATTTTCTAAGTTCACAGTGCTGCCTGGATTTTTATAGGAATTAAATGGAGAGAAATTAATGTGTTATAGGTGCAGTGATGTTTTCCCAGTTTCCACTATTCCCAGAACTGAACTGAGCAAATATAACAAATCAGAAGAAAAGGGAAGGAGCAGCACATACTAGTGCTGTAATTTGAACACCTGGTCTGTGAAGCATTACTGTGCATTGTTTCTATATCTGTATTATATTTACCAGTTTTCATTGCTTTGCAAAATTGACCACCAGAAAAATGAACTTAACTTTGAATGTTTGTGTAGTCCAGAATAAATAAGGGCAGTCTTGACGATGTTGTGCCCTGTTTTATATATAAATAGGCTAAAAAGGAAATAAAGCAAGCACTGCATGTGGTATGCTTCTCACTGGAGCTGAATAGTGGAAGACATGCAACTAAAGACACAAGGTGCTTAATAGTAACTGCATTAAATGAGCTGTGTTGTGGAAACTTAGCATGGCAGTGACACAGTTTTAATTAATTCTGTGGTAACAGGAGGTTTCCTGTACACAAGGGAAAACGGACAGTAGTTGCCACATGCAGACAAAGTAGAGCTTTGTTTACTGTTAAATTTTTGTAGGAGTGACATTTCTGACTATTTCATGACCCAGTTGCAGTGTATATGTAACTCCTTGACCTGGAATTAGTTGTGTGCATATTTAGAGAAGGTAAAATAGACATATTTTAAATCTTTTTTTAAAAGCTGCTACTTCATACCTTCTGCCTTTTAACAGAAGGTCCCTTCAATGATCAAATTTCTGATAAATAGTTATATATGACTAATTTGTTGTGGTAACTACTGCCCCATTTTGTGATATTTTAGATTTGTATCCATTCTCATTTGATGTGATGAAGTAGTTATGAAAATTCAGTATTTGGGAGGAAATGACTACATTTTGAGCATCAGAGAAGATATTACAACCAGTTAATAATTGAAGTCAAGATTTTTATTACTAAGTTTATAGGTATAGTAATTGCTTAGGGCAGGAAGCAATTAATGCTCTTCTCTGTTCATCCAGTTTGACCTAACATGAGGTCTTAATTTATGACTAGAGATCTTGGATGTTGTGATCATGCAAATACATAAACAAAGTCTGGCATTCATCTCTTCTAGTGTATTTGACCTAGTTAACTTAGATTGTCCTTCAATAAGGCAATCATAGAATAGTTTGCATTGGAGGGGACCTTTAAAGGTCATGTAGTCCAGCTGCCCTGCAGTGAGTAGTGACATGTTTCACTGGATGACATCGGTCAGAGCCCTGCCTAGCCTGATCTGAAGTATTTTCCAGGGATGGAATTTCTACTACTTCTCTGGGCAGTCTACGCCAGTGTTTCACCACCCTTGTGAAAGATTACTTTCTTATACCTAGTCTAAGTCTACTCTCTTTTAGTTGAAAACCCTTTCTCCTTGTCCTGTCACAACAGGTCCTGCTAAAATGTCTGTTCCCCATCTTACCTCTAGACCATCTTTAAGTACTGAGAGGTTATAAGAAGGTCTCCACACAGTATTCTCTTCTCCAGGCTGCTTAACCCCAACTTTCTCAGCCTTTCTTCATAGCAAAGGTGTTCAGCCCTCTTAGAATTTTCATGGCTCTGTGGACCCACTGCAAAAAGTTTGTGTCTTTGCTCCAGAGCTGGACACTGTACTGTGGGTGAGGTTTCAGCAGAGTGGAGTTGAGGGGCATAATCACCTCCCTCAGTCTGCTCTCCGAGCTTCTTTTGATGCGGCCCAGGATACAGTTGGCTTTCTGGGCTGTGAGCACTCATTGTTGGCTCGTGTCCATCTTTTCATCCACCGGTATCCCAAAGTCCTTTTCTGCAGGGCTGCTCTCAATCACTTCATGCTCCAGCCTATATCCAATACAGGGATTGCCCTGACTTAGATGCAGGACTTTGCACTTGGGTCTTGTTGAGCCTCATGGGATTCACACAGACCCACTTCTCACTCATGTCAGGATCCTCTCCATGGTATTGTGTCCCTCAGACGTGTTAACTGTACCAGTCAGTTTGGTGTCATCTGCAAACTTACTAGGGATGAACTGGATCCTGCTGTCAAAATCACTCATGAAAATACTAAACAGCACTAGTCCCACTATGGGACCCTTAGTGATGGATACCACTTGTCACTAAGTTTTGCAGAGGGCTCACTGGGTCACTTGACAGTCTAGTTGTCATATTTTCACATGAAGTTGAAAGGCACATTACTTTCATATTACTGCACTATTGTGACTAGTTACTGATTGTTCAATTGTTGGTGGTGAGGACAGCAGACCATCACATGATCTGAGGATATTGGTCTATGCCCGGAAAGTGTGGGAAGACTAATGGTTACTCGCTAACCAGTTAGGTACAACTCCCTAAGTAATGAATATGAACTCTTACCTCATCATGCCAAGTTCCTGGATGGTACTTTAGATTCCAGAATTCCAGAGATTCACTTTCTCTGGAAAGCATTGGTGGCCAGTGTAAGGGTTTGATAATCTGGCGTACTCTGATGCTTGGAGAGAATCCAAATGGTTCTTGCTTTGTTTTTAATGTAGTTGTTGTGGGCAAGTTTAATCTTTTGTTGTTACAACTTTTTGTACTTAGCAGGACATTGTTGTGAATGCACAACTCTGCTAACTCTCACTTTCTTTTGTCTCAGTCACATTGATCAGACCACAACATGGCAAGATCCTAGGAAAGCCATGCTTTCTCAGATGAATGTTACAGCACCCACCAGTCCTTCTGTGCAGCAGAACATCATGAACTCAGCATCAGGTAAGTAAAATTGCTATTTATGAATAAGATGATACATATGAAGATACCACTAGCTATTTTAGTTGGGGAGGAGTGAGTCCAAATCTCGCAAGTGCCCTTCTAGTTGTCCTGGTTGTAAGCTTTAAAATTTATCGAGTTCTGATGCATCAAGCAAGAGTATGGTATGTGAGGTAAGGGAATTTGTTTAACATTTATGATGTCAACAGGAAATAGACTGCAGTTTCTTGGTTTTTGTATTTTAAAAGCAGATTATTAAAACAGCTGAAGAAGCAGAATCTTTGTCTTAGTTTCTTCTGATTGAAAAGTGTCATTCAATTCTTGAAGATTAGAATTTCCACTGTGTCAATTGACATTAAAGCTGCTGTGCTTCTGCAGTATTCTTCTGCCTCCTCTTGCTCACTTAGTAGGCTTTGTATGTCCCCATTAATTTACATTTCCTGCATTTGTTAGAAACATCTCTTTTTCACCTTGTATTCCCTAAATGGATGAAGCATGCACCTGGAAATTCTTGTCTAGAAGCAGAGATGTTTTGGTTTTCCTCTCATTTTCCTGTTGTTTCCAATTTCCTGTATTGTGATAATTATTCCTCTAGTTGAGGAAGCCTGGAATTGTCCCAGTCTGGGAGGGTCTTCATTTGCAGTAAAGTGTGCCTGTTCTTGCTGTAGAATCTAAGCTTTCAGACTTGTGCTAGTTTTACTGCTCCGCTGTTTTGTCACCTTTTGTATGTCACTGAGATTCATGTTTTATTTATTTTCTCAGTCTGGTTGTATTTTGTTTGTGTCTGCTGTTCTGTATTTCACAAAGGTTATTCTCTGTTGCTGCTTTTTGTTGTCCACTAAGACGGCTTTGTTTCATGGTGCAATTCATATGCTGCAGACAATACCCAAAGATTAACAGGCATGACCGAACTATGCTGTTCGTGGCTGAGTATTAGAGGGGAAGCCGATCAAATGCTTTGCTGGCTACACTAGGAGGCTAGATTATCCTGAAACAAATGAGAGACCTGTTCAGGTTCAGGAAGTCATAATTCAGAGCAATTAAGATCTCAGGCTCTGATGTGAAAGTATAATAACTGATTATTTTTACTGTAAATATATCCCACAGAACCTGCAGCAATAAAGATGATATTTTTGCAGGGATGTTTCTGAGGAAAAAAGTGGAGAAAGGACAAATCTAGAATCATAGAATGGTGTAAGTTGGAAGGGAACTTAAAGATCATCTAGTTCCAACCCCCAAGGCAAGGACACCTCCTACTATACCAGGTCACTCAAATCCTCATCCCGCATAGTCTATTCCTTTGGTCCGTTTTGCCTTTTGGCTGATCCTATGTATGCTAAAGCTAGATGCTTGGTGTTTGAATATTGATATGATTCTGTATTTTAAGATAGCTCCTCAAATTTTCCATTGTACCAAGAATTAATAGGAAAAAGTATTGATAGAGAAGTAGGATTCACTTTATGTACTTAGAAAGAAATGAAGGGTCCCTAGCTAGGAAAAAAAAAAAAAAAAGGGGGTTATTTGTAATGGGTAAAAATCTAAGAGAGAATCTAGCAATCAGTACATGAGGACTACCTTTAGAAGGAGATCAAGAATTGACATGTAATTGACTGATACGTCAGCAAGTGATCCTGTATAGATGATGTTGCTTGTGCAATAAATAAGAGACATTAAAATGGGTTGTCTTGTCATTTGAGAAAATGCTTATTTGAATACAAGTTTGTTGAACATTTTATTTTCATTTCACAGATAATGCTGTATTGAATATGAATCAAAAATCTTGTATTTTCCCCCTGTGCTCTGAATTTGATAAAGTGCATGAAGAAATCAGGACTTCTTTTGGCACTGTTGTGTGTTGATGTACTGTTGCTTTTTCAGAAGCTTTAGTCAGTTCAGGTAGTGTGACTTGGAACTGGCTTTTTGGAGGCACCTACTTACCCTTCACTTACTTGCATTTAGCAAAAGTCTGTTTTGAATTAAATAATACTGGACCTGCATTTATTTGGATATGATTCTAATACCTGATTTGGCAAATCTTTGTGTGCTAACTTTAAATTATGACTGTATAACTTGTTTTTACTAAAGTCTCATATCTAGTTCTATTACTTTTTAGTACTGAGTTTGTGGTAACTTATGCTTCCTTGGTGGCCTAGTAAAGAGTCTTTGAGACAAATGGAAAAAATAAGTAACCATACCACTTCTGCACAGTGGAACTTAAATCTGAGTCCTGACATCACAGATACAAGACTACTTAATGTTGTAATTTGGATATTCATTCTCAAGCATTGGGAAATAAAGTTGAGACCTTTAAGACAGAAATTTCCTGTTTTGAAATGTTGCTGGCAATGAAACATGTGCTAGTCCTTCTCGTTCTTTCAGAGCCTTTCATGAAAGACAGTGGGAAAACCCAAGTGTAAGTATTGTGACAGCTGGAGGTCAGTGACTTGCAAAAGTATGTCCGAAATTCCACAAGGGAGAATGTTTTCCTTTCTGTATGGTTCGTCCTTATATAGCACTCATTACATTGTAGTGCTTAATCAGAAGCTGCTGTCCCAGTATCTTTAATTACAGACTGCCACAGGAACTTGTAAGTAAAGCTGCTGCAGCAAAACATAAGAAGGTTTTCAGGCCTGTCTTGAAAGCCATTAGAAGTTTTTCCAATTTAGCCAGAGTTAGAATTTTAGCCATCAGCTAGAGTTAAGAACAGGAAAACAAATTGAAGAAGGGAGAGAGAAAACAGAACTCTGAAAGATGCTGAGATTGAAGATAATCCTGTTTAATTTTCTGGGTAAAGGGATAAGTGGAACTCAGGGAAAATGAGAAGAAAGCAAAAGTAGAAGGTGTAAGGACAAAGGCAATGATTTTGCAAATAAACTATTTTATGAGTGTCAGTTAACATACATGCTTTACATGAAGTCATCAGTATGTGAAAAGTGAGGATTTTTTCCTACTTGTTTTTGTTCTTTGATTTTTACTTTTTTTTTTGTCTCAGTCTTGCTGAGCTTAGCTTGCTACTACATGTAATCAACTAAAATGTTTTGGGCCATTTGTGTGCAGATAAACACTGCTCTTCTAGATGATGTTTGTTGGTTAGTCTACTGTGAAATAGTATTGCATCTTCACATCAATAATGGAAAGAAGACAACCCTGTTACTTCTAAATGCGCAATATATGTAAAAAATTAGGCTTGTCTGCTCTGGTCTTGTGTTTTTAACCATTCTTTCTCTAAAGGTAATGCAGGAGAAATGGTGTTCTTCTATCTTGGTTTGGGGGGAGGGGGACGGAAAATAAGGTAGTAATAGTGGTTTGTTGTTCTTCTGAGAGTCCTCTCCTGTACTTTTCCTAGATGAAGTTACACATTTGAAAGTAAACAATGCCTTTCTTCAACAGTTATACTTGATGCAGCAGAGATGGGATAATAATTGTATTTACATGCTTCTATTCTTCAGATACTTTTACTTCCTGAATCATGCTTGATAGCACTGCTTACTTTATCCTCTTCTGCTTGCGCATAGGCATTAGATAACTAGCTTTGGAGTGGGTTACCTGTCTTTGTCCTCCCTTGTCTTTCCTGTTACACTGTAGTTTTGAATTTGGCTTTCTGATGAAAGCTTGTAGACCTAGTGTAATTCCATTGCCTCTTAGAGTAGGGCTGTAGTGCCATGTTAAACATTAGCAGGAAAATGGACACTCAAATTCATAAGTCTTGATGATAATTTTTCCCCTTGTAGGGTGAGAAGATAAGGAGGAATATTCCAGTAACTAAAATAAATTCTTCCTCTTAAGTTCTTACTCACTTCATTTGCAGATTTCTGCTCTTCAGGTAAATTTCTGTCTTTATGGACTGAAAATTTTCAACAGCTTTGGAATCACATGACAGGTATTGAAGTGAAACACTTCAGCTTTCTCAGAGAAAGATTCTTGGAGATCAGAGTTTGTATCAGGTGAGGATGATTTCTGCTCATGAAATAGATGTTCCAGTTCCTAGCTAGTTTAGATGTATTCTTGTAATATCTAGATACAGAGCAGAGAGCTGTGCTTTGCATTCGAGACTCTGCATTCCATGGTGTATGAGGAAGTAGAAATTCACAAAAAATGGAGACATGCACCAGAGATGTGCACACTGACTTTGAAAATTACATGTATTTATGTTAAGTTACAACATTATGTAAATATTTAGTCACAGAAGTACGCCTTATCAGTAGTTCCATAAGAATGGCTTACATTTGGAAACTGGAATCTAAATTTTTTATGACCTTGTCTTTAAAAGTACCACAGTAAATGGTGAGTTCCCTAGAAGGGTTGTCTCTCCCAGTGCAAATATTTTTGTAGAATTATAAGCTTGTGGTTGTGATTGTGTTCAGGAACCAAACAGAACTAGTAGGAGACAACACCACAGGGATATATTGTTGGTGATAAGTGTTTACAAAGGATCGGGGGAGACTGAAAAAGTAATTGAAAAAGATCTTCTGCCACTGTTAAGTGGACAGAATCTGGCTTGTTAAATCATCCAAGTTACTCATAGCCACTGTACTCTGTGTGTCTGTGTGTATTCAGTGCTTTATTTAAAAGTTTATAGAGTTTTACAGTCACTAAACGTGCTGCTTTCATCAGCAAGATGGGTTCATCATCCTAGGTTAGGTGTCTGGGCTAAATGGTCCCAGAATGTCTGGTTTTGTGCAACATAGGCTACAGTAGCCTAAGAAATTTTAATAAGAAGGCCTGAAGAGCAGTAATATAGTTTACGTACCTTAAAGCACTTAGCTATGCTGTTCCTGTTAGGCTTTTTGGGGGCAAAGTGACAGGTAATTACACAGGAATTGTCCTAGATGCCCTTAGTGAATGTGTCTACTGTTCATAACCGTGGTTTTCCATTTTTGCCTGTATATCTCAGACTGCCAGTTACAAAAACAGGTGTGACAGTCTTCTGGTTTCACAACTGCTCACAGAACCAAGTAAGAATTACAGAAAGCAGTACTAGTCAGATTTCGAACTACCATTTCAACATGTAGGGATGACATCAGAAACAGGAGACCTGTTACAGCCCAAGGAAGAAAGCAACATCACAGTTAATGCCCAAAGTTTTTAGAGAGGAAAATACTGTTTCTGCAGTCCTTAGTGGCACTTAGCAAGGAAAACTTTCTAGTATGACACAGACAGGTGAGCAGACAGATCTTTACTATTCTGTCCACAGCTGTGCATTTTATTTAGAAAAATGAAACCCTTTGTCTTAAGTAAGATAGTACTCATCAGGTCACTGAATCTCATAAGCAGTATTGTTCCACCAGGAAGGTGCACTGATCAGCTCCTGGCATCCTGCTCCAAAGGCATTTTGCTCTTATTTACTACAGAAGAGCATACACTATACTTGTTGTTCAGCAGGGGTCATGCCGCAAGGCTCATTTTGTTTGTTGCTTTTTTGTTTTGTTTTGTTTTTTTCTAGAGCCAGTTTGTGGTTTTGTTTTTTTGGGTGTTTGTTTTTTTTTTGTTTTTTTTTTTCTTTGCAGTGCAAGAGATAATCTTTTTGAGTTTCATCTCCAAGGGATATAAAACTTAGGTCTCTGAGGAGAGTGGTAGTGGCAAGGTCTGCCCACATGGCCAGCATGTTGCCTTAGCAGTCAAGGAACATTTTTTGGCTTTTCATTGGTTTCTCTGTTTAGATGATATGGGACATGTTGATGTGCTTCTGTGCCCCAGTTTTATAAAACAGCATCTTGCTCTTTAGCCACCTGGTCTTTGGGTACGGTAGCAAAGTACAGGGCTCTTTGCACTATAGGTTGCAATTCTGCATTGAAGCCCTGTTAACTCTGTGATTATTAGATTTTTATGAACATTTTGGAGTAGTGGCACTCTTTCTTGCCCATTCTGTTCACTAGACTCTAATTCCTTGTGTAATTTGTATGTGGCATTTAAAGCTTATGAGTGGTAGAAATGGGAAGAAAATATCCAGTGATTAGAACACTGTTTTTCCTCGCTCAAAAACCTCTGAGATTGCTAGAGAAAAGTAGTTTTCTCAGCTAAAATTAAAAAGTTTAAATTAGAAAGGTAGTTTGCAGATCTTCAGAACCTACAGGAAGAAATTCTTGTCCTGTTTATGCCATTGGATATTATTATGATGCAATAATTTGGACATTTTCCCAGTAACATGTTTTGAGATTAAGGAACTCTAATCCCTGCTTTAGACAAAGAATTCTTCAGCAGGAGCCCAACTTTGGGACAAAATGACAGGCAGAGCCAATGCAGTTTGAGCTCGGATATAGCAGGTACTCTAGGCGCGTACCAGATACATACACATATTTTGACACTCATTAAATTACTATGTTTGTGCATACTTAATGTATCTTACATTATACAGAATGGTCTGTTAGTCCAAGTCTAACCAGCCAGATAATACATGAGCAAAAGCTATATTACACTGAGGAAGCTTGGAAGGAGAGGTTGAAATACAATGGCTTCCTGCAGCAATTATTTTTCTAATTTCTTTTACATTCTTAATATTCGTAACTGACTTTTTGCTGTATCGCCTTTGAATTTGAATTGTATTTAAACCTAAAGAAATACAGACAAAATCTTCCTACATCTCTTTTAGGTATTTTTAGAAGTCCACACCTACAAGTATAAGAATACATATATTTGTAAAGCACCTGGCAGATGATATTAGTGTAACTTATAAACTAGTTTTCAGTCTAAGTAAAAGAGAGATGAATGTATACGATCATGCAGAGATGGGAATAAGCAGTTTATGAACTGTATAGTGATGAAAGGTGGTTTTCTCAGAAGCTGCTATTTGGAACATGAGGGAAATGCACCTCAAGACACTGTTCAGACATTAGCTATGAACTCCAGAACACCACCATGGTACCAGTTCATCAATGTAGATCTCCCTGCTTATGCCTTCCTGCTCATAGAGGCGTAGCACTGCTGTTTGTAGCATTGTGTCTCTGTGTCTGCTCGTAGTGTTTCCTTACCTTTGCTTTTTTTGTTGCTTGTTTGCCTGCTGTTCTTCAGGTTTTTGTTTTTGCTTGCCTAAGCCTTTAATGCTTTCACAGAGAGTTATGGTGTGAGGTACAGGGAAAATTAGCTTTCCTGTTCTTTTAATTGTTTGTGAAAGAGGAATATTTCAGGATCTCATCAGTGTTACCTTCTTGCTGTTGATGGACCTTATTACATGAACTTTCCCATGAGAGAGAATATCTCTGTGCTTGTTCTTTTCCTGGTGCTCATGCTGGTTTCATTCTGGCAGGCTTGACTTATTGCTGGTTTTGTTCTATAATGCTATAACAAAATGGAGGGTCAAAAACATATGAAAGGATGCAACCAAGTTATAAAATTAAACCCCAAATTCCAAATAAAAATGATGGAAATGTTTTCTGTTCTTTGATTTCATACCCTCCATTTCTTTACTCTTATCCCAAAAATGTTAGACAAGAGCTTGAAACTTCTCTGTTTCATGTACTGTTATATGTGTAAAATGTTGGAATTTTTTTTAGATCCATTTCAGCTGGAGCAAACAAGAGCCCGCCATCAACTCCTTCCTTCTATATTGCAGGCCCACTCCCCGATGGATGGGAACAAGCTATGACCCAGGATGGAGAAATTTACTACATAAACCATAAGAACAAGACCACATCTTGGCTAGACCCAAGGCTTGACCCACGCTTTGGTAAAAGTTCATCTCACTTCAGAATTTTTGATTCTCTTCAGTTCACTCAGGTTTAATTTTGCAGGCATATTTTGAAAACCTTTTACAGTACAATTAAAATATATTTTAAAATACTTTAATTTGAATTATAGAGCCTTTATTAAAAACATTTTTTTTAATGGTAAAAAAAGAAAAGGATATATCCTTGAACAATGTGTGTCACATTACAGCTCCCACACTTGGTGGCATTTAGGAATTACCTAGAGACAGTTTCAGCCAAGCTTCCTCTTCCCTTTGAAACCACAAAACTTAAAGCTGAAGATTTTTTTAATTCTCAAACAAATATTTACTTTCCTTTGTCCTGTCTGAAAGAGCACATTGTCAAATAATAATATTTTATGGTGCTCAAATACACTTGAAACATACCAGCTTATAAATCCAGCTTGTCACAGTGATGATCATGACAAAACTTCAAATTTTAAACAACGTGGAGAGAATTTATTTATTCTGTTTCTATTTTAATAATATTTTAAAATATTTTTGATCTATATGAAGAGCAGAGTTGCACTGATTACTATGAATAGCAATAGAATATAGTAACAGTCTCTAAACTAGCATTAGCTCAACCAAGTGATTTTTCTGATGTATTTAAGGAAGTATTACAACTTCAGTTTTTGTATAAAGCCATGACCTGTGTGGGTAAGCTTTATTAGATGTATTAATTTGCCCTTGGTTTGCTTTTCCCAATACCTTACTATTTTCAGCTCCTTTAGATTTTAGATATTTTTCCAGAGGCATGGAAAAAACAGTAGGGGTGGAAAAAAAAAGAAGAGATCGTTGTGGTTTTCAGGCTTTACTTTTGGACTCGATGCAGTGAAATGAAAACAGTGTGCAGATCACTGAGTAGGTCAGGCTGAGGGGATACAAAGCCTTTGAAGCTTTACAGGGGTTGACCTAACAACAACTGTGGGCCCCTTTTGGGAGAGGCATTAACTCCATGAATGCCATATAAACACAGAGCTGCAAAACTCAACAGTACTGTTCTCTTTTATTTTTCTAAAATGGTTGTTAGAAATTTCAGCATTCTTGTTTTGTAGACTTGAGTGCTTACTTCAAACATCCGTTTGCTCTTCTGGATCATACCAGATTGTCACACTTTGTTTATAAACCACTCACCAGTTTGTAGACAGGTTGAACCACTGTGCAACTTGAGCCCAAAGGTGGGGCATGTATTGAAGATTGTCAGCTTTGGCAAATGTCCATGCTGGCTTTAACACCAGCCAGAGCTGCAGACCTGTTTGTGTGTTGCAGGGGTGTGTGGGTAGGTAATTTGCAACTTCACAAGTACTTAATATGTGAGTAAGGCTTAAAAGGAAGTAGTCTTTTCACTTAAAAGAAGCAGGACAATTATGTTTACTTAAGTAATCTTGCAGGGCATGTATTTTTCTTTTCTTTGTATTACTTTATAGTTTCCAATGATGAGCTGACATTAAAAAGGAGTGTGGAAAAGGCTTTAATTGACAGAGATGAATCTTGTTTCTCAGCACTATTTTGTACTCCCGTAAATAGTGTAATCTAATTGTATGGGCAAAAGCTACTTGTCTATACTGAAACCTCATCAAATGTTAAGGCTGTGCAGTCAAACTGAAAGAAGTTAGAAATTTCCAAAAGACTGCATAAGGATTTCTTGCTGCATAACTTCCCTTTTTGGGCCCACTGTGTATGTGTATCCCAGACAGGCTTGAGTACATGCCAAGGCTCTTTATTTTGTGGTCGGACTTTTAATCTGTTCCAGACCTTTTCAGTCAAAGAGCTCAAGTGTAACTGAAAGGGGCAGGAAAGAAAAAGGGAAAAAAAAAAAAAAAAAAAGGAAGGGGGGAAAAAAGGCATATGGGCTCTTCTGATCTAGAGTGATGGCAAATAGAGACAAGCTGCTAGCTGCTGTTGAGCTTGCAGAATTTTTCCTTAAAATCTTAAGTTGTACACTCTGTAACATGGTTTATATTTTTATTGTTTCAGCCAAGAAAATACAAAACCTTATTCCTTTTGCTTCCTCAATTATGACCTCCTTAAGTCACTCCAGTAAAGAGGGGAAAAAAATGCCGTTTGACAGCTAACTTACTGAGCCTTGCATTTATTTATCACCTGGAGATCCTTGACAAATATGTGCTGTGACCCTAAACAGGGTGTGAATGACTCAGAAGTTTACCTTTCTGTGCTTAATATAGGTTGAAAATGCTGTTGGGTTTTTTTCTCACTGAGGATCACTATATTCTGTCTCTCTGTTTAAGTATACAGGTTTGATTTTCACTATTTTTTGTCTACTAACGTTTTGAAAAGCAATCCCAGGTGAATTCATCTTTGTCTGTTGAAACTTTTGATTGTTACATTACTGCTAATGTTGATTGAAAATGAAGGAGAAATTAATTTCTTCCTAGATATTGCCACTTTCACCAATCTGAAGAACCATTGAAAACAGTAAAGCTATTGAGTGGTATGTGCAAACATACTCTTCTGTACCAGTATTCAGAAAAAAAGTTTGAAGAGTCTTTACCCTTACTGCTTCTGAATTCCCTGCTTCCAGGGAGACAGCTGTTCTGTCTCTATATGCTCCTTACCAGATGGAAACTTTGCATTCATTTTTATTTTCTCAAGTAGGTGTGCATATACTTTGTTTGTTTTTTTATGTTATACTGGGAATTTTCCATTAATGTGACTGGAAAAGAGAGAGGAAGGAGGATCACTTTGAACAAATAATTTTAGCTGGACCCTCCTACTGACTCATTTCATATGGGGATTCTCAGTATTGTATTTGTGCTTTTAAATAGAAAATAAAACGTTGCAGTTAATATGGATTACTTATTGCAGCAGATTTTTAAGACTGATGCATCAGATAGGAGTCCCTAACCAAATAGCTGGCTGTGCACTATGCTGGGTCTAAGATCTGAGTGCTCCAAGTTGAAGATAAGACTTTTGTTCCATAACTCAGATTTAACATCTTTGAAAAGTGGGCTTGGAGTCTTCAGCTACACCAATTAAATAGCAGTGAAGCCTTGTCATGGCTCAAATTTTGATCCTCCAAGTCTATGTATCTGTTTTTAGAATATATTTGGGTTAGCAAAATTCACAAACTTTAAAATCCAGGAAAGCACTAAGAATGAAAGGAGAGTTTTCTTACGCCAAACACAAGCAATCATAAACGATGAGATGGGATCAAAGGAATGGGAATGGTGGGGGGCAGTCCTTAGGCTGATGTCAGCAGGATTCTTGTCTAGTGGAGCATCTGGTACAAACATGCTATCCTACCTTCACGCACTAAGGGGCTTCCAATGATGTGGGGAAAGGCTGTCTATTTCTTTAATTAAACTGTCAAGCTGAGCCTGTGTTTTGGACTATTGTCTTATACTAGCCTCTGCTATTGTTCATTGGTTATTCTTTACAGATCCTGCTGTTTATATTAAGTCTTCCAGATACTGTAATATGTTTTCTTGATAGTCAAAAATGTCTGGGTAGGAAGCAGGTCAGCTATGCATTGTGAGCAGTTGGAATTGTTGAAATGGAACAACATCTGCTTTTTCTATAAAATTAAATTTCCTGGAACTGGTTGAAGTTTGGAATCATTCAACTTTATGCTGAAGTTTCCAAAAATCAAACTTTGTATCAAATACCATCAAAGGCATTTAAAATACTTAAGTTTGGGGTTTGATATGCAATTTAAAGTAATTTGTCTGTTTAGGATACTTAATTTATTAAATTTGAAGATGGGACAGTGAACTTGAAGTGGGAAAATGCCAGAAAGTGTCAGTTGATTTCTGTGTCTCTGTTGGGTTAGTATAAGTCTTATGTTTAAGTGGTGGTGCTTCATTAGAGTAGTCAGGCAAGTCTATCTGCAGGGATTGAAGTAAAGCAAGATAGTGCTTCAGTTTTCTTGTTTATTCCAGATTTCCATTTTACAGGCTTGTTACTAGTGATCATACCAGTGTTACATATGCCTAGTGTTTTTCTCTCTGGTGCCTCCAATGTGGGAGCTACCATGGGGTATGCTTGAAATCGTTGCCATGACTTTATTTTTATCACTTCCACTTAGAGATTAAGTTAATGATTCCCACATAGAGATTATGTTAATGATTCACATGTAGAGATTGTTAATGATTTTTGAAGTTCTGTATAAATTTTGGATGAGGGGGAAGGCAAGGTAAGACAGTGTTTAACATCATAATAGAAATTGCTGTAAGGGCGTTGTGTACAGTAGCTGCCTGAACCACACAAGTAGGAAAAGAAATAAAAGTGATGATAACAACAAACTTGATACACTTCAAAGTGTAATCTCTGGAGCAGCTGCTGGTTTTTAAGTATTGGAAATTAAAAGGAAGTATTCCATAGTGTTGTTTTCATATCCCTTCCCTGTCTAGTGTTTCATTTAATACACATTTCTTCAAATTAGGTTGTACAAGTCTTGCCAGAGGCACATATGTGGACCAGGTAGAACTGGAACCCTACACCAGAAATTGTGGGGGTTTTGGCCTTTGTGTAGTCAAAAGTAAAACCTAGATCTCCTGTCTGGTCACAGTGGCATTTCAGATTTTTTAAATTTCAAAACAGATTTACATTTCTGTACTAAAGCAGAGTGTGAGTGACAGTTGGCTTGGATCTGCAAATGCAGTGGCATAGTACAGAAATCATAGAATTGTCGTAACTGAAAAATACCTATAAAATCAATAAGTCAAATCATTGAGCCATTGGCCATTAAAACATATCCTGAAGCACCATGTTTTTTTAATACCTCCATGGATGGTGACTTTACCTCTTCCCTGGACAGTTTATGCCAATCCCTGAACACCCTTTCAGTAAAGAAATGTTTACTGATACTTGGTCTAAACTTTCCTTGGTACAATTTCAAGCCATTTTCTCTTGTCCTGTCACTTGATAGAGCTCACTACAACTTCCTTTCAGGTAGCTGTAGAGGGCAATGAGGTCTGCCCTCAGCCTCCTCTTCTCCAGACTGAACAATCTCAGTTCCCTCAGCAACGCCTCATGAGACTTGCTCACCAGACCCTTCACCATCTTTTTTGCCTCTCTCCAGACATTCTCCAGCAACAAGATGTACTTCATGGAGTGTGGAGCCCAAAATTGAATGCAGTATTCAAGATGTTGCCTCATCAGAGTCCAGTGGCATGATTACTGGCTTACTTTTGTTGGCAACACTATTCCTGATTCAGGCCAGAGTGCCACTGGCCTTCTTGGCTACCTGAGCACACTGCTAGCATGTGTTCAGCCAGCTGTCAACCAGCACCTACAGGTCTTTTTCTGTCAGGCACCTTCCCAGGTGGTCTCCACCCTGCCTGTAGTATTGTATGGGGTTGTTACGACCCAAGTGCAGAACCTGGCACCTGGGCTTGTTGAAGCACATACAATTGACCTCAGCCCATTGACCCAGCCTGTCCAGAGCCCTCTATCATATACTTTATGTATACTAACAAGAAGGGAGGAATGGAATACTAAGGAAAATGGGGAAAAATCCCTCACTTTTAAAAAACATTTTTCAGGGACATAGGTATAGATAAATTTATACCTGGTTTGGGTTTTGTTTTGCTTTCAGAATAATTTAATCTAGCTTGGGAAAGATTTATTGGTATCTTCATGCCAGTAAAAGTAATGCATACTTCTAGGGACAGTGGAAGAAAACTGCATTCATAATAGTGCCTTTTATTCCATCATTTTATTCTAATGCTACAGTTTACAGATCTGTGTTAAAAAATGAAGGTGCACCATTCCAAACACTTATCTGTAACCTAAATAAATAAAGATATACACACAGTAATTATATAATCATATATAGACTAAAATTTTTTAAAGCATCATCATCTTTCCTTCTTGAATTCAGTCATGTCAAAACATGATTTCAGTTTCTTATATATGGAAAGCAATTCTTCTCATTGCTTTACAGTATATTGTTCACTCTTTTTTTTTTTTTTTTAATTACAGTAGTTACTGAGTTTTGTGATTCCTGGTGTCCCTCAGGAGTCAGTACTGACCAGCGCTGTTTAGCATCTTTGTCAGCAATATGGACAGTGGGACTGAGTACACCATCAGTAAATTTTCAATGAACCAAGCTGTGTAGTCTAGTTGACACACTGGAGGGAAGGAATGACATCCAGAGGGACTTGGGCAGGCTTGACAAATGGGCCCAAGCCACCCTCATGAAGTTCAGCAAGGCTAAGTGCAAGGTCCTACACCTGGGTCAGGGCAGTCCCAAACACAAATATAGGCTGGACAAGGAGTGGATTGAGGAGAAAAGCTTGGGGTGTTAGTCTGTGAAAACCTCAACATGGGCTGCCAATGTGTGCTTGCAGCCCAGAGGGCCCACTGTATCCTGGGCTCTCCCAAAAGAAGTGACTAGTGGGAGAAGGGAGATGATTCTCCCACTCTAGTGTCCTCTTGTGAGACCCCACATGGAGTACTGCATCCAGTTCTGGTTCCTTCAGCATGAGAGACATGGAACTGCTGGAGTGGGTCCCAAGGAGGGCCACAAAGATGATCAGAGGACTGGAGCACAGACTCCACAGACTGGAGACAGGCTGCAAGAATTTGGGCTGTTCAGCCTGGAGGAAAGAAGGATCCAAAGAGACCTTAATAGCAGCCTTCCAGTACCTGAAGGGGGTCTGCAAGAAAGCTGGGAAGGGAAAGGCTTTTACTGATAGGACAGGAGGGAATGAATTGAAGCTTGACAAGGGTAGCTTTGGACTGGATAGTAGAATGAAAGTCTTTACAGTGAGGGTGGTGAGAAACTGGAACAAGTTACAAAAGGAGGGCACGGATGTTTCCTGCCTGGAGGTGTTCAAAGCCAGAGTGGATGAGGCCTTGAGCAAACTGGTTTAGTGGAAAGTGTCCATGCCCATGAAAGGGGGCTTGGAACTAGATAGTCTTTAATATCCTTTCCACCCTAAGCTGTTCTGTGAATCTGTGGGCTTATGTCTACAGGGTTTGTTCTCCTCAGATAATGATTTCATATTATTTTATCGTTGTACAGAAGGTTGTCTTGACCTAATTAACCCAGAAAATATCATGCGGTGATTAAGCAGTAAAACTTTACAGGTAATAGTCTTATATTGACTTTGCTGATGAAACTTTGGACTAAAATGCAAACTAGCTTTGATTTAAATATGTTTTTTGAGATACACAGTGGAGAGACATGGGGCCTTGGTAAGCTCAGAGTCCTGTAGTTTCTGTAGTCTTCCATATTTCATACATATAATTTAAATTTAGATGGCATTAGTGGAGGTTTCTTCTCATAATCTATCCATTGTAGTGTGTCCTACATGGTTCCCCTGCAGTAGTAATATTTATGCTATCATTTCCATTCTGTCTGAAGATCTTGAAGTAAATTTTTTAGAAGTTGTTTAGGCTTCTAAATTTCAAGTTTATTTTTAAAGAATTGAAACTTTTGTTTTATATGCATGCACTGAGCAGAAGTTTCTTACAGCTATTCACATTACTGCTAAATCTCATATGTATTTGCTTTTATGGATAGCCTTAATATTCTAGTTCTGAAACTGCCATACATTGATTTAAAGAGCATTGTAAGTATTGCTGTAAGGAAATAAGTAAATCTGTGAACAACTGCAGCAACATTTTACTCCAATTTAGTTTTCAGTTTAAGAGTTTGTTTGTGGATGCTGTAGAATCTTAGTGGTGGTCAATGAATGAAACTGTTTCAGCTCTGTCATTTAGGATATAGAAAGAGGTTTTAAAACAATAGCAGTTATGTCAAAGGAAACAAGTAACTGTTTAGATTAATTTATATTGTTTTAAACAGCAGGTGCTGTAGTGGCAAGTACTGTATTTCAGTTCTCTTGGTGAAAAGGTTGATTCTTACTAGGAAGACCTAAGTTATAGCAAGCTTGAATGCTGACCTTTTTCTGTTGTTTTCAAAAAATGTCATTAAATGGATAGATTAAAATTACTTTCAATTTTTAAGAGTAAAATGATACATACAAAATGAAGCTCATCATATTACTTACTAAGGGTGCTCTACAGAAATTTTGGCATGTAATTCTGCGCAGGGGGAAAGGTGCTGTGTCTGGTGCAAACTGTCAGTGCCCTGGGACCCGTGATTTAAATTGGTATAGGATCTCTGAAGAGAATTAGCCTTTTATGTTTAAATTACTAACAATCTCCTGGCCTTTTCTTTCTAGCACCAGTGACTAGTAATTGTTTCTCTCTCGGTTTGTTTTTGTTTTCCTTTGTTTTCCACTAAGGATGCAGACAGCAGACTAAACTTTTCAGTAGCTGTCAAGTATTATCCTCTGCAGCACAGAAGAGGCATTTTGCTATTGATTTTGAACAGTAGAGCATTTAATATGTAACCTTTGAAGACCACTAATTCTCTGTCCTCAAAAGCATATTGCATCCATTACAGTAGGCTGTCTTCTGCAGATTGTGAAGCAAAGGCATATTACAGGATGGCAAGATTATTTTTTAAATTGTCTTAAGTTGCCCATGTTTTTAAGTTGTCTGCCCCTCCCCCCTCAAATCCCTCTCTTCTGGAAACAAAGACTTGTTTGTTCCTTCTCTGCCTGTGAGGTCTTCATAGCCTTCACTTTGTTGGTGCAGAGCCCCTTATTTAAATGCTTTATATAGCCATGGGAGGTAAGGAACAGGACACATTAGAAAATTGGTGAGACCTGACTCTAATAGATAAATTAAGGTCTCCACCTTGGAAATCAAAGTACTTTTAAGGAGCTGTGCCTGTCAGAGTCATCACATGCCCCTGAGGTGCAGGGGGAAAAAAAAAAAAAAAAAAGGTGATTATCTGAGATTACATTGATAAGTATATTCTTTGGAGTGCAGATTTCTGCAGTCATCTCCTCAGTAAGTAATGCAAATTGAGAAATTAAAAAACAAACCTCAAAAGACCAACCAACCAGAAAAATCAACCAAAAAAAAGCCTGAACAAAAAAAACTTTAGACACCTCTCTTTTTCTGTCACTTGGAGAGATGTCTTTCCTCTCTTCATTAAATATTGTGGTGGAAGTTATAGAAAATTACATTCTCTGTTATGTTTCCCTTAAAGACTTGTGTAATCAGCTAAGATATCTGAAAATGATAGTGTTGATAGTATTCATTCTTCATTGGAAATGTTTTTAAGTCCATAAAATTCAGTTAAGTAGCATCTTCTTTTAATCACAATACTTTTATTTCACACTTCATAACTCCATGGTCCCTTCTGAGGATTATTTAAAACATTAATTTTAAGTCTTTAGCAATTGTGTTCTTGAAATAATAAAATACTCCCCAAAATCCTTTCAATTAATACTTGAATGAGAATTCAGAAACTAGATTCTTAGGTTCTTTTTTTGGAGAGTTACTAGATCATGTAATGAAATTTAAATTAATACTAAGTATACACTAAATACTCAGTATCTTAAGATATTCCAGTTTTAGATACACTTTTAGTTGGATACATGACTTTCAAAATGGACTTTAGAAGGCATTTGGGGATTCAAGGATGAGGGAATAAAATGAAAAACATAAAATGTAATTTATTTCTTACAGTTTTGATTGCAAAGTCACTAGATGAAAACTGTGATCAGAGAGAACAGGAATAATACAAGCAGCTGTCAGAAAGACACAGAAAAATTTGGTGTGAGAAGAAAATTACTTCCAAAGCATCTTGGTGGAAAAGAGATTGAGGGAAGTAGTACTTATGTAGGAAAGCAAATTCATAATATATTGAAGGGATGTTAGTGATATTGCTGTTAAGTGTTTAACTAGAGTTAGAAATTAAAATTTTCTGAGGCTGTCTGTAACATATCTGTGCTTTGAACTGTGTGAGGCAGGGACTCTGAATATATGATTATATAATTGAAGACTAGACCATAAAGGTGGCCTTTTTAACCAGAAGAGAACTTCAGCTTTGAGGACTTAATTTTTACAAGCTAGGTAGTTTGCTCTTAACTTAGATGTGCTTCTTTTCACATGACATAAATTTTGTAACCTTTGTTCCCTTTACTTTGCACAGTAATTGACCTTATTTCTGGTTTAATAGCAGGAACTTCTGTAAGGTAGCACAGATGTCTGCTTGAGTTGCAAAAGGCTGTTGTACTCTGCTAACCCCTTCATTATCTGCTTTTAACGTAGAAGAGGGTGAGATATAAATAGCAACTGGCATGGTCCTGCTTCCACACTTCGTAGAGTTCTGGTCAAGAAGAAAGAAAGAAAGAAAGATAAATTTCCCACTCCATCAGTGTCTTGTCTAGCTTGTCTACAGCTGATTGGAGGACTGTGTTTCTTTGTGCATTGCTCTCTAGCCTCAACTTCATCCTAATTTGGTAAATATAGGTAGTCTAATAGCTGTCAGTCTTCCAGTGGACATTGCCCAGAGAGCTCCTGGAGCTTGTAATTACAGTTTAGTGCTCACATCCTTTCAGGACAGATGTTGGTGATGTTGAAACTTTTGCTTAGCAGTTTCTGGTATCTTGGGGCATATGAATTTTCTGTGAGTTTTTAGCACAGGAACAAGCTGTTGTGTCTCTTCCTGCTGCTGGCCTGCAGTTCATATCACAAAGCTAGTTGAGTCATCCTGGCCACCACCTCAAGTTCATTTTTGGTGGCAAAGTTGTGCTGGATGTGTCATAAGATCAGCTTCTTGATATTAAGCTTTAATCCACAGCAACATTATCTTCCCAATATTTTTTTCCCCCAATGGGTCAGGATGGGACTTGCAGGTTGGAGTTGAACCTCCAGCCCTTTGTATTCACTCTGTTGTTTGTACTTGATACTGGATTTCAGCTTCTATTCCTATTTCACTTGTTTGCTTACCTTTACAGGCAGGTTTATCTTATTTGTGGTCATATGTATGAAGCTCTCACAAGTAACTACATAAAAGATTACTTCATATTACTTCAAGCTATTGACACCTCATTTTGATGTGACTCATGGAAATGTGACCTGCCTCTCCATTAGGCCATTGACTCAGTGCTGGACCTGTGGAATAGTTGAAAGGGTAGACTAGAAATTTGAATCTGTAACTGGTTTGGACTATTGGAGAGAGTCCAGAGGAGGGCCACAAAGATGATCAGAGGGCTGGAGCACCTCTGCTATGAAGACAGGCTGAGAGAGTTGGGGATTTTCAGCCTGGAGAAGAGAAGGCTTCCAGGAGACCTTATAGCAACCTTCCAGTATCTGAGGGGGGCCTACAGGAGGGCTGGGGAGGGACTGTTCACAAGGTCTTGTAATGACAGGATGAGGGGGAATGGGTTCAAATTGGCGGAGGGGAGATTTGAACGGGATGTTAGGAAGAAATTCTTCATAGTGAGGGTGGTGAGGCATGGGAACATGTTGCCCAGGGAGGTTGTGTCTGCTCCCTCCCTGGATGTGTTCAAGGCCAGGCTGGATGAGGTCTTGAGCGTCCTGATCTAATGGGAGGTGTCCCTGCCTGTGGCAGGGGGTTGGAACTGGATGATCTTTGAGGTCTCTTCCAACCTAGACCATTCTATGATTCTATTTTTTGTTGTCTGTGAACATGTGGCACTTCTTCATGTCTTACTTCTCATTGAAAAGCTGAGATGTGGCAAGGGGAAAAGGGAGCAAAGTTGTGAACCACAGCCATTCTTACTGCTATTATAAACTACATTTACTGCTATTATAAACTATATTTAGGCTTTCTTGAAACAGAAGAAAAACACTGCTGTACTTTGAATAGGACACTTAGAAGACAGTGGAGACTGAGCTTTTCAGAGAAAAGATGTTACAAATTCTTTATAATTCTTCTTTCTTATGATAGCTAGAAGTGTTAGTGTTCGAGGAATCCTCTATACATGATGAAAACATTCATTCAGACTAATGCAACAGATGGTTTTCCCTGCACCAAATCCAACCTGTTATCCTAAAAAGACACTCTGTCCTCAGCCTGTCATCCTAAAAGACAGTCCCTTTTTTTTTTTTTACTTCCTGTAAACCATAATTCTCATTATTGGGAGAAAACAAACAAAAAAACCCCACCAACCCTACCACTCTTACTGCTGCTTCAGCAAATGCATTCAGCATGTTGTAAATGTTAACAGATTCAGTCCGTTCCAGGTTACAAGATGGAGAGCCAGTGCCAAAACTAAAAGCCCCTGAAAGTAATACTCTGGTATTCTATTCAGCCTTGGTTTCACTATGGGAACTCCAGTGTCTCTGTTGACTTTAACCGTGCTGATCTTGGGGCAGGGGGATTGAATCAGGCCTGTCAAGTAGATGTATCCCAGCTATGCCTTATTTTATAAGACAGAGTTCTGTTAGGTCTCTTTATGGAGGAATGAAAGATGAGTTCTCATTTTGCATTAATGGCAATAATTTTGGCTATGTAATTAATCTGCCATTTCTGTTTCAACTCTGTGTCATGTCAATATGTTTAAGTCTTAAGGTGACAAGAGTGTGAATGATTGTTGCATGACCTACATCACATTGTGAAGAATGGTACCCTTTAACCAAATCTAGCTTGAGAGGATCTGTTTTGTCATTCTGTGTGTTCTTGAGATTAGTCATTATAAAATTCCACATGAATAGGAAAAGCAATTTTATATTATTTCCATCTAAACTGACAACAATTTATTATGAAGAAGAGAGACATTCTTTTAATTACACTTGAAGTATTGTGCTACCACTTTTATTTTTTCACCAACTTACAGGAGGTTTTAGAACATGTACTCTTAAATTTGAGACTGTTGCATTGGTTTCATGGGAATAGCATGTGAGCATACAGTTGATACTCTGAGCATCAGTGTAGCTACAAGTTTTATGCTATCATGGTTGGCAATTTTACAAAGTTTATAATATCTAGGGATAATACTTTCCTTGTGTGTATCTGTTTGAATTTCATTTTAAAACGTTTATTGTTTTGTTTCCTTAGCCATGAATCAGCGAATCAGCCAAAGTGCTCCAGTGAAACAGCCACCCCCTCTGGCTCCTCAGAGTCCCCAAGGTGGTGTGATGGGTGGGAGTAGCTCCAATCAGCAACAACAGATGAGGCTTCAGCAGCTACAAATGGAAAAGGAAAGACTGAGATTGAAGCATCAAGAACTGCTTCGGCAGGTGAGGCCACAGGTTAGACACCTACTTCCACTATTTCTTTTGTATGTTGTGTTGTGTTTTGCTTTGTTTTGGCTAAGTTGTTGTTTCAGCGAGTTTTAAAGTGTACTGACTATACAAAAAGCACTGAGATGTAAAAAGGTATGAATTTATTCTGTTAGTGATAATAGGTTGATAGTAAAAGCATCTAACTTACCAGACTGAAGGATTTTGCTTCTCTATAGCAAAACACTCCAAGATCAGGCTTGTTTAATCTTAGGATGGCATCATGGACTGCTGATCTGATTGGATATTCCTCTTAAGGATATATTTCATAGTTGTTGAGTTCTGAGTTGTGCAAGAAGGCAAGAAGTTGTTTTCCATAGCTGCTATAGTTCTCCTTTTTAAATGGAGGAAGGTTTTTCACTTACAGAACCTGTCACAGTCTGTAGGATTTCAAAGTACTTTAAAAAGTTTATGTAAGATTCATCGAGGAGATGCCTTGTTGCTAAAATCTTATCTGTTAAACAGTGGAGTGGATCGTAACAGAATCATTTGTGCTGAGTTCTGAACTTGTGCTTCTCTTACACTGAAGAATTTGAAACTTCAGAATTAGGCCGCAAACCGATTCCTTTCAGTGGGTTGTTTTTTTGTTGTTGGTTTTTTGTTTGTTTTTTTTTAACTATGTGAATGTATCTGTAGCAAATGTTGAAGTGTAGGACTGGACACAGAAATCTCTGGATTTTTATTCGGGCTTGACTTCCTTTTACCTGTAAGCTTCCTGCTTCAATTTTTCCATCTAAAATGTTTTAAGAGTTACTACCATCTCTGCTAGATACTTGAATATTCTTTGATTTTTTTTTTTTACACTGCCAGAGAAAGTACTAATCTTTTCTCTGAGGAAAACCTTCTAAAATCTTAACTTTGTTCCCTTTTAACTTCGGGTGATGGGCCTTGTATCAGGAGAGGATAATACCTTCATGTCCTCAAAGACAGCTTTTCTCTTTCTTCATCACCTGCAGTATTCTGTCCTGGAATCTGACTCTGGTTATCCCCTTTGTAGTCAAGGCCTGTTTTGTAGGAATCTTCAGCATCTCTTGGTGTAAGATGGGTCATCTTTACAGCCATTACTTTTTATAGTTCTCTAGGTAAGAATACATTGCAAAGGTGGCATCAGGACTTTCTCTCTGCTTAAGCACTTGGGCTTCTGCTGTTCCTGCTTTGCAATTAATCCACCAACAATCACTTCACCCTGTGCTAGCATGCTTCTAGGTAGGCCTTCTAATTGTATTCTTGGCTAAGTTGTTATTGAGAGCCTGACTAACTTTGGACCAGGCAATAGCCAGTTCCCTTCATGTTGTTCTCCATAGTCATTGAGCTTATTTGTCAAATACACATCCTTGGTAAATCTGTGAATTTGTTTCACTGTGTTGTGATGTTCATAGTCGCTCAGCTCCCATATCCTGTCTCATCTGGCCTGTCCTGGGGGCTTGATACTGCAAGATGGTGTTTATAAGACAGCCTGCATAGGCAAACCATGCAGCTGAAGTAATTTTTATCCATCTTATTTTTACTCTTAGGCATTGCGGAATATCAATCCCAGCACAGCAAATTCTCCAAAACATCAGGTAGGCTCTTAACTGATGTTTCAGCATAACTAGAGAAATTAAAGCATTACATTAGGCTAGCAGGGGATCTTTTTGCTACCTGAAGGGATTCCATAAGAAAACAAACAAATAAAACCAACCGAACAAACAAAGAAAAGGAAGGAAACAAACAAAACCCCAAGCTCTGCCATACACATTTTTGAACTACTTCTCTGGTCACGAACCAAATGTTCTTAAGAGTGCTGCATTTTTATGGCTTTATCTCAATATTTAAAAGCAAATGAGGAATTCATTGCACATTTTTCTGCGTTGAAAAACAGCCTTCTTGTTTAGCATTCTTGAGGATACTGCTGTTCCAGTCCTGATGTCATCAAGATATGTATTGAAAGCAAACCTCCCATTATATCTAAGGTAGTAGTTTGTGACTTCTAAGTACTGTTTATATGAATGTTCTTATCAGTTTGTTTAAACAGGTACAATCTTAAAGAAGGATATCTATAATCAGCAAAAAGTCACTCGAAATATTTATGATTTCTTAAGCATGTACAGTGTAACAGAATTATTTAATAGATTAGATTAACAAAATAATTGCTATGGGGATATAATATGTGATAATTATTAGCAGGGTCCTGCAAAGGTACATTTTCCATATAGAAATCAACTATTCTGAAAAGCCTTCCAAGTTCAGACCAAAATAAAATTGGTCAAAATGTGAACCATAATAACCAACTTAATGCAGACATCTTTTAGGCTTTTAAGAAGTTGACTGTGGAAGAATCTCTGACAGGATGGATGTATGGATGTATTCAGACAGCTGCTTGCTTGCTGTTGCTAACAGTATTCTTAATCTATCGGTTCTTAGCACAATATATACATTGGCTTTTACTGTACTCATTTTTCTAAGAAAAAAAACTAGAGGCTCTAGGCAATAAAAGTAATAAAGTATCCTATGTCTGCAAGCCATGAATATTGATGTTGCATTGCATTCCAAAGAGTACTGCAAAATTTTTATGTTGCTAGTTCCCCTGAAAAGGTCATGTTAAATACAGAAACCCCAGACCTTAGAAACAGTACTGCCACCCTGAAAAAGGTACTTTCTTGTTTAGCAGTATCTGTGCAGCTTAAAAATGGAAGCATTTAAATTGAGATGTAATAATTTGATTAATTTTCAGAAGACTAAGCACGTAATGAACATGCTGATCAATATTGGATTTTATTATGAAGGGGGAAAAAATATTTTAGAATAATGAGGAATAAACAGAGAACCGCTGTATTAGTTGGAAGCACCTTCTGCCAAGATTAGGTCATTCAGAAGGGACTTTTTTCTTACTGAATGCCAAAAGTGTATCCTGTCTTTTCTTGTAGGACAAGTTGCACGATTGCTCACTCTTCCAAAGTAATTTCTTCCTACTGCCAGCCCAGGAACATGCAGCAATGTATCAGTTTGATACTTAATGAAACTGGGTTTTTGAAACTTCTTTAATTTCTAGTTTAAAACACTAAAAAACTGTAAAACCTCAAAGGGACCTTATTCATAATTCATTAAATGTATGTGTAGTGGTCACTCTGCTAATGAGATGATTTATGCAAAAGTCAGGATTCCAGCTACATTTAAACTGACTTTATACCAGATCACCTATACACTCTACCTGTCTGGGATCAGTTTTTTTAGAGCCTGCATTTGCTGGTGAGCCAAGCTACATTTAGATGATCCATTGGATAGAAAAGTGTTCAATTTTGTCAGAAGTTCTGTACTAGATGATTCATGTTGTATCATCTAAATGTGTTTTAGTGTTTCCACTTGTCACTTCAATAACATAGTGAGCAGCCACACATGGAAGGTTCCTAGAGAAATGCTTCTAGAAATTGTAATTTAGGCACTTCACTTCTTGAGGCCTTATATAATAGAGAGAAATGTTGGTTTTCTCCAATGATGATATTATTGAGTCCCAGTCTACATCCTATCAGGCCATAGTCAGCCTAATGAACCTGTAAAAAATTCTGCAGAAAGAATGAACGTTTCTTTGGTCAACTTTTTTCTTTTTGGCAGATCCTTTCTTTTCTTTATAAATAAAACTAATGAAGTTTTGAGGAATCATCTGCTTTCATGATGATAGAGCTGTGCTTGGAGGAAGGGCAGTAGCTTCTTTTGCTAAAATTTAGATGTTCTTTTAAGGCATGCTGAAAATAAAATCTTAGTTTGTCCAGTGCTCTTAATTATGGGAAGATTAAATCCATTTTAGAGTGAGATTTTCAAGAAATTATATGATGCTAACATTCTTGAAGCTTACCTCTAATTAAATATCTCTCTTACATGAATTAGAAACATGAGAACTGTTCTTTAACTTTTAACTAGATCTCTGAGCTTTTCTTAATCACAGAAACAAATAGGTTAGGACTGGTGGAAGTCATGTAGTCCAGCATCCTGTATCCAGCTCAAACCCTTCTTTCTTCTTGATACTTCTAGATATGGTGCCATGGTTGTACTGGTGTCTTTGGTCAGGTTGTTTTGAATGAACATTATTGTATCATTGCATCATTGACAGTTTCTGTCTCTCTGCCATTATCCTATGGTATTCTGTAGCGATACTAAGAGTATTACAGATGGAGGCCTTAGCACTTTTGTACCTCCTGGGAGGATTAAACAGTTGCTCAACTTCATCTTTTGTAGCAAGTACTGTAAAAGACTCTTCTTGTTTGAATAAGGATGTATTTTATTGTAATTTCTAAAATGTCCAAGTCAAAGGTATTTGAAGCAAAAATTGCAACTTCCAAATTTACTGTGTGAATGACATCTATTGATACATTCAGGGAATTTGAAAACCAACAAGTGTCTTTCCTGTTACTTACACTCACAATTATCGCTTATCTGTGAGCACCTGAATGATGCCTACCTGTCTTAATTAAGAGATTGAGATTTGACCTTTTCTACATCTCAATTAGCTCTTCTTCCATTTTCCTGCAATTTGCATCTGATTGTCAACATCTCACCTAAAGTAAACTTTTGTATAAATTATAAAATTGGCTAGATGTTTGTAACAGATTCCTTGCCTCCTAGTATACAGTGGGAAGAGATGGGCAAAATAACATCGAGGTACTGATGGCATTATTCTTGGATGTTATACAGACTGCTTTCATATGCAAAGACAGGAAGATCTCTCATTTGTCTGCTGCTAGTATTAGGGTCTTTTCTAATAAGATCAGTATACTACACAGATGTTTGTATGATAGGTAACTGCATATGCTTGCTCGTTCCTTGTCTTCTGCTTGTTTCTAGCACTGAATGGAGATACCCTACCTAAGAACCAGACACAGCCCTGCTACCTTATTGCTTTGACCTGTTGTGCTTTCCAACTTATAATAGATCTTTCTGTTGTCTCTGTGCTGTTTTCTTGGCAGTTGCATAACTGGAATGTTCACTGTTCATTGTCTCCATTATTTTGTCCTTTATATTTTATGATTAACTTTTCATATTCTCTGTTCTACCCAGACTTAGTTCTTATGAACTTTTCAGTGACATCCTGGAAATTCTCCTGCTCAGTGAAGGATCTGCAAAAACATATGGCTGGTCTGTCACTGTTTGCTGAATCTCTTGGTTTTGTTTTTTTCAGATTTGCTCTTACTGCATAAAATATAAGCACTTACAGTACTGATGACTTACTGAGTTTGAGATGTTACACTGGTTTCTTATGTTTGTTTTTGGTTGTTTTTTTTTAATTTCATGTAAGTTGTTGCTTGACAACTTTCATCAGCTTAGTTTTGAAGATCTTCAGTGTTCCTGGGAAGTATTAATTTCTTAGGACACTTACTGTTTTTCTGCAAAAGATGTGCTCAGTCACTTTGCAAAGCTGTGTCAGATTTGTGGTATTTACTGGAAAGTAAGGAAGACATTGTTAAAAACAAGTACAGTCTAGAATTCTGTACTCCTGAAGTTCCAAGATACTACTGAAGCTGGAACTTTTACTGAAGGACTTACATTTTAGGTTGTGAGATTCTTTCTCTTCCCTGTAGTATGTCTTTGAATAGCAAGATATGCTTGTGTCCAAATCTTAATGGAAATAAATGGTGGGCAATACTTATTTTAGTTTTGTAGTAAATTCTAAGCAGCATTGTCCTGTCAATCTTGTTTCCTGTTGCCCTGTGTGCTGTTTGAAACTGGTCTAGATTGATAAGATAAATGACTTGACTTAGTCAAGGGTGTTCTGGGGTAGGGGGAATTTGGTGTTGGTTGGGTTTTTTTGATTGGCTGATTGGCTGTTTGTTATTTTAAACAGAGCTCAAGTCATTATTTGGTCTTTGACCAATGGCTTTTTTGACCACTGAAAATAGCACTGCTTTTACCCACAAATATTTTTGAAAATTACATTTACAAGATCCAGGAAGAAAATAACACAATACTTGGCAGCAAATTTGTAGCTGTATTGTATGCCTCAGTTCTAGTTTGTCTTATTGTTTGACGTTTAATAGTGAAAGTGGTCTGTGATACGTCTGAGACTAAGGAGATCTGTTATGTGCAAAGTTCTGAGCAGGGCTATCAAAGACATCGTAAAGAGTCTTTCCAAAAAGTTGTTTCCCCCATTTAAAATTTTACCTTCTGGTTGAACTTTGCTTTTAATCAATTGTCAGAAATATTCCCTGAAGCTTTTCATTGTAGTAGATATATCCCTCCTTTCGTTGTGTTTTATTGACTTGATAGCTGTTTTTACAAGTACTAAGTTTTGAGTTGTTTCTCTTGGTTTATGTTTTCTGTTAGATATTTCTTTTGCATAAACTGTTACTGATTTCTTATTCTCCAAAATCAGTAGTAAAATATAACTGGGGAAATGTCATGAAGATAAGGGAGCTGAGCAGCATATACAGCATTGTAAATAACTTGGAGAATCCAAATAGACAGGAATCAATTTTGTATGCATTTGTCTCTGTTTTCATTGGAACAGCTGGCATATTACTGTTTGCAAGAATATTTTACCTTGTTAGATAACAAGTTCATCAGACTACCTTCCAAAGATCTGTGTAATTAATGAACTGACTTCTTTAGTTCGAATCAGTAGATTCAGCATACAATAACAGATCTTAAAATATTGCCTCTGTGTAGGCATCTGTTTCTAGGAAAGCACTTGGATTTTGGTTAGCTAAAGGTTAGATTCAGATAATCTATCAAGTATCTGTCATTTACTCTGTATCATTTGCACAGAGAGTTGTTATAGAATACTTTGAGGCTGACAGGTGAGGCAGCACACCTATGCAGTGTTATGACTTTAGAAATTAATTCAGAAGACTTAATAAGTGGTTTAGAGCTGAGGATTAATTCTGCTGCTGGGGAGTTGTGTGGTAATTTTTAAGCAAAATATTTGCTTCTTAATAAAATAACTTATGACTGAGAGGTTTGGTAGACGTTTTCTGGCAAACAGAACTGCACCAATTTAAGACATTAAACTCAACTGTTTGCCAGGAATTGCCTTAATAATAAGGCAGCAGAAGGGGATGTGTCTAACATGCTTTTTTTTTTTTTTTCCCCCCATAATCTAGAAGATGTATTGCTGTGGCTGCACTGCAAGAGAAATCAGACACCTGATCTACCCAGAAAATTTATTTTAATTATTTTTCACCTGGGTTGGATTTCTGGCTTGTCTTAGTATATAACCATATACATGCTAGTTCTGTCTTAAGGGAGCACCAAGAATATGCAGTCAGAGGCTATCTGCAACTACCAGTAAAAAGTCACTTTGAAATTGTCCCTAGTTTGTGACCCACAGTGATTAAGAGATCAAGGCACACATCTCCCTCTGCCCTGACTGACAAACTGCCTAGAAGGTGCAAGTGTGATTGGACATAAATAAAAGTCTTTTATGACCGGATTGAGAGAGGAAGGGTATGTTGGCTGCCATCAAATTATACAAAATCTGGAATTCAGACAATTTTATTGCACAAGCAACACTGCTGTTGTTCAAAAGTCTTGGGAACTAAGTGGTTTAAATGTTTTTCAGCTTCTGAAGTAATGTAGTTTACTTATTGAAAATCATAGCTCCAAATAAAATGTTTATTACTTTCTCTGGCAAAAACTGCAGAATTTGTATTTCAGTCTGTTGGTAAATGATGAGCATCAGTAGTTAGAAGTCACACAGTAGGAGAGGTGTTTATATTACATGAGTAACATGAACATTCAGAAGCTCTGCTTTCACTTGTGACACCTAAGCTATACAAGATAATAAAATAGTTGTCTTGCTTGTCTCTGAACGTAGACATTTGTGGGTAAATATCCTGTCTGAAAGTCTGCAGAGTTCAGCATGCATTGCTTCTGACTGTTTCTTATGCCACTAATTGCTTCAGGACACAATCTGTGACTATGTGAGCTGTAGCTCACTGCAGTGCATTTCCTGGAGTCAGTGGTGTTTCTTACACAAGTACTGCTGAAATCATTGATAGGCGGAAGGTAATGAGTCATGTTTACCTGAGTATAATGTGTAGCCTTTATGAGTGCTGATTCCTGCTGAAATGTACCTGCCTTACTGGTGCTCCAGTACACCTTGGTAGAGCAGGTGTACTACTGGAGCCTTGGCAGGCAGGTAGTAAGAAGAGTATGAAGCAGTGGCACAACAAAACACTGCAAAAACAGACAAGAAGGCAGACTATTGACAAGTGTCTGTTCCAATGTATGCTGCTTTATCTGTGCCTGCAATGCTTTGCCACGTGTGTACAATACAATTAATTATCACTTTATCAGCAGCACCTCTTAAATTAATTTTGCTGGCTTTCATGATTGCAACATTGAATGATTTGTGCTCCCCCCTTACTCTTCACTAATTGTGTAACTCTTTAGTGCTGAATTTATTTGTTTTTATCTGCCCATGCATTTTCCTGGTTTATTTTGTATATATGCTGCAACTTTGTGGACCCTAAGCAGGAATGTAAGTACTTAGTCTGAAGAAGTAACTGGTGCTGTAAGTCATTGTCGTCTTTTCCCCTTAACACTTCCTCTCATCCTAGTGAAGCTTGTGAATCATTTGAGATTTGATCAGTGTTTGAGGGCAGAAACCTCACAGTTATCCCTTTAAATGTAAATATTTTTAAAAGCCCCCCAAACAATTCTAAGTATATATCAATTCAAATTGAGTAGCGTGTCATATGTTTAATACAGTAAGAATATGATAAATCAGATGTGCAGTGAAGTCTTTTGTCTTGCCTTAAGAGTACGATGAAGATAAAAGCGCTCTGAACAGAGTAATTTTATGAAGTGAATTTGGACGTGGTATGAATGGCCTGGAACCTCATATAAAAACTAACCTGTATGCAATTAGTAACAAAAAGAAAAATTAAATTGATAAGGTCAACCAGATAAATTACACAATGCTGACCTTGTTTTTTTAAATTACTTTGCTTAAGAAGATGACAGATCATTTTAGTAACCAAAATCCACCTTTTATGTTAACAATAGGAATGCTAAGCTTCTTCCTTTTTTTTCCCCCCAGAGGTACTTTCAAAAAGTTTGACATACTTACAAAAATAGGATGAGATCAAGTTATAGAAATCTAAGCCAGGATTTTGTTATGGTTTTATTTTTTGCCTCCAGACTTAAAATACTTCTAATAAAGGTTATATTTTAAAGCATAAATTTAAAGTCTAGAACTGGGAGAGGCTTTTATGCTTCCATATGTGTTTTATTGGGGTTTTTTTCCCTAAGTATAAGAAATATAACTTCTGAAATTTAACATCAATTTTATACGGAAGAAACAAAAAGGCCATTCTGAAAGCAACACATTTAGAAAAAGTAGTCTTAATACACTCTGTAAGGCTTGTCAAAACCTTTCCTTATTTTAGGGAATGAATAATAATTGCTCTGTTTTTGTTTTTTAATAGCTTGTCTTTTTTGGTAATTCCTTTCTTTTTCCTGCCCCTAGAATGACATAAATTTATTACTTCAATGAGTAATGGAAAAATATTTTTTTTAGGAGAAAGTGCTGTAGTTTAGCCTTCTGAATAAGTAACAATAATGCTACTTATAAATAGTTTATCGTAATTCTAGTTTTGGACTTATGTTGTTGAAACAAGGATAAAAGTAGTACTAATACTAAAAAGACTTATTTCACTACATCATACATGCCAAAGAATAGAAAAAATAAAATTATCTCTCCTGGTTGAATAGATCTCTTTTTAGTGGGCCTTCAGTGAAATGTGGGGACTTTTTTGTCTGTTTCAACTGGCTTATACATTTATTTTAATCACCCTGTTTAAACTCATTTATTAACAAAACTTCAGTCTCTCCTACCCCTCAAGAATTTAGAAAATAACTGCTTAACTGCCCATTTTTACAAATTGTTTATTGCTTTCTACTGTTTTTTTTCTTAAGGTATAGAAATCTATTACTTTATACTTACCTGCTGCCAACAGCTCTTTCTCTCTTTTTTTTTTTTTTAATTATTATTAGTATTATTTTTGGTTGTTGTTTTATGAAAAGCTACTACCTTGGGAAGTGGTGCTAGTTTGAAAACCTACATCTACCACACAAAGAGATATAATGTCACTTTAGTGCTTTATATACAGAAAAGACTCAATGTTGGTTTTATATATCATCACTCTTTGGGGCATTGTTGTATGATTTAAGCTTCTTGTGCAGGCTGCTGTCAATTCTGGACCCTTCTTTTCATCCTTGTCAGGGACTACAGCCCAAGGGAATAAAATGCAACACACAGATCTAAGCAAGAGGAAAGAGGGAAAAGAGAGCATTCTTGCCATGGCCAGGTAGTTGTAGCCACATAGAGTGAGTGCTCATTGATTTACAGCTCTGCTATCAGAGTGGACAAGGGAATTGTGCTGCATTCCAGGCATGTACCCAAGGCTAAATAGATTCTAGAAGTGGTGCAAAATCCTGTCATTCTTCACTGGAAGAATAACAAGACAGAATTAATTAAAAGGAGCTATATCATGTGAAGGCAGTTTCTCAGAGAAGAGAAGGCTTAGGAGACACTTGGAAGAATTCTGGTCTTCAGAGGAATAGCATAAAAATTGTGATGTGAGCTTGCATTTCTTGAGCCATCTCTGGGATAACCGCTCTAAGATCTACCTTGTTTAGATCATTTGGGAAGCATTTCAGTAATGAAATACTTTTTTTCCTTTCTATTTTTTTTTATTTTAATGGATTCAGTCCACCTGTATATCAGCCTTCTTATATCAAGGCTGATGTGACTGACAGTTGTTTGTGAACTTTGCTGTGAAGTAAGACCTCATTGTGTATTCATTGCACTTGAGTTTATTACATAAGCAAATGAAAATTATATGGATATGGCAAAAGAAATTATTAAAAGGTGCTTACCATCCTGTGATCTTAAAATAAGGAGAAGGATTACTACTACTATTAATTAGAAAAGTGGCCAAGTGGTGGGTAGCAGAGAACTGGATTTACTTGGAGCAGGCAATTGGGTGTGACAAACACGAAACTGGTGTACTTTCTGTAAAGGTCTAATCAACTGGAGTGAGAAAACATAGTACAAGACATGAAACTAGGTATTAAGGAAATATAAGCTATAATAATCGACAAGAATGGGAGTGAAACAGATTACAAAGGGAGAAATACAGGTAGCAGGGAAGTATTCAGTATTTGGCATAATCTGCTGGAAAATACAATTACCTTAGGATTCTTTTAAAAGAAATCACTTTAACTGGAGAAAGACTATTTTTGTATCTTAAAAGTCTACAGTGGTCTTTAGGTGCATAGTTGAGAACAGATGATCACCTCTCATTTTACAAGTGAGAAACACTGAGTATTGTCAAGATAGACAAGATTGGTTTTGCTTGAGATTAGCTTCCTGGGCACAGCCTGGAAATCACATACTACTAGTAAAGATAATTAGTTTCTGCATTAACAAAGCACAGATTTGGTTAGCCGTTGATGACATTTTAGGAGAGCTGCTTGAAGAAAATTATTATATTGTTCGCATATGTAACTTATGGAATACCTGTTTGAAAAGAAATGGATAGACAGTGGAGATTGCATTAAATGCTGCTTATCTCCACTCACCTTTAATTTTGTGCATTTCATGTTAAAACTTATTTGCATTAAAGTAATATCAAGGATGAAGTGATTCAGGTTGGTGCACAGTCAGATGTATAAAAATACATATGTAGTCTAGGTCTGTAACTTCTGAAATGCAGTCTTAATTTTACTAACAAATTGTTAGTGGTTTGAAGACTTTTAAGATGTATGCATGGGACAAATCACTGATTTAATCAATCAGAAATTTTAAAATGCATGCCTCAAACAGGAGAAGTAAAATGGAAACTTTCTCTGCAAGATTTTACACTTTGCTGAATTAAGGTAGCAAGGTGAAAAAGGAAACCAAGGACTAAATCAGAACTTAAGAGACATGGGGGAAAAAATGCCGGTCAACAGAGCTAGACAGATATATCTTACTAGTCAGATAGTGTTAACTATTCTTTTTCTGACCTTAAGAATAGACTTAGTAACAGGATATTAAAGTAAACTGGGAAAGATTTATGTAAACGCAGATATTTTAATCCATAAATACATTTACAGTGAAGTCTCTGTAATACTAGACTTGACTGATGGAACATTCACTATCTTTTGAAGTCAGTGAAAATTCATGGTATTTTTTCAGAAGCTTAATTTCATTTAAATCTTGTAACTAGCAACAGTAAAAGCATCGAATACCTGTAACATCATGTGTTTATGTATCTAAATGTACATTCAAATGCCTAATGTGATCTCCCTTTCTTCTCTCCCCCCTGTTCTAGGAATTGGCTCTCCGTAGTCAGCTTCCAACAATGGAACAAGATGGTGGATCTCAAAATCCCGTTTCATCTCCTGGAATGTCTCAGGAACTGAGAACAATGACTACAAATAGTTCTGATCCTTTTCTTAACAGGTTTGTTGGAGTAGCTACTAGAGGGAAATTTTTGATTTAAAATTCTGTTTGGTACATGTAATAGTTTATTTTGAACATCTGTCTGTGCCAAAAGCCACAGCTGTAAATGAATCTTTCCTTAAATGGCAAGTCTAGTAAAAGTTGAGGATTAAAGGCTGTCTCCTGTGGGAGGAAGTAGTCTGTTCAGACTTGTAGAAAGGTTTTTTATTCAAAGTCATAACATGTTTGCTTCTGCATAATCTGTTGACTAACAGTCATTTCAAATTACTGACTCAGAAGAATTTGAGAGTGGCTTACTATGAGATCAAATTAACTGTGAGGCACATTTAGGACTAGACCTTGAGGTTCATTTTAAGGTTTCTCCATTTATCCCTCCCCTCCACTTCAGGTATTTAATTTAGCAGTATTTTTATGCTGTTAATATTAGGTCTACAAATAGCGTCCTGTTTCATTTTAATTGCTGCATTAGTTTGAAGTGGATGTTTTAAACATGATTTAGAATTTTATAGTATAGACTATACAATATTTTCCTTAATCCCTCTGAGTTAGAATGTTTTGTTGTTGTTGTTGGAAATACTGTTCTAATTACAGCTTGCAAAAGCTCCATTCTAACCATTGCAGCTCTGGAGAAATTGCTGCAGCTTGAGATGAGTTGCATCTGTACTTTTTGCTTAGCATGCTGGTAAGAAAATATAAAAATGGTAAAAGTCTTATCTCCAAGCCACATAAACTTTTAATGAAGCAAAAATCTATCACTGTTCCAACAGTATCAGGTAGTTGATCTTGAGTTGTAGTAGTTAATTTTAGAGCTCTTAATAGTATTATATATTGTCAGTATTCTAAACTTTTGTCAATTTAATATCCCCTATGATAAAACAATCTGTCAGAGTTCATCACTACTTTTCTGCATTACCTTGAAATGCTAGCCTAATTTAGGATGCTTCGTGAAGCATAAAAATGTGCTCATTCTCCTCATTAATGGTATATTTTATATTATGGAAAACCCCATAGAAGTCTTTCAGTGTAACTCTTAGCTTCCATAGCTTTAATCACCAAAAGAGTTTCAAACGTGCTTGTAAGGTAAAAAAGTCCATGTGACTTTGGAGCAGGGCAAGCAAAAGTGCTTGCCTTAATTCTGGATATTGAAAGCTATTAAAATCTTTGCAAACCTTTGCTGCAATGATAAATCCCTTCCTGCATTCTTTTCAGTATGTGAAGGGGGCCTACAGAAAACCTGGGGAGGGACTTTTTAGGCTCTCAGGTAGTGACTGGACTAGGGGAATGGAGCAAAGCTGGAGGTGGGGAAGATTCAGGTTGGATGTGAGGAGGAAGTTCTTCAGCATGAGAGTGACGAGGCCCTGGAACGGGTTGCCCACGGGGGTGCTTGGGGTCACTTCCCTGGAGGTGTTTAAGGCCAGGCTGGATGAGGCTCTGGCCAGCCTAATCTAGGGTAGGGTGTGCCTGCCCATGGCAGGGGGGTTGGAACTAGATGATCCTTGTGGTCCCTTCCAACTCTGACTGATTCTGTGATTCTAAATAACTTGGATGTTACTGGTACCTCGCACCTGGATTTTTCATTTGCAAAGGTGTACTGTAATTGTATGTATCTGTTCAGTGACTGACACTCCGTCAGGTTAGCTTTTTACATTTTCTGCCTTTTCCAAGAGACTTCTCCATCATTTCATATGCTCTATCCTCACTCTAATTCTCAAAAGCAAAGTTCAGTGGTGATGGTGCAAGAACATCCTTTATGCGTTGTCATTTGTATACCTTGCATTATGTAATTAACATCTGTTGCTAGTAAGCTTTTTCTCCTACTGTGAGTATTGCCAGTGCCCGTGTTGTGTGTGTTACTGTGCAAGCAAGAGAAAAGTTTCTGTCTCAAAGTCATACTGTCACACTGGGGGAAAAAACAACACAACAAAAAAAGTAAAATGGGAAGGCCTTGCACGTGGAGAAGAAGTAGTGGTGTTTTGTAATTAAACTCCAAAGGAGTCCAATAGTTTTGCACTAAAGATTTCTTGATGTGCCTTATGTTCACATTTAGGTAAATGCTTCTTTTGATCTTTCTAGGGTATATATAAAGTTCCTGGTGAGACAGTCCTATGAATTTCAGGTAGAGTCACAGAATCATAGAATAGTTTGGGTTGGAAGGGACATTTAAAAGTCATCTAGCCCAGCACACTCCACAGGTTGCTCAGACCCTTATCCAGACTGAACTTGAATTTTTCCAGGGATGAGGCATCTACCACCTTAAAGCAAACTGCTGCAGATATTCACCGTCCTCATTGTAAATGTTTCTTCCTTGTATCTAGTCTGAATCTACCCTCTTACACTAAAGCCATTACCTTTTGTCCTATTGCTTCATGTCCTGTAAAAAAGTCTGTCCCCACCTTTCTCATATGACTCCTTTTAAGTACTGAAAGGACACAATAAACTCTCTTTGAAGCCTTTTCTTCTCCAGGCTGAGCAATGCTAGCTCTCAGCGTGTTCTCTTAGGAGACCTATCCCAGCCCACTAACAAAGTTGGATATTCAAGGTTTAGGTAGTCAAATATTTTCCACTGCCTACATAAATCAGAACATCCAGAAAACATTATTAAAAAAATGTTCCATTGGAGCAACTTGACAAAATGTATGGTAGTGTTTTCATTTGCGTAGTCTATCTCCTCTTTGCTGTCTTCAGTACTGTCACTGTGGAATTTTATGAATGAGACATCCAGATATGTACACTTTTTTATTACACTATTTTATCTTTTGGTTTGCCACACTTTTTATATATTTTTATTAGATTTATACTGGCAGTGACAGTAATTCTCTGTTTATCTCCTAAATTGGGATTTATTCTTCTGTATACACATACTTTAACAAATATTAGTTGAAGAAGCATCCATTCTATTTTGGGTAATGTGGTTTAGTTGCCTGTGGTAATTCTGGGTGGTGTGTCTTCTAAATTAAGAAATACTTGTTGAAGAAATAGGAAATGTGTATTAAGAAGTGATTTAAAGAGAGGGGCTGTACATTCCAAGTGTGAGAGCAGCAGCTAAAAAGCCTTCTCAAGTGATTTAGTTCAGCATAGTCTTACTTCTAGTTTTGGTATTTTGTCCCTCAAAGTAAACCAGCATGTTTTTCACAGAATCCTAATTATTAGGATTGTTATGCAATGAGTGGTGATACTATTTTTTTAAATCATCCTTAAATTTATTTATGATTTAACTTATATGGAAATGTTGGATTTCTACCTTGTATGGAAAAGATGTTGTGGTGAAATATTATCTGTCATGGCTGATGGCTTGCAGTCACACCTGATGGCATTCTGCTCACATGGAGTTGGGTCAGCTGACATCTGGTGCTTCATACTTGACAAAAAGACATACTCCATGTATTTCATGAGCACATTGTGAGGAGGATGAGTATGTCTAATTTGAACTGTAAGTCAAGTTGATCTTCATGTAGTATTCAAGCTGGAAAATCAGTAAGGATTGTCGGTGAATACTCCCACAACCAGAAAAGATTTTTTTTTTATTATATTTTGTGAAGCTTGGGTGTTAGGAGATGCATGGGAAGGAAAGTAATAGTGTGCTTCTACAACTGCTTATGGAGGCCACAGTTCCTACCAGAAAAACCTCCTCCTTTCTTGAGCTCGTCTCCATGGATCCTGCCCTAGCATGGCTTCCCCATGGGCTGCAGATTTGTTTGGAGCACACTGATCTGCCGTAACAGAGGGTCGTCAGTCAGCTGCAGGAAGACAACATGTGATACCATGATGCTCTTTGTGGGCTGCAGGAGAATTTGCTCTGATACCTGGAGCTCACTCCTCCTTCACTAACATTGGTACCTGCAGAGCTGTTTCTTTCCCGTGTTCTCACTTCTCACTCTCAGCTGCTGCAGTGGTTTTTAAAGCCTTTTCAAAGTACATTATCATGAGGGTACAACTTGCATCACTGATGGGCTCAGCCTTGGGCAGCAACAGGACCATTGACTGGAACCAGCTGATATGGGGTCAACTCTTGGTGTCTCCTCACAGAGGCCACACAAGTTTCCCTGCTACAAAAACCTTGGTATCTAAACTCAATACGCTGATGTACTTTTCCGTCCTCCCCTCCCACACAAATTTCCCACTGTAGCTTTCTTGGTCTTGTTAGCTGCACTGGCAGTAAAATGGCAAATGGATGTAAGGCCCTGTGCCATCAGTGTTATAATTGTTCTGTCAACAAGGTTGTGCTGAACAGAGTTTGTTTACAGGATGGCTGCTGTACCAGTGTTTGATTTATGGTGGGCTGCTCTCTTGCTATGACTGAACTAGTAGTAATGCAACAGTGGCAAGCAATTGAGGAATTGCTAAAGGACCTCCAACTATACCTCCTATTTATAACAGCAATGACCTAAAAATACACTTCAGTGGTTGATTAAACATAGAGACATCAGTGGCAAAAATAATAATTTAGAACAGAGCAGAACACAGGTAGGCAATTTTGTAAAGCTACTTAAGTATGCTCTTATCGTGTGAAATTAGATTGAAATAATACGGTTCAAATTGGAAAAGGTCTACATAAAGCAAAACCCAGGTGTCTCACACAGACCAAGGCTTCAGTTTTTTATTAAAATAGAACATTTTCTATGACAGCAGTATTTTCAAAGCCCTTGAATTGATTCTTCAGTACTCTGCCCTCATTTTTTTTTTCTCTCTTTCTTCTTTTACAGTGGAACATATCACTCCAGAGATGAAAGCACAGATAGTGGACTTAGCATGAGCAGTTACAGTGTACCCAGAACCCCCGATGACTTCCTGAACAGTGTTGATGAAATGGATACAGGTCTGTTTTGGGGTATATGCTTAATGTGTGTTTTCCAAATATCTTTGCGCCCATTTGTGATGAAAACCAGCAACTCTGAAAAGCTGCTATACTCACAGCATTGTTTTCCTACCCTATTAATTTCCTGCAATAGAAATAACTCAGACTTGTGAAAAACTTGTAAGCAGCTCTAGAGGGAGGATGAGGGATTGAGCATAAATTTTCCTGTAAGATTAAAATATTTTAAATGACATCAAAGATCTGTAGGGATTTGTGTGGTGAAAAAGTTGAAATGAAGGCATGCTCTTTGTACATCTGCAAGCAACCAGGTCATCTTTGAGTTTTGTGATGTATTTCTCTGAATCATATTGCTTGTATGATGCAAGAGATACAGGATTAACTTTCTAACCAGTTATCCTGATAAATTGTGGCTTAGGTACTTGCAGTATATCTAATACCTGTCTTGCTCTGTGTTACAACTAGGTGACAGTATCAGCCAAAGTAACATACCGTCCCATCAGAACCGTTTCCCAGACTACCTTGAAGCCATTCCAGGGACAAATGTGGACCTTGGGACACTGGAAGGAGATGGGATGAATATAGAAGGAGAAGAACTGATGCCAAGTCTGCAAGAGGCTTTGAGCTCTGACATCCTTAATGACATGGAGTCCGTCTTGGCAGCCACCAAGCTAGATAAAGAGAGTTTTCTTACTTGGTTATAGGGGCCTCAGGGAGACTGAATTCTAAATCTGTGAAGGATCTAAGTTGATTAGGACATCTGTATCTGAAGTCCAGAACAAGCCGGTGTGGTGCACTTTGGCTTGCGTTCAGAAAAAGTAAATGAACAAACACTCAACAAGATTCTTTCATTTTGCTCTTCCTTGCCCATCGCTGCTGTTATATATTGCTGACTTTTTTCCACAGTTGACTCTGAAGAACAGAAATCTTCTTGATCTTTTTCTATTGCTGTTGCAACTACTGTTCAAGGGGGGGTGGGGTGGGACGATGAGCCTGTTTGGATGACGAATGCCATTCCTTTTGTCCTCATGTGTGCTTGCATATCATTTTATCTAAGTACTCAGATTTGAGGGTTAATTTCTGCATGTTACTGCTTGTAGTTTGCTCAGCTAGTTGTCTCCTGCTGCCTGTGGCAAGCAGTAAAACATGACATACTGGGGTGACAAGCCAAAAATGATGTATCTGGTCAAAAAAAGTCAATACTGATTTGGAGATATGACTTAAAGGAGGGCTGAAGACTGTTTGGCATTAAGTGTTTCTACTAGTAGCTCTTTCATTAGTCACAAAGTGCTCTTGTTCATATTTTATGTTATAGTAAATCATGAGTCGTTTTGCATAGAAACATATATGAACTTTGTTGCCACATATTCTAGCCTAACTTTTGTTTGTCAAAAATAGTTTGGTTATTTTTGTTAGTTGGTTTAACTGTAGCTGTAGGATGGGAAGTAATTATAGGTGTTCTCTTTTTTTTTTTTTTTTTGTTAAATAGTGAAATCAAAGGGTTTTTTCCTGATTTCACATAGTCTTATTTAAATCTGAATTGTCTGCTTTTTTTTTTTATACTTAAAACATGCCTATTGTAGCCTGATAAGCTAGAATACATAAACCAGTATGTTTTGCCTGTAACTTTTAAATTTTTTTAAAGGCTAGCTTTGAATGTAATCATTAGAATTCATGACCAGTGGCTTATTTTTCATGTTTATTTGCCAGATTTTTAATTACGATCCAATTGCAGCGATATAAAAGGTAGAATGCTGTGTCATTATGTACAATTTAAAACACATTTTAAAGTAGCAGAAATCATTTTTAAAATGACAGATGCATCAAGTCTCTCTTCTGGTTTTCAGTTTTGATATCTAAGCAATTCAGAGTTCAAAATCCTTAATGGGAATAAAACTTTCGATAAGCTTCTAAGTTAGCATGGAAGTAGTCTGAACTATTGATATCACTCTTCAGTTGCAATGAAAAGGCTAGAACACCAAAAAAAAAAAAAAGAGAGAGAGGGGGAAAAAAAGAAAATCCTGAAGAAAAACTCCCTAGTGTAATTGTTCTCAAATTCTGTTTATTGAAAAATAAGCCCTGGGCACTATATGTAGAAGAATGTAAAGATATGTGTTAGATGGTGACATGAGCAGGTAATGAAGATGTATATTAGTAGTAGAACTTAGCATGGGGTAGAGGTGAATATGAATTATCTTTATAACAGGAAAAGATGTATCACTAAGTTGTTTGCAGGAGATGACTCAGTTTCCAAAGAGTATTTTTTAATGAACAAAATGAGCATGAATCAAACTTTCAGTATAAGCTATGAAGTCCTGTGGGGCTTTTGGGTTTTTTTTGCTGATGAAAAATAGCATCACCAGTTAACACCTCTATAGTTAAGGCCTTCTCACCATTCTCAACGTGAGCCTTTACTTTCAAGAGTGTGTAACATGACTCTAAAGATACTGTAAGTGTGAAACTTGGTTTTGAAAAAAGAAAATCTCAGCTAGCAGGGACTTCTCCTGGGGAGAGATTTTTACAGTTTGGGTTGTTGTTTTGGTTTTTTTTAAATACTAATTATTTTTCAAGTGAAGAATAAATTAGCAAAACAAAGCAAAAAAAAAAATCCCATGTGATTATTGCTTGGATTTTTTATGCTTCAGAAATAGTTCTGGTTTAGGATAATGTAAAGAATAAAAACTCCAAACCAGGTCTCATTTTTAAAAACTGAAGCAGCAGAGGCAGAGATTTTAAATTTGCCACTCTAAATGTACATTTACTACTTTTTGTAAGGATGTTAGTGTTTGAAATACACAGAATTGTTTGTGGCTTGTTCTGGTATATAGGCAGGGTTTAAATACCAATTTTCAAAACACATCCACAATGACAAACATATTCTGCTACACCACCAATTCAGCGACTAATAGGCCACTTGTATTGTGCAATGACACAGTAGCTCCCGAAGCAGTATATTGTGTCCAAGATAGGGATTTTAGTAGCATTTTAACAATTTCATTATGAATTCTTCTCTCTTCTTCCCTTCAGGAGAAAAAGACACTAAGTTGATATAACTTGAATGGTCTGACTTAAAACCACAACAGCAAGGAAATCAGAGTTGATTCCATTTCAGTTGTCTTCCACAGTTGTATCCAGGTATTATAGCACACATGATGCACTGAGTGCCAACTCCTGAGACGCTGTGCCTTGCTACAACAGGGACAAGTACAGAACAATTTTTCTTTCCTTGCTTTTGTGTGTTTGTCACAGCTTTAATATTTGAATGTTTTCTTACCATTGTAGAAACACTAAATGGCTTATACTGTATTTGGGTAGCACTGCTTAGAGTTAGATACTGACAAACTGGGAATCCTTGAACTGCTCTAACATTAATTATGTTTTGTGATACTTATTTTAATTGATTATAATACATTTCTGTTCTCTCATTTATTAGGAAACATACCATAGAGATGCTGTACTGTTGGTAATCAACATTAATTTGGATTTTTTTTTTTCTTTTTTTTTTTTAATTCTGCAAATGCATTGTTTGAAGTGGTTTAAATTGTTTAAAATGCAGAAGTGTTTTGGGTAGTGTTTTATACCGATGTATATATTGAAACAGAAATCACTGTAATAACTGTAATAGCTTTTAGTTATAAATACACTACATGCAGACTGATAGGGCTGTACAGTACTGTGCTGTTCAACACCTGGGCAGGGCTACTGCTTGGGAACAGGTTGCAGTGTCAGTAAACCACATGGATCAAATATTGTACCATTCAGTGTTGGCGCTCACCAGTGCAAAAGGAGAAGAGAATTTCAACATGATTAACACTACATAGCTTTCATACATCTGGTAAATTAGTACTAAAGTGACCTTTTCACTTACAAGCATGTTTTGGCTTTTTTAATACAAATTAACAGGTGTGCCTATGTAAAATAATTTGTTTTCTGTATCTTGGGAAAAATACTCTCTACATTTAGAATGTTGTATGTTAGAGAACTCCTAAATGCACCCTTGTCAAAAATTATATATATTAGTTACCAATGTTACTATTAGATATGAGCATGACTGTAAGTTAGGTACCTAAGTACATTCTGTTACAATAATTTTCTTTATGTAATACTTTTTTTTCAGTTGTTTTATTTGGTATAAATATATACGTTGTGCTTAAACATCTTTCTTTGTTTTTAACATTCAGTAGTATGTAAAGACACTGATTTCCTTCAGTGAGATGGATGCATTGAATTGTTGGAATTCCTATTATAGTATGTCTGTTCTTGTCCCCCTTGTCACTGCTTGTGTAGTCCTGCAAATACTGTGTACAAGCTCACCTAAGAGACCGAGGAGTCCCACTGAAGTTGATGAAGGCTTAACATTAATGTGTACATCTCTGTGTGTTTGCAATAACGAAGAGACTCTGCTGAGCCTCATACAGTTTGTGCAAAACAATAATTGCATATGGCACTACAGTGAGAGCACATCACACAACATCTGTTGCCTACTATAAGAAAGCATCCTCTTTTTGCAGATAAGCTGGCAATGTTCAGGATCTTCCCATGTAGCAGATACGTTCTTGGCAAACTCTTAAGTTTATACATTAATTTGTGGCAGACTATCAATAAAGACACACTGTTTTCATTTCCAAGTTTTGGCTTGTGAATTGTGAAATATGTAATGGCATACCTTGAAAGTGTCTGAAGATTTTAGTTTAAAAAGCCTGATGAGTCATTAATTTTGACATTCTGTAAAACAGAAATTCTGAGAGGTGAGGGGGGTTTAATGCAGTGCAACTGGTGATGGCTAAAATCACACTGTTTGCATTTTATCAGTTCCAGGGTTGCTACTGTTCAGTGAAATTCAATGTAGATCTGTGTTTGCTTAGTTAAAGGTCCAGGGATTGATGCTTAACACTGCTTTGTCTTTTACTCCTGAGTTCATAGCTAGGCTTAGTTACTCCTCAGATCCTTTAAGTTTAAACCTAATATCACATCTTGTACCTGGAAGTAGAAAGCCAGTGCTAAGGCATGACAAGACACCAATCTGATATCATCCTCTCCCATTTATAAGGTGGTGATATATTGCAGTAGTTGAAGATATGAGTGACCTTCTGAGGCAGCCCTAAATAGACAGCATTACAGCAAGGCAGGATATCTGGTCCAGGTGTTCCAGGCTCACTTAGCAATTTTTATTTATTTTTTTAATATTTGTGACACTTAGTTAAAAAGTGTTGGTTTCAGTAAGCCAGAAATAGTATGCTTCTAAGGAAACTTTGAGTCTTCCCTATCTTAATGGGCAGATTATCAAAAGAAGTGGGGGGGAAGGCATTTTTCACCTAGGTTCATTAACAAAATAATTATAAGAGATTAAGCTGTGGTCTATCAAGTCCTATTCTGGAGGCTCATTCAGAAAGAATGAGGATGCCAATTCTATTTACAGTATCACCATCGTAAGTTCCTGTTCAAGAGTAAAGGTGTTCTTCTTGCCCCTTGTCACCACTTATTATTGCTAACAAGAGTTATCTGCATCTTCTAAATTTAGATGTTACTGAAATAGGAAGGCATCTGCACAGCATGAGAAATCCTGGTTGGCAGGAAACAGTAAAACCAGCACTGAAAACCAAGTCATATTTAGCATATAGGGCAGGGCCTTATATCCAACCTAATCCAGTACTTCACATCTCTTAAAAAAAAAAAAAAAAAAGCCAGTATGTTTTTCTTTACAGAAAAAAAAGGATGCAGAGGCATGTTAAATAAACACCAATACATCTGACAAATCTGCCTGGTAGATTTTGTGGAATATTTATGATTTTTACTTTTCCCAGCATACTCCTCTCTCTAATGCAAGGTTGCAGCAACGAATGCTAGAGACAGTCTGCTACTGACTCGTATCATTTTCTTTATATGGGAGTGAAGTTGGTCACTGATTATAGTATTTTCTGTATTAAATTGGCTTTTATTAGCACATGAAAGGCAAAGTAATTTTACTGGTTTTCATAATCTTTTTATTAGCAAATATTTTGTGAGGTTTTTTAAAAGGGGTCAGAGGAGAAGTCAGGAGATGTCCAAGGTATTTTCTTCACAATGTTACGCAGAAACGAAGTGGAATTCCCCAAAAATGGTACGTTACATGTGACCTGAAATGCCTGGTTTCTGAGCTACTCTAGCATGTTTACAATTATTTATTGTACTTGCCATCTGTGAGTTTTGCTTGACTAACACCTGAAGACTAGGACTTGTAGCACTAGGTGCTGTTCATTCCCAAAGGAGAGACGAGTTCCTCCTCTAGAACTCAGCCATCATCCTGTTTAAAGCCTGCAATACAGAAATGAGAGTCCAACCCCAAACATGCTGCCCAGCTACTGTGCAGGATGAACTTTGCAAGTTCAGGGCTCTTTTGAGTGATGATGGATTCTTGTTCTGGCTTGACTCCCAGAGACTGGAAAACTTCAGGTTTCCTATTTCAATACTTTGATTTCTGCAGCCAACTGTCATAGCAGGGGCATGGTGTCTTCTCCATACCAGAACCACCATGCCTGCTGGAAGACTGACCAGTGCTTCAATCTGATATATCAACGTTGTTTTTTTTAAAGCTTGCATTTCTATTTCATCTTTGCCTCATTGTTTCATTGTTAGGCATGCAAATACGATTGTCTCTGCTCTCTTGGGTGACAGGTAATCCTTTTCTGACTTCACCAAGGGATATAATCCCTCCATACCCATCACTGGCTGTTAAAGAGGGACTCCAAGGGCCTCTGAGAGGTTCAGCTCTAATTTCGAACTAGTCCACAGTTGAAACAGGATACTGGTTAGGTGTGCCCAGGCCCTCACTTCTAAGTAATTGCATAATTTAGGTGATGATATGTCACAGTAAATGGCAGTAGCAGCAAGATGTCTTCTGGTTAGACCAGCAGCCTTTAGCTTGTGGTCTGCAGGCTTCAAGGGGCTATGGGTATCTGTTTAGTTCAAGATGACGCTAGCAAAAGCAAAGTCTGTATGGCACCCTTACACCTTCCATAAAGGAGAGATATGGTCTGCTAGTGAGAAAAGTTTTGGTGTCTACAAAAGGTAACTTGTTAAAGTTCTCCTGCTGCTGATGCTTGCACCTGCTACTGCCTTCACCCCTGCCTCATCGCAGGTGAAATGTATGGACATGGCACTTTGGGACATGGTTTAACAGCCATGGTGGTGTTAGGTCAATGGTTGGACTCGATGATCTTAGAGGTCTTTTCCAACCTAAACAATTCTGATTCCAACAGCGGCTTTAAAGCCTTGGGGTTTTAGATTTATACACAGGGGTATGTAAAATTTTTACTTCCTTCTTTTTTTGGTGTTTTTTTTTTTTTTTTTTTTTTTTTTTTTTTTTTTTTTAATTTAAGATGTGAATTGCCTTTTAATGGTCTTCATGGCTGTAAACTGCCCTTTAGGATCTGGTAAACTGTATGTGGATATAGATTCCCCTAAGAATTAATCTGATTGCAGTAAGCACCAATAGATCACCGAGAGATACAGAAATTTCTCTTTGGAGTTTAGTGTCAAGAATGCTAGAGAGCCTGTTACCCAAACTGTAATACCAGTGTCCATATACTAGCTGTGGCTTGGAAAATAAGCTGGGTTTGTGTGAAACGTGTGACTGCAGTATGGCTCAGGTTCCTTATAGCAGTGAAGTTTACTGTTGCGATTAATGGATTTTGATTTATCATCACCTTAAAACAATGAAGTCATGAAAATAGGAACTGAGCATACCTGTTATGCTGTATGAGGCTGGAATTTCTTAGCTGCTCTTAAAAATGTCTTAACTAAGGAAAGAGGCACTTGTCTGCGCAAACTGGCTTGACATTTACATTTTATTTTTAATGTCACTAACATCTAACATTACCATGTTACTGAAGTGAGTGCATTGGTGACAACTGAAAGGGTAAAGATGTTTTTAAAATGTGGTCAGTATGGATAAAGAGGACTCCCACTTTGTAGTGTCACATCTTAAATTCTGCTCAGCCTTTAAATTTTGCCATTTCCCAGGAAAGCTGTGTGACATGGTTTTAGTTGTGTCCTGGGAGCACTGAAATGTTAACATTTGCAAAATGCTTTGAGGATGCATTTGACTAAAACATTATTTAGATGGCTCCTATTTAATTAATTCTCAAACCATGCCATTTTGGAGATCTGTTACTGAGTGGCAGCACCTTGTAAGAATATAATTTTTATGATGTAGTAAATGTATGCATCCAATTCTGCCACCTTAAACCCACCCATTACAGAATAGTAATATGTTACTGTGAATCAAATGATAGTTTTCACTGCATGTGGACATCCATTGAGTAGGAAAGGCATGTTGCTGATTCCAGTTAGCCCTCCTCTGCTGCTCACTAGTTAACTTGAATTACCTTGTTATTTGGCAGAAGACAGACTGCACAGTTACCACTGACAGATTAATGTGCACCAGTTCTTTCTTTTCTGAAAAATTTTGCTTGAGTCCTTAGGGGTTTAACTTTTTTTTTTTTTAAATTCAGCCTTCCTGTTTAGCTCTGTCCAGTCTTGCTTCTGGGAAGCCAAAATAATCTTTGAGGTGTAAAAGTACATTGATGAATTATGTGAGAGGGAGGAATCTTGCATCATTATACATATATACACGCAGTAATGCTGCATGCATTTCTGTGCTTATCTATGTATAGACATGTTATATATAAGCACCAATTTCCTGCCTAAAGACAACTCAAGTTCTCATGAGCATTGTGATAATTTTTCTAGCTTCATAAGGGGTGAAAAAACAAACCAAAACCAAAAGTGTGATGGCCCAGTTCTCAAGTCTGCATGGCTGCTGGTTTCTTTTAAATCTATACGGTTTTAGGTGTGATGAGGACTAATTCATTCAGAAGACCAAAATGGATAGAGAGAGAGCATGTGAATGTATATTACTCAGATCTGCACCTCTGGAGAAACCAGTTGTGAGTAGTCATAGCACACTATATATGTTAGCTTTTGGGGATTTAAAGGCACCTTGCACGTGGAAAAACAAAACAAAACAAAAAAAAAAAAAAAAACAAANAAAAAAAAAAAAAAAAAAAAAAAAAAAAAAAAAAAAAACCCTGAAGCCCCAAAACCAATGGGGTGGGGTAAGAGAAGATACGTTGTCAGTCACTCCTTTCCTGTTAGTTTGCATCTATTGCTTTTAAGTTAGCATAGAAAGGCAACTGGGTTCAGATAAGATTTGTCTACACTGAAGTTTGCCTTCAGATTTAATGCCTAATGCATGATCTTGGTATAGGCATATTCTGTAACTGTGTAGTTAGATATGTGCATACACAGAAAGATGCGTACGTGTGGCTAAGGAGATTAGGGAACTGGTACATTGTGGAGCAAAATGTTTACTCATGGCAAGATTAAACCCCTAATGTTGTAGTTCAGTACAGATAAGTGCCATGTTCCACTGATATATAGCACACACTGTGCTACTTGCTTGAGTTCTTCCTTTTAAAGAGAGATTAAGATGGGTTTGGATTACTTCCCTACACTCAAGATCTGATGGCAGTTGCTGGAGTTTCTTTTGTTTTTGAAGATTTAAGCTGCCTCCATGGGTGGGCTGTTTTAAAATATAATAACATGTGGATTTATTCCACACTTGAGTATAGCTATTTCTGTGCTACGACTTCTGTTGCTAGGTATTTCTGTGGAAGAACAGCAGCACTGGAATCTTAAGATGACAAGCTGATACCCAGACATTTGAAGGTGATTCAGGGTGTCTTTGAAGTCAGAAGTCTGACCTGAAGTTTTGGATCAGCCCTTTAGTCTGCATGCTGTGTTTGCATAGGATCTAGTCTGCTACTGGAACAGAGGTTTTTATATCCCATAATAGGAAAACTGAGTGTTCTGACTGCTTCTAGCACTGACTGTGGTGGACATTCTCAGCCTCTCCCTCTCCTCCCGGTTTCCACACCCCCCCCCCCGCATTGTGTCATTGTCAAAATGTATGATACACTTTCTGTGCTGTATTAATACATAAAATGCAAATGTCCCTGTTGAGATCTCAACAGGGACATTTGCATTTTATGTATTTACGTGTATTAATACATTCACACACATTTGTGATTTGTATTTAGAAATATACACACAAAATTTGGAGGGGCTTCCAGTGTGATGTAAACAAGATCAGACAGTGAAGTGTTTGTGGAAAAAGTGGAGGCAAACCAGTACAGACAAATAGATAAGTATGTACTCAGAAGTAGTCAGCTACAGGAATTAAAGGTTAGGACGTGGTAACTCAGTAGATAAAACTGCTTTTGTGATGCAGGAGAACATCACAAAATTGATTTCTCTGTCAGGTTAACACAGGGTTTTCCGACATAAAAACACATGAGGGCTTGTGAGATGCACAAGTGCAAATGCCACAGATACAAAGCTGTTTTGTGCTGGTTCCTATCAGTGAGCTGTGGGAGTGCTGGTCAGCTTTTTGGGTACAGCATTAGATGAAAGATATGGACAGATAGAAGGGAAGAGTAACGATGAGGAGGAAAATGTAAGAGAGGAAGATTACATTATTTGGGTCATTTATCTAGAGAAAAGCTGATCAGATGGTTAAAGATGATCTTCAAGTAAAAAGCAGTTATTACAATGAACCTATTATCCTTAGGGCATAGAATGAGAAGTCATTGGTTATGTTGCAAGTAAGGTAAACTTTAGGTTGGGAAAACCTTTTACTCTTCTAGGTGCCTTGCTGGGGTGCCTAAGGAGGCCTTAGTGACTCTATCATAGGAGAATTCAAAGAAAAACTTAGATGAGCACCTCTCAGAAATGAGATAGAGCTGAGCCAGCCAGCCTCAGGTTGCCTGTGTGTTCTAGCTGACCTCTGATATCCATTCCCAGATACCATTTTAAAGGGCTGGGGCCACTGCTAGAGTTCAAATAGTAGGTTAGGAAATGGAGGTTCCTAGACTTTCAGAATAGCAGACCCCTTCCATCTTTGGCTCAATTAGTAACCCTTGTTGCTCCTGTAATTTACTGTTAGCTAAAGTAAACACCCCAGAAAGGTGCAGTTTTGACTCTAGCATTTTGTCTGGTAATTCCTTAGAATGGATGATCACATTGGTAGTGTAAAAATTTTGGGGTGGGGGGAGAAGACAACTTTTGTCCATTCTGGTTTGCAAACATTAGTTCTTGCTCTGCTCGAGAAGTCCTTTAGTACCTGCTCCATTCTTTTGAAAAAGTATGCATGCTTTAACTAAGCTCAACTGCTTTAATAAACTGCAAAGTTTCCACTGGGCAGAAGGGTGCTTTAGTGCTATCTGTCTCCTAACTAAATGTACTGCCTGTGTTCAATTTGTCTGTGAATTAACCCAGCTAGTTGAGTTTGAGTGTGGCCAAGATACAACAGATTGAGTACAGCTCCCACTTTGCAGGAGAAAAACCTCCTGCAGAGAAGTAAAATCATCCTGAAAATCATCCAGCCTTTGTGGAAAAGATGTATTTTTGGCTGAAACTCTAGGGGAACTACTGATGAGCTTGAAGCTAAGCCCAGATACCAGTCTTGGCAAAAACAAAAGCATCAAACTGGGTAAGAGGGGAAAAAATCCAGCAGAAGTAGTGTGTGGTCTTGTTTAATGGAACACTCTTTTGCACGTTCTCCAATGCAGAGTGGTGTGGTAAAAAATGATGGCCTGCAGACCTACACTTCATTTGTTTACTGGTATGTATTTGCCTTAAGGGAGTCCTGTATCTCCCACCTCCTCCACCTCAAAACTTTCTTTTTATGATATCTTTTTTTTTTTTTTTTTTCTTCCTTGTAGTTGACTTTCTGCTGTTTATAATTCTGCCTTTGAATAACTAAGCATTGTAAGACTTGAAAGTGAGCTTTTTTGGAATATAAACCCATTAGTGACTCTGCAGCAGTTTCAGCAAGTTAAGATGAAATGCTCTGTGTCTGGCTCAGGGTTGTTAAATAATTCACTGTACTTATTGCCAAGCAAGGATTATTTCATATGCTGGTTTCCTGGCTAAATTCCAGCCTGGCTAATTCATGTGCCCACCTAAATTCTTCTTACGTGCTTGAATAGAGGAGATTACATTTTTCATTTGCCTCTTTAAAAAAAAAAACCGCTTGTGCCCCATCTGGCTCCTGCAGCCTGCCTTCCACAGGTGCCTGTTTCGAGGGTGGGTGATAACTCCTATTATGTAAAACACTTCAGGTTCTTTCAGGATGAAAGGTGGTAAACGCAAGCAAGACGTTTATTATTTTGCTCAGAGCCTGCCAGTTCTGCCTGAGCTGGAGACATGCACGACCTGTTCTGACTTTTCCAAAACAGGTTTTAATGTGCACTAAACTCATTTGTCAGTGCTGCTGCACTGCCTTTTGTTTCTAAATTTACCCTGTTGCACAGCTGATTAGGGAGACAGGAAGCAATGTAGCTTGAAGCTTTCAGGAGACAGCCCCTCCCTGAAGATGTACTTAATGAACTAAATGTACAGTGAACGACAGGCAAGAGGTGGAGTTTCAAGCCCAGGCATGCCAGTTTAGGTGATACTACCAAAGAGTTTATCACTTCCTTCAGAAGTTCACTTGCCTTTTTTTCCCTGCTCCTCAAAGGATTTTATATTAAAATGCAGACAGGATGGTGCTGCTGCTTCGCTGCCCTGTCTTGAAAGAATGAGACTTTTGAGGAGTTTGGGATAGCAACACCAGCACTGGAGTAGGTGAAGCAGTTTTGGTGAGCTTAAACCAGAGCTTTGTTGCTGGGAGGGGGTTTGTTCATCTCCCTTACCATTTTGGCAAGTGTCTGAAGTGTTGTCTCTCCCTCTTCTATTTTTGGATAAAAGGATGGGAACACTTTGTTCCGTTCAAGTGGTATTTGGGTCCAGTTAGAAGAGAACACCTTAGCATGCCATGCTTCTATCTCACATAGACAATGAACCACCATCCTTCTGAAGTTATTAACTGTCTGATACCCAGTCTGCAGCTGATACTGGCAGGCATGGGTACTGGCCTGCACACGATGCCTGATTCTCATGATTCTTTCATATGGAAAAGAAAAGAGTAAAACTGCATTCATTTTATACAAGCAGGCTTTCCTAGTTTGATTTATGTGGAAAGGCAAACGGGAACACGTCATTGGTTTCTTCTGCTGACTGAAGTAGGCATTCACAGCTGGGTGGGCTAGAATTATCACACAGGATCACAAGCCAAACCTTGACCTGTAACAGAGCACAGACTTTTGGCCAACCTCCTGCCTTCACTTGCCTTACTTGTGAAATTAGTATTGTTAATTTGCCACTATGAGATTACTTGCTTTATCAACTAATTTCAAAGTGTCTTTCCCTTTGTAACCTAACAAGTAATTTGTGAAAGGCATCCACCAAAATAACATAGGGTTAGGAACTACCCAAATATTTCCTGAAAGTGTGAAAACCTGGGCCAGAAGGACTTCCATGAGAGCCAAGGTGCACTTAGCCTGCTGTTCTCCAGAGATATTTCAAATGTCTTCTCTTGAAGCCTAGCTCATCAGTGGTGTCACCTTTGTAGGCTTGGCAATGTTTGCATCTGCTGTGAAATTCTGACAATGCCAGAAAACTGCCCTGGCAAGCCCAACATCTCTCATGTATACCAGGGTCTGCCTGGACTCTGTGGTGCTGCAGATAAGGCACAGTCTCCCTGCAAAAAGCAGAAGCAAAATGCTACTAAGTCAAATCACAGGTGTAGAAATTAATTATCACAGATAGTACAGACTCTGGAAAATTATCCCTGGGATGCTCTTCAACTGCATTTGCTGTTCAGTATAAACCTGTTAATGTTGTTCTTTCTAGCAAGATGAGGGAAAGAGGAATCCATTGTACCGGGGAAAAAATGGTTACAAAGGTGTTAAGCAAGCATGTAGTCATTCTCAGTACAATTACTTCAATGAGAGCACAGTCATTCATCTGTAATTTCCCATGAAATTTACTAATCCTGTAAGGCTAAGTTAGATTTTTTTTTTTTTTCTGAAAGGCAAATTGCATGATTCATCCATTCAATAGGTATGTGGAGTCTTTACATCACTTACAGGGGAAAAAAAAAGCCAAACACTTGGTTACCTTTGCCATGATTGTTTAGTGGAGGGTGTGATGTCTGGGTGTCAGAAATGTACACAAATGCCATTCCCAGAGTCGAGTTCAATTATCAAAGCATAGCCATAGTTAAAACTTACGGAACAGTGCATTAAGTGCATTCTTCCAGAATGTGAATAGATAAAAGCAAACACAGAGCAAGCTAAGCCAGCATCCCTCTGAACAGCTGTTGCTATGCCAGAAATTGCAAATTAATAGTGCACTTCCTTAAGGTCCTATTTTATTTTTCTGTCCGTGGTTGGGGTGGGGAGGACAACACACAAAGGACTTTGTAACACAGCTGAGGGGCAGTAGGAAGTACATCCTTTAAAAGCCATTTCTCTATTTAGAATCATAGAATGGTCTAGGTTGGAAGAGACCTCAAAGATCATCCAGTTCCAACCCCCCACCATAGGCAGGGACACCTCCCACTAGATCAGATCGCTCAAGACCTCATCGAGCCTAGCCTTGAACACATCCAGGGAGGGAGCAGACACAACCTCCCTGGGCAACCTGTTCCAGTGCCTCACCACCCTCACTGTGAAGAATTTCTTCCTAACATCCCGTTCAAATCTCCCCTCCGCCAATTTGAACTCATTCCCCCTCGTCCTGTCATTACAAGACCTTGTGAACAGCCCCTCCCCAGCCCTCCTGTAGGCCCCCCTCAGATACTGGTAGGCTGCTATAAGGTCTCCCTGAAGCCTTCTCTTCTCCAGGCTGAAAAGCCCCAACTCTCTCAGCCTGTCCTCATAGCAGAGGTGCTCCAGCCCTCTGATCATCTTCGTGGCCCTCCTCTGGACTCTCTCCAACAGTTCCATGTCCTTCTTGTGCTGGGGGCTCCAGAATTGCACACAGTACTCTAGGTGGGGTCTGACAAGAGCAGAGTAAAGGGGGAGAATCACCTCCCTTGCCCTGCTGGTAATGCCTCTCTTAATGCAGCCCAGGACACGGTTGGCTGTCTGAGCCGCGTGTGCACACTGCAGGCTCATGTTGAGCTTCTCATCCACCCAGACCCTGCTCTCCAGCCACTCACCACCCAGCCTGTATTTGTGCTTGGGATTGCAGCGCCCCAGGTGCAGGACCTTACACTTGGCCTTGTTAAATTTCATGAGGTTAGCCTGGGCCCACCTCTCCAGCCTGTCCAGGTCCCTCTGGATGCCATCCCTCCCCTCCAGCAAGTCAACTGTGCCACACAGCTTGGTGTCATCTGCAAACTTGCTGAGGGTGCACTCGATTCCTCTGTCCATGTCGCTGACAAAGATGTTAAACAGCACTGGTCCCAGCACTGACCCTTGAGGGACGCCACTTGTCACTGGTCTCCAGGTGGACATTCTGCTGTTGATCACCACCCTCTGCGTGCGACCATCCAGCCAATTCCTTATCCAGCGAGGATTTTTTTCCCATGACTTACAGTAGTAATTAATTTATACCTACTGCTTTCAAATTGCTCCTTTTTGGGGCTTTGACTTAGGTAAGAGAATTGCTACAATTGATACCAGCAGAGCCACCTCTCAGCAGACCTCAAGCTGTCCCTCTGCCAGCGCAGGCCATGGGTTTTTGTGCAGCTGAATGAATCACCCTGATCCCAAACATGCAAATTATACTTGTCTGCTACAATTTTAAATAAGCATGGAGCTCTGCACAATGTAATTAAGAGCCATGACAGGGAACTCTAAACGTTGCTTCCAGACTAAAGTAAATCACAGATCTGCGTACAGGACCTCCAACAAACTGAATCCAGCTTTGCTTGATGAGTACTTCCGTGTTTTTAACCTTCTCTTTGCAGTGGAAATTCCACCTTTGCATTAAAATTTATTTGAAGGCCACAGTGCTGATCTATGCTCCTGCCAGGGTGCCAGGTGCTCCAACAGCCATTGGGGTATTGTACTGCTCTCAGCAGAGATGCACATCCCCCCAAAACATAGAGAATTATATTCAAAAAAATTTGATCTCCTGTCCCAGCAGGGATTTGTTAACTCAGACCCCAGTGTCCTTGCCTGAGAAAGTCCTCAGAACCCCATCATAAAGAAAGCTCCTGTGCCGATGGGTTTAACCTGTTATGTGCAGTAAGAGCAGGGATCCCTCCACCCCAAAGCTCATCTTCAGTGGTTCTGCCACATCTGGGCAAGGGGGAAAGACTTTTT